>JBBIGA010000035.1:3742640-3757537 GCA_037576975.1 Alestes dentex | reverse complement strand
ATACACACACATACATATACATATGCATATACATACATATATACATATATATACATATAGATTTACACACGTATACATACATATATACAGGTCTAAATATATATAGCTATACACACACATACATATACGTGTGTGTGCGTGTGTGTGTATGCATACTTTTTTTTTTACTACTTCTTTTAATATGGCCACTTCAAAAGACCTCTTTTCAATTTGAAAATCAATTCCATTCAACCATTCAGTTAAAGCTGTTTCCTGATTTCCTTCACAATTAATTTGTTAAGAAGTAAACAAAGTCGTTCAATGCAGTTTGATACAAAATGCACTGTTTTAGAAACTTACCAAGTTTTCTCAGCGGTGAAGTTAGGAACCAGACATCCAAAGCAACTGTGAATGTGCTGCCTGATTCCTGAGGCACTGTTCTTAATTGTGTGTTTGATTATTTATTTATTAATGTTTTCATCATTGAGAGGTACATTCTGTTTTAGGGCAGAACAGTCCCCAAAGGAATCTTATTTTTTCTTTAAGTGCTGTTCCATAGGTTTCTAAGGTACAACTACCTTTCCCTGAACATATAAGCCAGGCGTTTTAAAGACATGTGTAGGTTCATTAATGATTTAGGACTGTAAATAAATTGGCTATATTTGCACAGACATTACAATCCCTGGTTCCTGGAAATCCGCTTTAACACCCCTGTTACATCACAAACAAGTGGGTGGGTAGCAACAACATTTAGTACTAGTACATGTACGAGGACATTTTTGATGGGCGTTCCTGAGTATTTTAAAACATTACTTTTAACTTCTACTTAAATATATCTGTGAGAAAGGTTGGTGAGTTCCTCCTCAGTTACATCTCCAAATTCCTTTTTTGTTTTTAATCCCACAGCTGCACTGATGACGTTTGAGCTTTAGCATTTTATTTCAGACCAAAGCCGTGTCCCAAAAAACACTATTTAGTGCTGGTATAATACTATTTAGTGTGGTAGTGTGCAGTTTGGGACGCAGCTCAAGAGTGCATGAAAAACAAATCCTCGTAATCTTGTGCTGATTGATGCTGAATGTATGATGAAGTTCTGATGTAGTTCTATAAAGAACTCAGTATTCAGTAGGCTACTTCAAGCCGTTTTTAGAGTAACTCCAGTAACAATATATAATTTAATGTGAGTATGCATGAACCAAATTCAACCTTTTTCATGTATATTTGTGTATTATTTTTGCCTTATAAGCCTAGTATTGTACATAGTGGGGATCCTAGAGTTACAACAGTCTCGAAATATGACGTTTCGAGTTTACGGTGCTCACTGCCACTTCCACTCGATTTACACCATTAGCCTCGTACTTATGGACCATGTGGGCGAAAAAGTTTGGTTGCATGCAGCAGAAGAATACGCAGTAACACGGTGTGTAAGTGAGGGAGTCTTCCTTTTCTTTTTTCTGTGGCTTAGTTGTGTTTTTATGACACAGTTTTAATACTGTGTTAGGATAGTTAAGTGACTTAGGCTGGGGTGTTTTCAACCAAACTTACATCACTGTCAAAGGAGCAGATCTGTGGCGTAACTCAAGGACCCCCTGTATGTACAAAACATACTCAACATCTTATTTATGTCTGAAGTACATAAGCCCTTATAAGCCTAGTATTGGTATGGAAGTATGCACGAACCACACTCAAAATTTTATGTCTGAAGTATAATTGTGTATTATTTTTGCCTAATAAACCTAAAATTGTATGTGAGTATGCACAAACCACATTCAATAGTTTTATGTCTAAAGAACGTTTGCATATATTTTTTGCCTAATAAACCTAGTATTCCATTCTTAGTGCCTTCTTAATACGTGAACGTAAACGTAAATGTAAACACACAAGCACATGGGTTACAAGACTACAGAACTTTCAGACTGTAGGCTTGGGGTCTTCATTTGTACACACAGTCTCTGTAGTCACTCTTTGCTAGATATACAGCACAATGCATCCATCATGCCTTAACAATCACACAGATGTTCAGAAAATGGATAAAGAGGGACTCGGGTCTTTTCAGCCGTCGTGGCTAGTTTATCTACATTCCTGAACTTCATGGGCTGTGTTCCATGATCAGCCTGTGATTGCTTTTTATTAAGATTATTGCCTTTTTTGTAGTAAACCAGCAGATAAACTGGATGACAGCAAAATTCTCTGACTAGATGAGAGTATTGTGGCCATAATAGGTTGATGACTATTTTTGAGAGTAATTGTTTACACTTATGTTTTCTGAATCATGTCATCCCACATGCAACACTTGTGTGAAAAGCGTAACTTTGTCTTTAAAAGGTCAGACTGAGCACTGTAGCGCTGCGTGCAGATGTAGACAGTGATGAAATCACCTTTCATTTATATTGAAGTAGTCGACTACTCTCCCACTGCTGGCTTCAACACAGAAACAGGATATAATTAACACATTCAGTCAGAGCACTGTAGAAACAACTTCCTCTTAATATTTTTGTCTAGCAGTATAACAATCCATTCCATTCTGCCCTTCAGCAATGCTCATTTTATTGAGAATTTATCAACATGAAAAAAAAACACTATAAGGACCCAGGACCCCTGTAAGGATCCAGGGTAAAAAACGGTGAACCTCCATAGAAACAACACAAGCCATACACAGTCTGAAAGAGGCACTGTCAGTCCAGAGCTGCAGTTCATTCAAAACTTTTAGATGATTCATAGTACAATACGCTTCTTAAACCACCCCAGGAAGGTGAAAGAGACAAAGTGGTGCTTCAGTGCTTACGTACATTTATTGTAAACAAACAAACAAAAAAAGAACATACAATGTACAACAAATTTTGAGAAGAGAGCATTAACTTTGCATGTAGTAGCTTCTGGGCTACTAGAAGGAGTCATCAAGAGGACACGCCAAACTACAACAGTAAGTGCACAAAACCACTATTCATCTCAATGAACTGCAGCTTTTAGACACCACTCGAACCGCATGGTGCAGTAGCAGACACAGTGGAAAACAGGTGTTGTGCAAACAAAAGTGTCAGTTTGAGAAACAACCTTTTGATACTGAGTCGCGTTCAGTAGTGCTTTTGGTGGACTCGATAACGGACCCCTGCCGTGTCGCAATCAGCCTTTTCAGGGAGGCCACTTCTGCCGACAGGTCAGCAATGCCCCTTTTCAAGTAAAAGTTCTCGGACTGCGAGCTGGCATAGCAGCCATCTTTAAGGTCAACAAGCAGTTTGTTTGTTACAGGCCCCAGCGAGTCAGGGCAAAGTCTATTCTTGAGGCCACTTGGTGGAGCCTCTTTGTGGTCTTTGTGCCAGTACTCAGGTGGGTGGTTCCAGTCTTGGACGTTGTTCACCTGCAGGGACAGTGGGCTAAGAGATGACTGGGTGTACTCAGGTGTACCTCCATGAGCCATCTGGTAGCATCCTCTTGCAGACATATCGATGGGGGAAGAGGACTTCCCCGAGGAGTCGTAGTCCGGATCGATAGCCTCCACTTTGATCTGGATGGCCCGGGCTTTGATGCGCAGTTTGTGGGGCAGGGCCGAGGCGGTGGCGTCTGGCACTTTGAGAGCGGAGACTATCACGCTCTTTGGGTCCGTGGTGGATGGCACTAGACCTTTGGGAACCTGCTGTTCATCCTCGCCGTCTGACGACTTGCTCACGGTTCCGTCGTCTCCATCCGAAGTCCGGGGCGAGTTGCTGGACGACCTAGTGATCTGGAGGAAAGGGGAGGGCTGGGAGTAGCCTCCAGCGAAGGGGCTGTTCAGGTAATTTTTGTACAGTTCATAGGGACTTGCTTGGTCCCTGGTGTAGCCGCCGGTCTCCATAGGCTCTTGTTTGATGATTTCAGGGGTCCTGCAAATGTTCATCAAAGGGCTGCTCTGCATTACCGTACTGGAGTCAGACCCGTCAGATAAGGCGCTGTGAGGTGAGTGCTTGATAACTGATATGCAACTACTACCTAATTGTGATGGCTCGAGCTCTCTGGCATAGGAGCCCTTGGCACTGCCAGGCGACACAAAGTCTTGGTAGAGGGCACTGGTGGAGGTGGAAATCTTCTGCACCTCTTGAGCATACGCAGCTGAGCTCACGAGGCCAAACTTCAGTTTGAGGGACAGCAGCTCGGCTTTGAGGGAAGCATTCTCCTCCCCTAGTGCCATCAGTTTGCTCTCCAGAACCATGTCATTGAGCCGCCGTTTCTCTCGTGAACGCTTGGCTGCCTCGTTGTTCTTGCGCCTCCGCTCCCAGTACAGGTTGTCCTTCTTCTCATCTGGGATGAACTCCCGCTTCCTGCGGCATGCGGTGCTCTTGGCCTTGAAGGGCAGGGTGGACAGCTTGGGACTGACCAAGTCCCTGTCCGTGCCCTGCAAAGCCACAGCTAAGACCAGGGCGTCCTCTCCACCATAAGTTGGCTCTTTCTTGATGGCCTGCATATTACAAAACGTTGTGATCCAGATTGCATAAGCTCAGTAGTTCGCACTCATGTAGAGCAGCCACAGATGTACAGCATCTTCACCGTAAACCAAGCACTGTAGATTTCATGGATGTCCATAAATTCCTGTTGGGAATTGTGTTCCCTGTGGACCTGAAGAAAAAAAAAACCCTTTTAGAAACCACATATACAGAATAATGCAAAAAGTGCTATACGCTTCAGTGGTTAATCTTTAACAACTGCCGACTTCAGTTCTTCCGTGCAAGAACCTCTGCTTTTCTTAAGACGTGTCTGAGTCATCTATCATAAATCATTGCAAATTACAGGCTTATTACAGACACTGACAGACACTCAAACAGCCAATAGTAATCATTTACTGTGAACACAACTAGACTCCACATAAGAAAATGAATTGCATATGATGCTATGTCAAAGTACCTGATAAAATAATAATCAGCTACATATTTATAAATATATTAGTGCATGAGACCACATAACAGAACATAACATAACAAAGGGCAGTTTAGTTAAGAATCATGACATGTTATAAATGGCTATTTGTAGCAGCAGCAGAACAGTCCCGACAGCAGCACATTGTGCTCAATGAATTCCTTAGTGCTCCTGAACCATGACATCACTGAGTTTCAGGCAGGCACAGTCCTGCTGTTGGCAAATGAGATTCAGCAGCTTTGATGGATATAAAAGTGATAATATGCAAATATCAGTCTTTTAACACCCCATTGCTCTGATCACAAATTAACCTACGTTGGTTAGTGACTCATTCAGTGTAAGTTTGCACAACACTTTTCCAGGTAGATAGTCGGGTCAGTATACTCACCCCCCCTCCCAAAAAAACCCACCAACACTACGAAGTACATCCTGCATTCTAGGCTTAGTGCAGTCAGTGGGTGGGAAGGTTAAATGTAACCATATGTTTGCCCATTTTTGTATGTACCAGAAAAAAATCTTGACACATAATGAGACACATAATATCTCCTTTATATAAAAAAATCTTTAAGTGTTATTTTAAGTTGGACTCTTTAACAGCTCAGTTCAGTTAAAACTTTAAGGACACTGTGTGTGAGTGCGTGTGTGTTCCTTTTTTTTTTTTCAAAATTATGCAACGTCAATGTAAGGAGCCCCATAGAAGCAAGCAGGTGACGTCACCGCCTGAGGTTGGTTACGCAAAAAAGTACTGAAACCGCTCGTGATTATAAAAGAAACACGCACTGTATCAAAACTCTCACTATTATGACATTTATGTATAACATATATTATAACATTCGTCCCTTATCAGAAGATAGAGGGAAAAATGCTGCTGTTTTTGCTCCTTATGAAAGTAGGCTGACCATGGCAATGACCTTCAACGTGTCGGTCCCACCAGCACGCGGCTCTGCCCACCACGACCGTACACCGAAACCCACCCGGCTCGGGGGGGAGTGAAGGGCTGGTGTCCGAAACGCATTAAATAAAGAAGAGCACGAGCTTCGTGTCTCCCATCACGGAGACTGGGCTGCACCCCGGGCGCGCGGAACAAAGGAATGTGCCCGACCATCATCATCATCACCATCACAACCACCACCATCATCATCACCATCATCACACAACCACCACCATCATCATCGTCATCATCATCACACGTGGCTGCACCCAAACAACAAAACCAACGCCACGCGACAATACAAAACACGCCACGCGGAATATTCCTCATCACTGCAATCACGAGGGCTTTTGTGTCACTTCTAACTCATAAATTTGATTGCAAGCGAACCCTTTATTCCATATTACAGGTGTGCACCTGGGCTTTTGTAATGGACCCATATCTTGTCATCCCAGTTATTGTGCCTTTGCATAATAATAATAATTATAAATAATAATAATAATAATAATAATAATAATAATAATAATATACAGTATTGACTAAACGACCAAAACAGAACCGTATCTATAAAAACAAAAACAATGCAGCCTCCCTCCTGATGCTTTCTGACAGGCCTGGCGTGCAGAGACCCACCTCGAGAGAGAAAACCTCATGCAAACGTGAACACTCTGCTTAATGGAGCTCATGTCCAACACGAGCCCGCCTGGAACAACAAAGGACGCGAGTTTGGCTGGGATAGGCTGTGTCGTGGAGTATATTTCAGTCCGTGTTCATTCAGTGCCCCTCCGTGGCCCAGATTCCTTTATCTGGGGAGGATTAGAGCCGAACCACGCGAGACCGGGCGCCCTCTCTCCAGGAGCAAAACGCAGGGGCCGTTACGCAACGATTACACGCTTAATAACGCAGAGAGGAGTAAAGACGCAGGGTTTATTATTATTACTATTACTATTATTATTTCCAGACACCCCCTTTAAACTCCTATGTAAACAAGACCAAGGAAGTGGAGACTCATATGTAATCTATTAGGCCAGGGTGCAGATGGTTAGGTGGATCCATCAACAAAAAAAGAAAACCCCCAGTAAATATTGATCTAATCTGATCTTCTGAGCGTTTGTAACCGCAATATAACCACCCTTCCCGGGTTCTAGGTCACTGTGCCAGTGCCTTTGTTTTGGCACCGTTTGGAACGGACCCGATCCAAATCCTCGGAGCGCACGGTGGAGAGAGCAGCCTGCCGCAAACAGCTCGATCCTATACAGAGTTATGAAAGTTTATTACGGAGGAGGGAGGGGGTGTCCTGTTTTGGAGGCTGGCTGCTTGCAAATGTCCTTGATTGCTACTGTTTCAGAAATAGACCTTTATCGTGAAGGTTGGTCCACGTCAGGACACCAGCATTTTGGGGGAAAAATACCCCAAATGCACAAGTAAAGTGTTTAGGATGAGTCACGAGTAAAGAAAGGCATGGTGCCTACCTTTTAATTCACTCAGGCTCAGGGCAGATAGGTCCGTGGTGTGTATAAACGACGAGGGTTTCATCTGCAAAAGGGTAGAAGTTCCATAATGAAGCGTGAGGTAATGTTTCCGTGTGTCTCCTCTGCCTTTTTCCTCCCGGAGTGGCTGCTGCCTCATGGATCTGTGTTAGTAGGTCAGTGGAGAACAGTATTGGCAGCGTGTGGGTTACTGACGGCGGCATAGCCAATAGGAAGCCGGCATTTTCCGATTTCGACCAATCAGTGGCTTCCATCGATAGCCCCGATGCAAATGAATGAGCACTGCTTTTTGGGATGGGATGGGGGTGTCTTACAGTATGCTGCGACAGACATAGAGAATCACTGACACAACAGAGGAGGGCAAATACACGAAATGGACCTGTTTTTCAGGGTTTGGGCTAGGCTCCTTACACAACAGAGGAGAGCGAATATGAACAAAAGTATTGGTACACGCCTCTTACTTATTGAATTCATGCGGCCCCTTATTTGTAGTGAAGGGAAATCTTAAGGCATCGGCATACCAATACATGTTAGACAACAGCATGCATGCAACTTTGTGGACACAGTTTGGGGAAGAACCTTTTGACTGCAATGTCATTAAAGTCCCTGTCGGTGTAATGGTAAAGCGTCCAATTATACTTTTTGTCCACCCACTGACAATAAAAGTGTATTACACACTTTACATATATAGACACACACGGAATAAGGCATTTAGTGTCTATTGTTTGAAAATAAGCCATTTATCATTGGTTTTGTCATGGCAAGTGGAGAATAAATCCCAATGACGTCAACGAGTGTTCACATAACATTAAACAGGCAAATCTGTGACATTATATCAGGTCACTTGCTTTGTTTTGTAACTAAGGAACCCGCAGCCTCACATTACTGCTGACTATCTGTTAAACTAATTTCTGAGTAATGTAAAGCACTTAGAAAGTATATTAATAGACTGTGAACTGTTGGTGTTTGGAAAGCCCATCGTTGTAATGACTTAAACGATCACGTGCCTTATTAGATAAAACTGCAACTCCACACGAAAACAGCAACAGTGACCTCTACCGTTCCTCTTCGGGGATCAGTGAACAGCAGCCAAGCAGTGCTTAGAGAGAGAAATGCACAAGCAGTGTGTTTGGAAATAGAAATGCACAAGCAGTGTGTTTGGAAATAGAAATGCACAAGCAGTGTGTTCAGAAAGAAAAATGCACAAGGAGTGTGTTAAAGAGAAATGCACAGTGTTCAGAAATGCACAAGCGGTGTTTTTGGAAATGTAAATACACAAGCAGTGTGTTTAGGAAGAGAAATGCACAAGCAGTGTATTTAGAAAGAGAAAGACACAAGCATTGTTTAGAAAGAGAAATGCACAAGCAGTTTTTAGAAAGAAGAATGCACAGTGTTTAGAAAGAGAAATGCACAAGCAGTGTTTAGAAGGAGAAATGCAGTGTTCAGAAAGAGAAATGCACAAGCACTGTGTTTTAAAAGAGAAATGCACAAGCAGTGTGTTTAGAAAGAGAAATGCATAAGCAGTGTGTTTTAAAAGAGAAATGCACAAGCAGTGTGTTTAGAAAGAGAAATGCACACTAAAACATCCTCCAGCACCTACAGTGTTTTTTTGTTGCAGGAGTGAGCAGGGTTTTTTTTAAGCCAAACAATGATTTAAATTAAAGAGTGACACCAAAATATTAATTAAATGTATATATAGCATTTGTTTATATAGCATAATGTATTTTATGCTGTTTTTTCTTTTCCTTCAGCTGTTTACTGTTTTATTGGATTTATTTAGACTTATTTTTATATTGGTCTTGTCTCCGTGTCTCTGTGCAGTCAATTAAACTGCAGACCTACAAAGGCATCAAGAGTTTATTACTGGTTCTCCTTCTCCTTTTTAGGATCCTTTTGGTCTCTTGAAGAACACAGTACAAAAAAGGCAGTCAGAAGCAACAGAACAAAATTAAATCACACGTAATAATGAAACTCAGAACTACATGGGGGTGGCAAAGTAAAGAAAAAGCAGATTTGTTGCCTTAAATTTAGTAAATCACAAGTACAAATCCATTGAAAATGTACTTCATTTTAACTGAGTAAATGTTAGTAGTTATTACTGACACTTCATGTTGGACATTAGTTAATACCAAGAGTGACCTAAATGGCCATTGTTATAAAGTAAAAATGACAAACTTAGCTTTGAACATTTAATAGCAGCTGAAGAATAGCTGGTAGTTTTATACACCCCAGTTTGTTATGGCACAAATGCCACCACAGATCTATGAGTTTACCACCAGTGAAACCCACAGTGCTGACCTTAAATGACTGTGGGAAAAATGGTTCTATGAAATGTCTGTCTTATCTCAGCATTGGCTGGTTGAACACCCCCTTACATACAGTCACTGTCTGAACAAAATCTCATAACTCCATATTTAAAGCCAGCTGTCCTAAATTTCATGATGACTAGGCCAGCAAAATGACCAAAAGGTCCAAAATGACTCTGGATGAAATGGGTTTACATTAACTTACATTCAAAGTTAATACTACGTTATTGAGATGAAAGGTTTTGCTCTGACAGAAACAATATACTAATAAATGCAAAAGTCAAACTCTCTACACAGTCCCTCTCATGGTTGTTAAAAAAACAACAACCACCCCCCCAACCAACAGAAAAACTACTGGAAACTGAACATGCAGAAAAAGCTGCTTTATTTGCAAGTACTTCTGTACACACCAGAACACATTTTATGCAGGATAAGACGTTTTCTCTAAACACTATCTTGCCTGAGGAGCGATCCTGAAGAAGGACAAGTCCTTCCTACTCCATATTATTCAAACATTTTGGGTGGTTTGGTGGTCTGCATGGAGCAAAGCAATCGACTCCCGGACTCTTTGAACGTGAGGATGGATGATCTCCCAGTTTTTACTGTCACGCCACGCTTTACTAACTTTGTAGCGTAACTTGTGTGGCAAAACTGGCATGACAGAGGCACGCTCAGTTCCTTTGGTTGTTTTCATTTCATTACCAATCTCTTTAGCCTCTCTGGTGAATAGACCACTGCCCCCGACATGGGCTTCAGCCACCTGAGCATGAGTAGTACCACAGCTGTGCTGGGTCTCGACCAGCCTGGGCTCATGAGGTGCCAGAGGGAGAGGCCCAGAGTAGCTGCTGGGGCAAAAGGTCATATTTGTGCTCCTGTGGCTGTGCAGTGCCTCTCTTTGACACATTTCAAATGTAAGAGGAAAGCCACTTGGGCACGCAGGGATTCCCAAGTAACAGGTCACGTTTCTGTCCCTCTGGTGCATGTTATCCATGACACTGGAGGTCGGGATGTTGGGAGAGGTGGCGTTTTCTAGGCCTGGGCCCAAACGCTGCCCTTGACCACCAGAAGCAAGGGAGTAAGGAGACTGGGTGTCAGGTCCTGGGGCTGGGAAATCCACCAGAGAGGCCAGGTAATTCTCCCTGGAGGCACCTTGACACACAGGACGGCCCACCAGGTGATTTCGCCCCCCAGTGTTGTGGCAGCGAACGGCTGAGAGTGCAGCCTTCAGTGTCTCGTTCTCGCGAAGGAGTTCCACGGCGCGCGCCTCCAACAGACATTCCTCCATGCGCCTGCGCAGACGCGACCTCTTGGCAGACTCATTGTTTCGACTTCTTTTGAGCCAGTAAATGTCGTCTTTCTGCTCATCAGGCGTGAATTCTCGCTTGCGACGGCTGGTCGGTGCTCCCCTCTCGGTCGTGACCGAGGTAAACCCATGAACAGAGCCTCCATAGCTGCTGTAACCGCCCCGAAACTCGTCGAGCCGAAGCTGCTCCTCCAGCCCGGAGCAGCAGGTGATGGGGGAGAACATCTCAGCCAAAGTTCACCCCAGGACGCTGCTTAACTTCAGAAAAAACCCATGCGTGTCTTCTTAAAATGAAGAGCAAGGAGAACGCAAACTTGTTGAATATAAGCCACCCACACCGCAAAGAACCGCACCTCCAAAAACGCCCACTTAGCAACCATTGGTTGCCCTGAAACCCCCTCAGCCCTCAGGGCCAGCTCTTCAGGCGCCCTGCAGCCACAGGTTCCAGACATGTTATTAGACTGTTTATTAATACTTGTAAAACTAAGTCGACGTAAACCAAATTCAATAATTTATGTTATTACTATTTAAACCACCACCCAAAAGTATTGGGACATCTGTTTTTCAAAGTTTGGGCTTCTTCCAGTGAATGGCTGTTAGTGTAGTAATCAGGTGTCCCAATATTTTTGTCCATATACTGTATTTGTTAACGGCCATGGATTTATTTGCTATTCATTTACTTTAATTGTATGTATTCATTTATTTCACTAGTGTATAACAGTTTTGGTCTGAAATGGTCCAAATGTCTTACTAGTAAAGACAGTTCACAATCAGTGACATAAGAATTAGATTTTTATATAATGTGTGTCAAGTTGTTAAAACCAAATTTCTCATATCTGGATTAAAATGACAGCTTCCTATAGTAACTCAAATGGTTCTCTGTTGGACTGAGGCCGTCTTTTCCTGACCAGTGTAGCACACTGTTCGGAGTATGGAGAATAGAGATACATGAAGAAACATGCGCATGTCTCTGCATAACAGCATTAGAACACTTCCAGTTGTCTGTCTTTAGTCTAGACATCGAAGGATCAGCAAGCAAGCAATCATGGTTTATGTACTTAATTGTGCCAAGATAAATTCATAATCAAAAATCAAGTATTTTTAGTCATGAGTCTTCTTTAACCTGTTATTTGAACACATCTTATTTGCTCATTTGGTTTCTCTATAAGAGGTTTTGGTAAAGTTCAGCTTGGCAAGTTCTGCATGGGAAGTTCAACTGGAAGCAGACTTTCCTTTTGTTTGAGAAAGAAAATTGACAGCACAACCAGAATGGTGATTTAAGACCCCCTTAAAAATGATCATCCAAACATTAAACCTGATTTTAATTAAAAAAAAAATATTGTAGGTTACAATCACAAAGGCAAAAATCACAATATGTGTCACATATGACTTTATTTGACACTCCATTTCGCTGGATGTACACAATATACGATTAAGTTCTGTTATAACGGATCGGTAAAAAGCAAGTATCTGGTTTTAAACAAAATTAAAGTAATATTGCTGGCTAAACAAACTTATAAGAGAGACAAATAAAAATAAAAGGATCACTTATTTCTTTAAGAGAATCAAAGACATAAATTACAAATCTTTACAGAGTTCCAACCTAAAAGCAACTATGTAAAAAAAAAAAAAAAAAGAAAGATGTTTTGATGCTAACATCTGTTGACCTCTTGTTTTCTCCATACCTCAGTTATATCTTAGGAAATTTGTGTGTACAAAGTGTTGCATGGTTCAGGACAGTCACTTCAAAACTGGTTATCTATTACCTAAGCCCTGTGGCCACATTCAGTCTCAGTGGGACATAGCCTACATTAGCATTGGTGCAGTAAACAAGGTAAGTCTCTTTCTCACGTCACTGAGAATATCGGATAAACATTACGTATTTAAATTGCTTAACCTTTCCTATATGATGATCCTGAAGTGAGACGAAACAAGAAATTGAAGACATCAATGGGTGGCAAGAACAGAAATCCTTATAAAAAGATACAATAGTTCATGTTGCACAGCAACAGTAAGAACACAAATTCCTCTGAATGGCTTTGCAACAAGTTTGATTAAAAAAAAAAAAGAGATAAAAAAAAAAAAAGATAAACTGTTCATATGTCTTGCCAGCAACCCACCCACTGTAGAAAGGTGGGAAGTTTAAGATTCTTCATTGCAGGCCTCTAAAGGCAGTTCAACGGTACAGCTTTCACCAGTCCTAGAGGTTCAGCCTCCAAAAAAAAGAAAGTCATGTTTTAGTGACTGCCAAAAAACCTATAAATAATCTTCAGCTTTTCTCTCTATCAATGGTTTCCCTTCACTGTTTTCAGACTGATGCTCAGCTGGCAGACGGTACGAAGTCACACTTCACAAAACAACTCACACTGACATTGGGTCCTAAATGGCCGCCTATGCCTCTGAATGCATCTCACTGTCATTAATCTGTGGGCTGTCATTGTCCCCTAAAAGCTCTGTTTCAAGGACAGATGTGTCCTCGTTGTGCAGGCCATTCTGGGAAGCACCGTCAGCCATGTTCTCCTCAGCTGCCTTAGCGTCCTCACTCAAGAGGCCGGCCTTCTCCGTGCCCGAAGCATTGGATGGTGCTGTAGTGACGTAGCCAGTGCTGGTAGAGCCACTGCCACTGTGATGCGAACCTGCCTTAGCTACCATTTGTGGGTGCATCTGCTGCTGCATTTGCATTGGGATCTGCATAGGGTAGAAGTTCTGGAGGTATGGATAGGCTGGCACAGGCTGGTAGCCATTAACAGGGATGTAAAGCTGGGGTGGTACCATGGGCCTCATCTGGCCCTTCATGGGCATAAACTGGGGCTGGGGGAAGGGTGAGGCTTTCTTGGGAGTGGCATAGCGAGCAGCACTGATGTTGCTGACCGGGCTTGTGCTGAGGGAGCTGGTCTGGGTGGTGTTGCTGGCTCCGGAGGTCTGCGCCGAGCTGTTGTAGTTGGACAAGCTTTCCCAGGTGCGCAAGCGTGCATGGATGTCCTTGAAGCGTGGCCGTCGTGCAGGAAACTCATTCCAGCACTCCAGCATGAGGGTGTAGACCCAGGAAGGGCAGTCATCGGGGCAAGACAACACTTGTCTGTTGCGCACCATCTCAATGACATCTTGGTTGGAGTAGCCACAGTAGGGCTGCAGGCCATAACTGAATATCTCCCACAGCACCACACCATAGGACCAGATATCAGAGTCTGTGGAGAACTTGCCATACATAATTGCTTCTGGGGACATCCACCGAATGGGAAAGGGACTGTTGCCCATCAACTTGTAGTAGTCAGCAGAGTACACTTCACGGAACAGTCCGAGGTCAAGAATCTTCACGTTGAGCTTGTCGCAGACCAAGATGTTCCGAGCGGCCAGATCTTTGTGGACCACGTGGTGACTGGACAAGTACTCCATTCCCGCTGCCACCTGGGTGACGATGTGTAAGAAGTCTGCCTGCTCAAGGGCTGACTTAACCGTTTTGTCATCATCAGAGCTGCCCACGTCAGAATGTGGGGAACGCATGACTAGGAACTCATGAAGGTCACCGTGGCCAGAGTAACTGAAGATCATGCTCATGGGCTGCTCTTTGGTCACGACACCCAAAAGGCACACAATGTTGGGGTGCTGCAGTCGAGAACGGAGCATAGCCTCATGACGGAACTCTTCTCGCAGATTTCCCTCATCTTTGTCTTTCACCGTTTTAATGGCCACCACCTGGGTCTGCTCTCCTGGGGCGGTGCCATAGAGGTGCCCTTTGTAGACCTTTCCAAAGCGGTCTTCTCCAAGCTCCTCCATGAACCGTACCGCTGACAAGTTGAGTTCTCTGAGCTTTGCCTGAAAAGGAAAGTTCATTGTTTTATTGGTAAATTAATTGGTGCAGATACATTGCTCATCCAACATGCAAAAATAGGAGAAGAGTAGCTGGGTCATTCCGTGGAATCAGTACATTTTGCGTCCCAGAGAAATAATCTGTCATAAAATCACTATAATACCAGATACATGCATAATTTGAAAACATA
>JBBIGA010000035.1:3724463-3742540 GCA_037576975.1 Alestes dentex | reverse complement strand
TTGGAAAAATGATAAAATCTTCACATTTGTATATTGTTCTAAAAGTAATCTCATTGTTAAGCAATGTTTTTAGCATGTCATCTCTATAAAATTGAAAATCATTTTATCAGTGTCCCCTGATTTCAAATCAATCCTGTTACTGACACAAAAAACCCTGTAAAATAATGGCACATTCCAGCAGTGACATAATTTACAGGAATTTACATAATTTACAGGAAGAGGATTTCCAACATTTAAAACACAAGTAAGTTTCTCTCTTCTATCACGTAGAATTTCGTTGTTTTATGATATTGTTGAGGGTGGGGACATCATACCGTGTCATTCCTGTTACCAATTTTTTACCTTTGAATTAATATAATATTTTTTGAATCCTGATATTTACCATATCTATAAGTAATATCCTTTCAAACTGTATGACATTTGCATTTGTGACCTTGAACATTAGCTAACTAGAGGCAAATTAGCTTGATATCGTCAACCCTGTTACTGTCAGTCCTGTTACTTTTCTATGATGACATATCATAAAATATACAAAAAATAAAATAAATAGCCTGAGATGGCACCATAAAATTTGTCACTTTAGGATGTCTTATTTCCAGAGATATTTAAAAAATTGAGAAAAAAAAAGATTTTCTATTTAATATTTTCAAAGTTGAAAATATACCGATTTCGTGGAATGACCCAGCTGCTGTGCTGTTTGTTATTACAGGTGGAGAACACTGTCCTGTGCGCTAGCAAATAAGAATTTCAGAATTAAAGTTACTCAACATACCATACAGATTTTTTTCCCAGGTAAATAAAATATGTACCAAAAGCAGCATATGTTCTCTGGTGTGGGAAATACCTGATGCTTGTGCTGATTGAGAAGTGGCATCTCCATGTCCTGACTGGGAGAGGCTGTGAGTTGCCGACGTGGAGGAGTACAAACCGCTTCTTTCTGCTTGTTACGACACATGCAGACCAAGAAAAAGAGGCAGGCAATGACCAGTGGGATGGCAATACTGGGGATCAGGATGTAGAGGATCTCCTTTTTCACGTTCTCTGGGGGCTCTAGAATTGAACATATTCAATATAAACCATTATTAAATATTACTTTACATGACTTCGCTTATGTGACCTAGCTCAGCTCTTAAATTAATGGACGATTAAAAGTGTTACTGCATGCATGGCATCAAGTGAAAGTTTTAAGTAATCATTTGGATGAGGTTCTACTCACTGCATGGACGAATGTCGCAGAGATCCACCCTCACGCGGGGATCAACAGTGAAGCACCACGGCCCTTCCATCTGCCCCCCAGGGTTCCTGCAGAAGTTGTGCCCTCCTCTGAGCTCCGGGTACTCCACAGATGACAAGTGATGGCTGTGCGGGTACTGGGTAGTCCATGGCTGGCAGTGGTATCCAGACTTGGTTACGCTGACAGTGCCTCTGTAATCGGCACCACTGCCATTATAGCAGCTGTTATCTGTGGGAGAATCTTTCACAAAGTTTGAAAATTAGAGGAAAGAAATGGACAGCCACTGCAAAACCACTGTCCAAATTACACTCTGTGATGTTAACAGTATGAAAAAAAAAACAACCCAACAATAAAATCAGACATAAATTCAATACCACATTCACCACTAGAGGGCCCTCTTGATTCATTTGTTTACATAATGGAGAGTGATTTTGCTTAGCATGCACAAAGACAATCGAGATGCTTTCTAACACATAGATTATCGATAAGTGTGCAATGTGGCTATGCAAGTCATATTGCATGCTTAATAGATCAAGGCATCCTATGCAAGGGATTGCTTGCCAGCTCACTTCTGTGCTGCTGCTCTTCCCTCAACTGATCCAGGTAAATGGAGCTCTACGTGCCTTAGGTGTATTGGAATGTAAAACAGAACAAAAATGAAAACTGGCTGGGGGGGTCCTCTGAAGGCTGTTCTGGAAACTTGGTCTTCATTGTGCAGTGGATTTTACAAAGAGCTTATTGTCAACATCTAACTCCCGGAAAGAAGCCATGGACTGTGGAAGGTCCACCTACATTTCTCCAGACGGTCGACGGGCACACCAATGCGCATGCAGCTGGCGGCATCGGGGGAGCCTGGGTGGGGCAGCAGGTTGCAGTTAGGCAGCTCCAGCTGCATGAGGATGAGCGGGTTGGAGCGGGCAATGGTGTACTCTGTGCGGCACAGGTTGTCCTCCAGAGCCTCACACTCATCCCTGCAGAGCTGCCGCTGCCGCGGGCCCCTGGTGCCTTCCTCACACAGTGGAAAAACATAGTGGCAGAAGGAAGGGATGGCGAACTGGGAGCACTTGTCGGACAACTGGGTGGAAGTGCCGATCATGGTGAACGCAGCTAAGGAATAGAGAGAAAGTGAGAAGAAGGGTAAAGCAAGGCGAATAGGCAATATTATTTTATATAAAAACTTCACACAACTCCTTTTTGTGCGACTGACCATATACTAAACTCCCTTTTAAAAAGTATTTTTGGGACGGATATACTGGGATAAGAGCAAGAAATACACTGGGACAATACAAAGAAACTTGTGTCTGTCAGTTATGTTCTTTAAGTGAATAAAGTATCTCAGATAGTTCTAATGCCCTTTCAGGTTTAATGCTGAATGACTCTGAATAATGTAATTCAGTCCCAAAGGTTTGATTTATATTTGTCCTAAATTCCTCTGGGTCTGAAGGACGCAAAAGCTGCAGAAGAAAGTGGTTTTGTAACTTGAGCCTTTTCAGTTAGGGGCATTTTTCCATTGGGCTGAACACTGAACCTTTGGTTGAGAGAGATTACATGTAAATAAAAGCAATGAAATTACACAAACTCAATTTCCTGAGAGAGGAGAAGCCAAACATGACATCAACAGAGTGATTTTGGGATAAAGAATGGTAGGACCTTATTTTCTCTGACAGAGTTATTACAAAAATTTCATCTAATTCTGGTACTTCATGATAAGATTAAAGTGCAGACATTCAGTTTCATTGTTATTCTGGTCTCTTAAAGCAGAGTTACTATAGCTGACTGTGGCAGAACAGCGTGCATTTTAATCTCTAACATGGCTCTTTAGAAATGCTCAAAGATCTGTAACACATGATACGTCCAAATGTCTGCCGGGGCAATCCTCACCAATCATATTTAATGAAATACACACTTCTAAATAAATACTTTACATATGAAACTTCTGCAGATAATATCTACCATGTGTCATATGAGAGTCCTCTACAGTGCACATGGGAACAGCACACAGGGCACAGCACAAGTTTAGTTTCCAGCTGGGATTGTCTACAGCAGTATACAGTGATATTGAAATACCATTATGTTGATTTTTAGTTTCTCTTGATAGACTAACATTAAATCCTTGTGTTTTTTGTCATATTTCATGCATGTCACTCATCATGTCCAGGACCTGACAGTTAACTGCAGTGTATTTCACTTGCTGAGAGCCTGAGATTGTTTTGTAAGAACAGCTTAAAATCCACAAAAACTAAATATATTTAAAGCTTCCTTTCTAAAATGTGGTTTCCATCTGGTTAACATTTACAGTACTATGTAAAATTCCCTTTGGTGTAATTTTAAGAGAAGAAAACAGAACAAAACAGCCCAGTTAAAACAAGCTGAGTCAATTTTGTAAGATATCCTTTTAGTATAACATAGCAGACCTCAGGAAGTATGGTCCCAGAAACGTTATTAATGCACGCTTAAATATCACCCAACGCCATGATACCATTAAAAAAAGAGGTGATATTCAATTTCACATTGCCCAGCTCTATTACCAGCAACAGCGACCGCTTTCCACAGCTCTTCACTGCTGTTTCCTCAAAGGATTCGATGTTTTTTGCTGAAATTACTGGAGTTTAGTTTTGCCTAGAACTCTGCGCAATGTATCTGCGCTAAACTAAAAGACCTCAAATTAAGAACAGCTTTAAACTCAGCAATTAGATTAATATGAGAATACCAGAATGGGAGCATGTAATTTAAACCATCCTGAAGACAGTTAATGTGGAAAGAAGAAAAAGAAAAGGTTTTTTGAAGAAAAAGGCAAGTTTCAGTGTTCCGAGACTGAAAGCTCAGACTAAGTGGCCTTACTGTCATCACTTACCTGTGATACGGTTCTCACTTTCCCCTTGCATCTGCAGAGACTCCACATAGATGCTTCTGTTCCCAATAAAGCGCGCGCAGGCGATGCCCCGGTATGGCTGACAGAAACCCTTCTCATGGGTCCTGGGAAACACAAAACAAAAATTAGGTTTAAGTTGTACATATATATATATATATATATACACTATACATTTAATACTACACAATAATGTCAGCACCTGCCATCTGTAGATAATTGCTTACCAACAAATATATGCATTGATTCATTGTTAAGATCTGGCTCATATTTAGTGCTTTTACAATGCAGTTAAGTGACTTTAAATCATGCTCTATTTGAGTTGACGGTAAATTAAGTTCTGTTTGACTCGATGATGGGTCTACACAGTGCTACACGGTCCAGCTAGACTGTTGTCTTCTGAAAACCTGTTTAAATTGACCTATAATTATACATTACACACTACATGTATAATTTTTGCTTAAACCCCATAAACTGTAGGCTTAGTGTGCAGTTATTGATCAAGATATTTTGTAACTACAGAAAAACTTCTGCAAATTAAAGAAAAGGGGGTGTTATAAACTGAAAATATACACAACAAACATCAACCCAGAATGTTCATATGTGTTCAGAAAATACACCATAACATTCGCTTTCAGGACAAGATTTGGGGCTGGATATCCCCTCAGAGTGAAACGTGCATGACTGAATTTAAATCCACACTCCGGTGATGTGGGAGGCAAACCTGAGCTAGACAACAAATGGACTTCCTGATGTAATTGTCCAGTTTTATAGGAACACTTAGAATAACATCCTAATTGAGCTCAGTCTCCAAATTACAGATGTACTTTTCTTTATTTATGGTGGGCATAGTTTGGAAAATGTACATAAGCTGCCACATCCAAAAATGGCAGCGTTTTTGTGTATATAGATGGTGCCAAGTCAAACATGTCCTATGATATTTCACTCCTCATAACTGCAGCGCAGAACATCCCACGTTTCTCTAGTGAAGCCTAAAGAGTCTCACTGATATGCCCCAGTGAGAGGCCACAGAGTCGAAAGTTGAAATGCTATACCTCCCTTATGAGAAACCACCATCAAATTGGCACCAGGCTGGTATTTTAATTAGACAACTCATATGAGAGGAAGTGTGCACAGTGGAAAGCACAATAAGATCCACAAGAGCATACACACACACACATACACACAAAACTATATACACTGACATTTTCCCAAAAATAGCACACACATTCTCCAATGCAATTACATGATCCTTAACTAATTGGCATACTGATGGTTGGAACATGAAATCGAGCTGTTAAAAGCTGTTTATACACATTCAAACAGCTTATATCAATTTAAAGAAAAAAAATCGAAACAGTGCCAGACTACGCATGAATTTCTGCATTTGTGGCCAACCACTCAGTACGTGTTAATACATAAGGTGCTTGGCATGCATTTAACTCATTAGCACCTTTCATAGTTTTCCATTGTGGAGGCACTGCTGGAGAGGGGCGAGAGAGGACTACAGATACAGAAGGAGAGACAGTCCAACAGCAAGCAGCTCCTGATAAGCTGCCACTCACAGACAACCACTTCACAGGCCTCCTGAAAACATCCAGGCACAGCCTAACCAGCCTTTACACAAGCATGTAGACTCAAACGCTGAACCAAACACCCGCAGGCCCTGTGGGAAGCACAAACACTCCAGAGACGCATCATGCCTTGTGACTTCATCCCCACAACGATTTCTGGAATCTAGGGCAGCGTTTGAATATTTTCTTTTCTGAAAAGGAAAAGTTTTAGCTTAGTTTTCATTTAGTTTCAGTGTGGATTAGTATGTAGTATTTTATCAGAAACTGGGACGTACTTTCTCACTGGACCCTCACAATGCAAAATCCACATCCTTGGTACACCAAGAGAACTATAACTACATTTTTTTGACGGAAAGTTTTCTTATTTTATTATTTTCTAATTCAGATCTGAATTTTTGGAGCCAGATATAGCCTATGGATCACACTTCTGCCCACACTAATCACCCAAAGTTAGAAACTGAGTCTGACTCTAGCCCATCAAAATTCTGTCTGAACCCACTGTAACCTATTAATGTTCTGTCTGAACCGACTGTGGCCCATCAAAATTCTGTCTGAACCGACTGTAGCCCATCGAAATTCTGTCTGAACCGACTGTAGCCCATCAAAATTCTGTCTGAACCAACTGTAGCCTGTCAAAATTCTGTCTGAACCGACTGTAGCCTGTCAAAATTCTGTCTGAACCGACTGTAGCCTAATAAAATTCTGTCTGAACTGACTGCAGTCTGACCACCCAACCAACTGAACTTGACTGTAGACACACACAACTACATTAGAATTGTAGCCCATCAGAATTCTGTTTGAAACTGACTGTGCAAAAAAACTGTTAGAACTGCACCGCAGACCTAAGAACATTTCGTTGCAACACATTAGCCCAGAAAGAATGGGAGATTAATAATAATAGAATTAGAGCTCCACTGAACTACATCTCCACCAACCAGAAACGATAAAAGCCTCATCAATCAACTATCCACGGGTATATCCCCATGTATGCTTAAATTCCAAATCTGCCTATAAGGGAGACGGGTAATTAGAAAAGCATTCGAAAAACGATGCTCCTCACTTCAGCCACGAACAGTCAGGTACTGTTGGGCTCTGAGAAATATTTCAAGCTCTAATTCACGTGGAGCCAGCATGGAGCAGCAGACTGTGGGTTTTGGTCAGAGGAATCCAGCATAACTCACGTCGGATGTTTATTGCACTACCTATTGCTTGCTGTTATTCTCATTATACGCCGTTGCTGCACTGACAAAAATCACCATCAAACTGATGCTAGAAATGTCCTG
Source organism: Alestes dentex (assembly GCA_037576975.1). Classification (NCBI taxonomy): domain Eukaryota; kingdom Metazoa; phylum Chordata; class Actinopteri; order Characiformes; family Alestidae; genus Alestes; species Alestes dentex. The sequence continues at coordinate 3,735,580 of JBBIGA010000035.1, read as the reverse complement.
TGGTCCTTTTTACATAATTATAACAGGGATGATTACTGTTCTGTACTGATCACTGCAGACCGAGCAGATATCTGGCCATGTTTTGTGACTAAGCGATTCAGAATTGGATGTAAATTATGGAGACATATATAAACTGCGTCTTATAGCACTCTAGGGCTGCCTGTCAAAGACCTACTTAGCAGTTCAATGGTAAGGGATTGGCAGTGACGTTTGTTTTAGCAAAATACAGACATTTTCCAGGCCAGCATCAGTCATGCTGTACGCATTAATCCACACTAACCTTGAGTGTACGAGCATGTGCTCGACAGAGCTGTAGATGAAATCTGATAGCGGGGGTTGGTGAGCCTTCTCCGTCAACACAAACTGAAGGCTTTCTACATAATCAATTCCAGAAGCCTCCATATGAATATGAGGGGTGGACTTCAGAAGGTAAAAGATACCTCAAGATACTCTAACTGAAAGTGGCAGATATGACTAAGTCCACATTGCTTTGCTTTGAACGAGACTCGGCCTGTCCAGTGTCATTAGAGCCGGTCCATTATGCCAGGCAGGAAATAACAGTGCAGAGACACCGTGGAACCACAAGGAGATAGCAAACAGCATGGCCTCCTTCCTTAAACTCCCTGCTCTGGAGGCCATTTTCTTAACGAGACAACACGAGCAGATATGATCTCAAACAAGTTCAGCAAAACCCTTAAGAATCCAAAAACTGGTGACCAGTTTTCCCATTTAGGGAAGGGCAATATAGCAAAAATATAATATTACTATACTTGGCATCACGGCAAAATACACATTAAGATATTTAGTTTTCCAGAAGTTTGTAGTGATCAAGTACTTCAAATTGTATGGCAATTTATACCCAGCCCTAGACCAATCAGACTTTGTATCAATAATGAGGCCAGTATGTTAGAGGAAAGCCCAAAGATTTTCTTCATATTGAGGTACCTTCTAGCCTGCGGATAACTGATGATAACTGATATTATCAAATATCACAAATACTTGAATAAGGGCTGATTTGTATAGTATTTTTCCCCCAGTTCTCATTCATGTCACTCTATGACTTGTTCAAAACTGTAAAAATATGCATTATAAATCAATGGGCCTTTCAAACAGAACATCACTTGAAAAGATATATTTTTGGTAAAGTCAAGCAATATTTTTTCTTAAAGGGGTGTCTATCTGAGATATGTACTGGTATGAACTTTTTTCATTGATTTTGCCAGTCAGTTAGTTTGACAGAACTTTTTCCCTGCTACAGATCAGACACAGTGTTAGATATTAATGGTATGGGTCCTCTTTCTGTGGACATGCGGTTCTATTTTGAAGACTTTTATTTGACACCTGTGCTCTAGTGGTATTACCACATGTCCACTCATCCCTCGTCTGTCATCAGGAGAAACATTAACGCATCCTGCTCAGCTAATTCTAGCACACTGAGCTGGAAGGTATTCTGAGATGTACATTTTCTGCACAGACAGCTTGCAACACTGCAAACATTGTGTGTCTCCAAACCAAAATGTGACCAAACTGGTGTGTTATAAATGAGCAGGTAATATTATAATCCAACTTAGATGGTAATTATATGGTAATTATACTGGGAAAATGCAAGCCACAGGGTCAGGCTTTGTAATGATGTAATGTAATATGGCACTCTGTGGCTAAATTTGGATCATGATCATATCATTTATTGCGTTCATTCTGCAGGAGAGAATCGTTTGCATTATCGCCTGAGATTAATTCCTACAAAGCTTATAACGTGATACCTCTAACCTCATGATATCCTTTCTCTTCCAATTATGAGGGTGAAATATGTGAATGGATAGTGTGTGTGTAGTTCAAAAGATTGCTGCTCTATTCACATTTCATCTTACTGAAGTCTCACCGTGGCACTTTGCCAGAGGAGCAGTCAATGGCCAAAAAGCCCGGTCCGGCCGACATCAATATCACATATGGTTACAATTTTACTGCAGTTTAAAGTGGCTGGGAGGAATTTTCTCTCCACAAAAAAAATGTTTGAAGACCTCAGCTTAACAAGAATTAGATTTACTTCCTATGTCTTTTGGCAAAAAATATGGTGGTGGGAAGGAATATATAAATGCCTGCATAAATATAAGATGGATTGAAGAAGTGGAGGAGTGCATATAAAGTTACCCCAAGGATCGCTTTTGCAACTCATACACACCAGCAAACTGAACTATATATGAAAAGTCTAAATCATGTCCTTGTCCACATCAAGTGTAGTTTGTGAAGCCCCCCTACCGCCTCATGTAAAGTTCACATCAACAAACATCAGAAACGATGGGGTATCTTACAATGGACACAGCACTTGGTCTAAGATCTTTTTAGTCCTTTTTGTAAAGAGTTGTGGATGTATCATCTTTGATTTTCACACACCTCCTGAGACAAAGAGGTTGTTTTTGTGTGTCCGTGAGCAGGAGAACCATCTGTGCTCATCTGTATCCATTTACTACGACACATTTTTTCATTAAAAAAAAAAAAAAAAAAAAAACCTGCCTTCATGTGGCCAAGTCATCCTAAATAGTCGCAGCTCTGAAAATCCATCCACTGAGACAGCTATGCCGCCACTGATTCTTCTCACTGCAAGTGATAGAAGGGGCCTGGAACTTATATTTATGCATATTTAAAACATCTCAGATGGGGCAACTTCAAAAGAACCAAGCTGCAGTGTGGCTTTGTGACTACACAAAAGGGAAAATAACATGAGTGGCTAATTTTTTGCAGGACACCCTACTCTGCCTTCTTTTATAGCGAGTGAATGGCTCAGCAGGCTAGCTCTGAAAACCAAAACACAGTCATGCCAAAGCAGTCAGACGCTACGTTTTAGATGGTGCCTTCTTTTTTTATTTTCCTTTTGGAGAGTGTGGCACACAACATGTGGAGTTAGCATGGAAGCTCCAGCCGTGTCACGGCCTCTGCTGAAACCTGAGTGTGGAAACTCGCCCTCAGACTTCACGGCCTGCTCCTAAATGATGGGACAGGAACAGAGGAGGTGTTGTGTGGCCTAGAGAAGCGCTCACACGCAGGATGGGGCTGCGGGGGCGACCTACAGCTAGGGAGATCCGCATGGATAACATGGCTTTTCTTTTTTTCTTATGAAATCTCCATGATATGGACATTTTAGGGAGAATTTCTAGCCTGATAACAATGAATGAGGATTAAAGTCAAAGTTAAAAAGTGAAACTGACCATTCTGTCATGAACCTACATGAACACACTACGGCATGCAGTGTGAACAGGGTGAAATTCTTCCTTTGCATTTAACCCATTCACCAAGAGAAGCAGCAGACAGCCCAGGGAGCAGTGTGTGGGGATGGTACCTTGCTCAAGGGTACCTCAGAGGTGCCTCTAGCAGTCTTGGGAATCGACCCCAGGACTTCCTGATCACAGGGCGAACGCCCTAACCACTAGGCTATCAAAAACTGCTTTTGTGTTTAAAAACGAATTCTCATAACAATCCATCTACAGAGAAAAGTGAATATAAGACATTTAAACCAAGTTATCAGATGTAATTATTGGTATTTCCAATACTGGAAATATTTACACATTTACGGGCAAATATGCTGGCCACCAATACACAGTGCAACCATAGTTGACCTTCTACATACTGTGATTGATATACACTCCATTTTAAGCCCACTGATGGCCACACATGCTGTGACATGATCCTGCTTTATTTTGGTTCAAATTATTTATATTTGTTGGATCAAGTGACACACTTAACCAATCCCAAAGCTTCCAGAGAGGTTTTCAGAAGGTTTTAAAGTTTTACAGTGCTCATTTGGATATTGCAGCCTTCTGCGATAACATTACTGCAAATGAATACACCATGCAGTCCTAGTCAGAGGGTTTCCTTGCCTAATCCCTTGTCTAGTTCAGCACAACACGCACAATGTCCTCTTTCAAAAACCTTATGGGATCCTGCACCAAAAGCAGATTTCTGTTTGAAGCTGCGTGTTGTGTTGGAGCATTCTTCCTCTACAGATGGCTAAAGTAATAGAATTAAAGATCAGAAACAGGACGCCAGCGAATGGAACTGGGAGAAAACATCTGTGTACTCAATTGAAGAGGAGAGAAATAAGGCTCCCAGCGGACATGCAGTCGTGATCTTACACGGTGCCCAGTCAGACTCTGACAGAGGCCAGATGGCCTGGTGCTGGAATGCCTGACCAGTACCTGAGCATCGAGTCATACAGTGGCGCGCAAAAACCTTAGACCACCTGAGAACACTATCTTTGCAGCCAGTACGTTTTCAATTATACAATTACCAAAGAACATTAAAATAAAACATGGCTATAAAACATCACTTAAAATAATACAAGTGAACATTAATATAGTACAAAAGTATCCCATCACATTACTGATAAGATCTAAGAGGGTTAGAACACCACTGGTTTGGTTGTTGGACCCCAGGTTCCACTTGAAGTATCCGCTAATGGAGTGTAACTAGACCAGGTTTGAGATGGTGACTACAAATACCACTGGGCTGGCTTGAGGAGATGTTTGGAAATGATTAAGCTAGCATGCTTGTTGCAAAATTACATTGATACATTGTGATGGATCATGTTAAGGGTGGTTTGTAACGTTTGGATGTATTCAAATGTTGTATCATATTATTCCAATGCTTTACAGAAATTACATTTCTGGGCTACTGCTTCGAACAGAGCACATCTGTACAGGTTTTATTTGTCTGTTTTGAATGACTGAACAATTTGTCAAGTGTAATTTTATGATTTTATGAATCATTTCTTGGTGTTTTTCTGAGCATCTCTCTACATCCCCCCCCCCCTTCCCTTATATGGCCTTAGGCTTCAGGCCTGACTAGTACCGTTATAGAGCTGCAGGAGGGCTCTGTATTAGACACCCCACAGTCATGCTGCATTTATATTCAGCAATGCCAAGCCCAAGCGCAAGGCGCGTTGCGAAGGATACAAGCAAATAATCAAGGCCTGTACCAAGAAACCAAAGGCGGAGACTGCATTCTGTAAACGGACCACAGGATATGCTGAGAATACTTAGCATGATATTTCCTAGAAGACTTTAAAGTTGTAGGAAACAAGCAATTGCGAAAGAGCCATTAAACGCTCCACAAACTAGCGGGCTAATTGCTGCGAATCTCTATAAAGACCAGGAGGCCCTGCGTACTAAAAAGCTTTGGCTTTATGAAAGATTTAGGATGGGATGGTGCTGCAGGGACTGTCCTTGAAGCATCAGAGCAACTGTGTTTCAGCAGGACATTCCAGTCCACGCTGACCAGTCAGTGATTCACCAATGGAAGGCTTTAATTGTGGGCCACTGACATCTTTCACCACAAGATGGCGATAATTACCCCCAAAATGAGACTTCTGACCAATGTGGGGATAAAAAGAGGAACACTTTCCCCTGCCACATGGGCTGGAGTGAGCCATGGGATTTCCAAATAAAACAGGAGCCAAAGTGGAAGAAGCCAATGACATCCTTACTAAGCTGTGTACTAGGTTTCCAGGCTCGTTTTACGAGTTACGGTCATTTTTATGCAATGTCAGGACATCGTAAACATGCCAAGGAACGAATGGCATTGTAGATGAGCTCTGTTTTTCCTGTACAATGTGCAAAAAACGTGGGCGCACACACACACACACACTGGGCCATAAGCAGCAGGCCCTCTGCAGGGCAGTGGTGATTCAGGGGAAAAAGGCAATAGATAGTCAGACAAAAGCATTCCTGCAGAAAGGAATTTACAGCACTGCTCTAAACTGTTCTAATCAGTCCCGGTGACCTGAGACTAAGGACTGGAGCTGCTGGGGTATGTTAGATATCATGGAAATAGCACTTATCACCAACACACACACACACACACACACACACAGGCCAGTGCTTCTTTCATTTGATCAGTCTTGTGTGTGTATCCCAGTGTGCACGTGTAAGTGGGAATCCAGTGTTTGCAAATTGTGTAAATTCCGTTTTTGGCTAAAAATGCTCATTGCAGAAGAGCCATGGCTGAAGAACAGCTCTAAACTTGAAAACAGTGACTGTCATGAGTAAGGCAGCACCAAAAGAATTGTTTGAGTATTAACATTTCCTAAACACTCAAAGTTAACAGAGGGGTTAAAAGTCTGGGACCATCAGACAAAATGCTTATTTTGCAGTCTTTTCTAATTTGATACATTTTTGTTATACCCACACCATGATACAGCACACACTTGAGCTGACATGGTACAGTTTTGCACACTCTTCATCGGAAGGGATCTCACCTACCTGTACTAAGGTGTTTACATTTCACCAATTTGCTTCAAGTGGAATACTTACCAAGAAATAATGCAGAATATTGAACATTACTTCTTCATTTTTACTTTCAATAACTTGTTTGGGTTTAAATTAAAAAACATTTTCTCCAGATTTTCAAAGTGGTCTCAGATTTCTGGACCCCACTGCACCAGTAGCATGCATCAGAACAAAAAGATCACAGAACCAGAAGGTCGAGGTTCTATTAACGGACAAACTGAAAGACCAAAAAGTCTCTGATCAAATATGAAGTCCACTTTTATACTATCAGTAATCTGAAGTGTCTCATACCATGTCTTTCAAAAGCACATCTGGATGAAAATGGCTTAAATGTAGTGCTCTAACAGGTTTAAAAACGTTCTTCACACGCACACATCTTATTTACAAAAATGGTTCTCTAATGATCCGGTCACTGAAGGATTCTTTAGGTGACCGGAGCGGTTCTTCTTTGGCTTTGCTCCACACTGCCATTTGTGGGGCCCCTTATTTTAAGGGTGTATTTAGAGCCCGCTGAATGTCCTCTCAGACGTGGTAGTATTTATTTAAAAGTTGGGAAAGCGACAATTAGGACCTCGCCTCATGCTTTCTTTCCCCAGCCGAGGGTGACTGCCAGCTCACTGGTTCTCAGGGAAATTAAGGCAAAGCCCGCTCGGAGTGAGAAAGGCTCTTTGTTGCTGATGGAGCTCGGGGTCCAGCTCCAGCCTGGGCCGCACACAGCAGCAACGGAGGTCCTTTCACTGCTAACACGCTTCGGTCTCATTCTCCACGGCTTTCACGGCCAAACCAAACAAGCGCGGTGCTGAGGCAAAGGAGGCGGAGGACGAAGACAGACAAAATATGAAATAAAGGAAGAAGAAGAGGTGAGAATCTGAAACATAGTGAAAGCTTAAGGAGCTTTGGGAGACCAATGCCCATAAAGCTGAGCTCTCAGAAGAAAAAAAAAAGTACAGGAACAAAAAGAGTGATGTCATGATGTTTGCTCAACTGCAAATTTGCTTCCTGCCCTTGACTCAGCATGGCTTTTAATCTCTCCTCAAAGTGCTTTGAATGGGGTTGTCACTGCTTTGCTCTTCACTTATCAAGTTCATACTAAAAAAACAGCTTAAACAAACAGCAATAAGAGAACAAAATCATTACTACTCTCACTTATTAACATTCCTTTTTGTTTGGCATAAGCAGGGATCAGCTGTGTGAGATGAGGACAGATCCAGGTGTCTGGAGGTGCCTGGTCATCCCTGACTGGAAATGTGATGAATCAGCCCTTTAACACCAGCATCTGTCTCTCTGGAGGAGGAATCTTTCTATTAAAGTGTGACTAATTCACCACAGGATTGTGCATTTAGACGCATGTAAGAAGAAAGGCAGTAAAAAGGTAAAAAAGGCACACTGCAGATCAGAAGTTTGGGGACTACTCATCACAAAGCTGATATGTGCCAATTCTTCATTCAGTTCATCGAAGTGTTCTCCATGAAAAGCAGGTTTTAAATGATGATCTGACAGTTTTCCAAACTATTGTTAAAAGCACATACAGCAACTTTTTTTGGCGCAAAAGTGTCTTAAACAGCTGAAAGGTTGGAGCGCAGAGGTAAAAACAAGTGGATAAAATATATATTCATATATATATTTATACATTTTATAACTGTTTCTTCAGTTTACCAGTCTTTTCAAAGAAAATCTAATCTTTCAAGTAGAAATTAAAACCCGATCTAATGAAGACATCCTTTAACCTAGGGGTGGCCTAGTGGTTATGGAGTTGCCCCTGGATTCAGAAGGTTGTGGGTTTGAATCCCAGAGCTGCTAGTGGCACCAAGGTACCATCCCCACATACTGCTCCCACATCACCCCTCTGTTGATGGCAGCCAAGTTAAGTTCAAACCGTGTGCTGTGCTGAGGTGTGTTCACAATTGACTATAAGGGGCCACTTTACTTTAAAACACACCCATTTTGTGTGGATTTAGACATGTTTTGATGATTGTCCTGCTGGAAGATCTGGCAACGGCCCAGTTGTAGCTTTTTTTCATAATGTCACGTATCTTAATGACATCCCAGATCCTCCACTACACATAACAGTGGAGATGAGGCTCTTTACTATTCAATGCATCCAACCTTCTTTCATGCCAAGCCCACATTGAGTGTGGCCAGAAAGCTTAGTTTTGAACCCAGTTCCAGTCAAAGTTCCAGTAGCACTCCAGGTACTCCAGGCTCTTATGTTTGTGATTAGATGAAAGAATTTCATCCATAAGAACTTCGAGGGGCGCCAGTAATTGTAAAAATAATTGACATGTGGTTTTGTTTAAAACCATATTTTATGATAAGGCTTTTGGTTCCTAAGATGAGATTTCTCTCATATTTTCAGTGTGAGATTGAGCTAATTAACCACAGACCCTTTTTTTTTTTCATGACCCACCTCCATCTTTATCAAGGGTGCAAATAATTAAGTAGCTGACGGTATTCCGGAAATCATCCAAAATTTGGAACAAATACATTCAGAAAATAACTAAAGGGTGACACTGAATAAATGTAATAAAAACTGTAATTAATAAACACAGAAAGCAAGAATAAAAAAAGAAAAATTGAAATGAATTAAAAAAAAACATCCAATTAAATTATCTCATTGACATTTTATCCCAAAATTAAAAACATATAAAACTTACGCATCATCTGGGCCATGGGTTGGAGACTGGCCTGTTAAAAAAAAAAAAAGAAAAGAAAAGAGAAGAAATGAGAAGATCACACACAAGCACACCTGCATTTTAAGTAATTCAACAGAACAACTAGATCTGAAGCCGACCGTCTCCATCTGTTTTCAAATTCCGCATCTGTCTTAGTCAAGCAAGACACAGACGGCACGGGCATGCAAGTTTAAAGAAAAAAAAAAACAGACTTTTTTTTTGCCTTCGACAGCCATTTGGCAACCCTCCACTGCCCTCTCGGAGAGAAAATGACCAGGGCTTTCATCGTGAAGGCACCATAATGCAACCCTGCATCACATGTAGCATCTGATCCGGGACAGAAAGATGAACTGCTCGTGTCAGGACGAACTCTTTCATCCTCCGTAGTCTGTACAGTCTGATCTCCCCTTTGAGAGCCACCTAATGTTTTCACTAGGCCTAATCTGCCGCTCCAGTGCAGGGAAAATAACAACGTTTTTACGTTAAGATGACTTTGCTGGGAGGCAGGAGGCGTACTTTCACTAGAGTGTGCTCCTAAAGCTGTCAGGAACATGGTGTAATATACGGGAATCTGCTTCTACTGGAGAATTTACCATGTGCACACAATAGAGTTTTTCGCCCTCTTAAAGGCCCATTTTGGCTAAAACAGTGGGAAGTTGTTTCTAAAGTGGAGCCCTAATGGACAGACTCAGAGATTTATTCCCGGTGCCCTACCATAAATCCAGTGTGATGCCCAGCAGAGATTTTGTGCACACGGTTCTGAACACAGTGCTGCTTTAGTTCAGCCTACGGGCCAATAGGCTCCCAGTATAATAACCTAAAACAAGCAGACAGGAAAGAAAACACTGGACCTATGATGTTGACGTTCAACAGTGCCGAGGAGAATATGGTTATTGTGACCCCAAATGCGATGGGCTAAAAGAACATTTTATACCTGGGCAGCGAAGTCTGAGAGACCTTTGTATTGGCATCCCGACCACAGGAATTCTGAAGGCAAAAGTGTTGCTCGTTCGACAGCAACGTAATTCATTGCCATTTTTTCTTCTGAAGTGCATTATTGATTTGACACTTGCCTATAACTTGTAGTAGTGTTTGAATAGAAATATGGTCAGATTTTCAGTAAAAATAATGGCCCATTTTAAAGCATAAGATCAGAATAATCAGAATTGGTGGAAAAGAAAGGTGGAATCGACCCATCTCTCACTCTACAGACACCCCTAAAAAACACACAAATGTAAAAACTCAGCAACAGCCATTAACTCCTAGAAGTCTTACAGTCAGCACCATCACTGCTTTACATACAATTTATGTTACATGATTTATAGTATTTATTTAATGAATCACATAATTTGTTACAAATGCATTATGTTCACAATCTATTCACGTTCTGTATCATCTGGTTTTAGTCTGCACTGATCTTTGGAAAAACTGTAAAAATGTAAAGGATTAATTACATTCCATTCCATTCATTTGGCAGACGCATTTGTCAAAAGTGACTGCAAAACCAAACTACACACAACAATAACTATCACATTCAAATTCTAACAAAATAATTGCTTATGAACAAAATGAGGCACTTAAAGTTAAAAGTATTTCTCGTCATGTTTTACTGAGCCATGAGTCAAATGTAATTAAATGAAATACAAGACCACTATGGGGGGGACCAGTGATCGTTAGTGCAGACCTATGAGCTCTTACCTAGTCGCACATAGAGCACGCCGGTGGCGGAGATGTCTTTGAAAGTGTTGGAGGCGACGCACTGGTAGTAGCCCGTGTCTGTGGTGTCCAGATCCTGGATGCGGAGTTTAGAGCCGAACTCTGTTTTGCGGATGGAGATGCGGCCCTGCTCCTGCACCACAGGGGCGTCGTTCTTAAGCCAGCGGATGGTGGGCCACGGGTGACCTTCTACCTTACAGTGAAGCGTGGCCGTCTGGCCCTGCATTACAGTCATGTTGCTCGGCGGCTCCACAAACTTCAGGTAGTTGCCTGAGGATGGGGGCAAAAAGGGCATAGATCAAGACCCTGAACATCATTGCAGGCTTTCAGAGCCACACACACATACATATACATACACACACACAGACAGACACACAGACACACAAACACATGCATACATGTACACACACACACACACACACACACACACACACACACACACACACAC
>JBBIGA010000035.1:3674879-3724363 GCA_037576975.1 Alestes dentex | reverse complement strand
AACCACCCCACACTTTCCCCAAGCGGTGGGGAGGGAAAAAAAAAAAAAAAAAAAAAAAAAAAAAAAAGACAGGATGACATACTGCTACAAAAATGAATGTACAGACAGAACTTTGACTCCATAATAGCTGCTTCTATTGTTTTTAGCGACGCAATGCACATTTATCCATTCATTAGATAACAGAGTGTCATACAGTGTTAGACATCCCATAATGTCCATTTACTTATCATCTCAGTGGGGACTGAAGTAAGTGCATGAGGATTTAGTTATGGAGTTTTTAAGATGTAAACTAGTGATAATATGCTCCCTTTTTTGTTAGCGAGATCAGAGTCACAGCTCCAGTGTAATTTGTTTTAGAAGAACAGGTCGGAACCCTCCTCCTCGACTTTAGCCCCCAGATCCCATTTCATCCCCTGGCCAAGACAAATAAGTCTACATGGCGCAACATTCCATTTTTCCTGTTCTATTATTAAATGGGCCTGGCAGGAGGAAGTGGTGCATTTCCCTCGCTTCATGATTTCTATGCGCCAAAGGCTTGCATACATACATACACACACTCACACCCACATGGCAACATTAAGCCATATCTAAAGATTCAGATCTTCACAAAGGTCACAAAGTCTCCCTATTCAGTTTGAAGTCCGTGTGATGAACCAGAACATCATCCACAAAGTCATTATTTTCTTTTGGTTGGAGGAAGCGTGGGGTCTGAAGGGCTAATAGTCGTCAGTCCTGTCAAGGATGTTTGAACTGGGTGGGGGACGGAGGGGGGGCCATGTTTCACCTCAAGGTTTAGTTTTGTGGTATGTGTAGAAAGGAGCCAAGAAGAGAAGGGAGGAACAGCGGCCTATCTGAGCTGGTGCTTTATTCAAGGCTAATCACTTCTGTGGGTTATAATCGCCAAGAACCACCCAAACCTGTACAAGAGGCCTGGAACTGACCTACAACAGTATGTATCAGTGTGTCCTCAGTTTAGCTACAGGAATATGTGGGTTGATTTCAGGACTGTATAACTGTACCTTCAGCTGTTGGCAGGACTCCACTCTGGGCCTCGGCCAATGGCTCGATCTCCCCAGACACTGACAGGTTCACGTCGGCCACTGTGGAAGACAGACAGAGGAATCGTTAACGATTTTTTGCTGACACAACTTGGATCTGCCAGGATGTGCTTTTGAGTTACTAGGGAGTGTTGAGAGATTTAATGATTAAAAAAAAAACTTCACAAGCAACTAATCTTTAACCGGTGCTCAACGTTCGGCCAATTTGAATTTGATAAGACGGAAAAGATCCTACTCCTCCACGGTGTCTTTTTAACAGCAGACAGACACGGACAATGATCCTCACTCAAGAAGAAATAACAAGAACCGTCCCTGGACATCAGGCCTACTACCCAGGAAGGGCCTTCCGTGCACATTTAAAAGTAACTTATTGAAATAAATCTAGACACTCTATAAACATTCACCAAACACTGAAACTGGTCTTTTAGCTCCAGGAGGCCGGGTTGAGGAGCACATTGCTCACAGAACTCCGTGATGGAACCTGAATGATGAGGCTGTCATTGCTCCAGGCTGGAACAAGAATGCTCCTAATGGCCTGCCTGGTTAAATAAAGATAAAAAAAAAATGAGCCTACAAAGAGTACAATTACCTACAATACAGATACTTAGCATAGAATTTGCCAAGCGTGACATTAATGAGAAAGGGCATTGCCAAAGGTGGGGCTTTAGAAACAGATGAGCTCATCAATGCAACACTGCCCAAAGCAATGACACTGAACGGCAACTTCCTTCTGACCATAAATAATATGCAGAGAACCATTACATTTGCGCAAAGACAGGCCGTAATTTATGCCTGGCGGTTTAAAGTCCTAATAACATGTTGTTTCTGAAAACAGCCAAGCCAAAACGTACCCCTTCACTTTTCATGTTCCCTCCCGTCCATTTCAGAGACACATCAAAAAAGATCAACACCCGAAAGTCGGGATTTATGCCACTGTTATTCTCCGTTCCGCTAATCTTTACGATAGTTGAGTTAGCCTCGTATAAAAGTGCTTCAGGGGTCCATGAGTAGGAAACCACATTTGGCAGGCCATAAGCAGCTGGTCCACGCTGAGGTCGGCCACATAATTACACACCGCTCTATTAGCGTGCAGCACTACGGAATGCGCCGCCGGCCCGGCTATTAGTGCATTAATGAAGTAGCAGTGATGAGGGCTACGCCAGACTGTCCAGTCCAATCTGGCCTTCACGGGACTTACAATAGACATGCAGCCATGCATGTATGAGTCATGCATGGATGATGATTTAATACCATCTGTAATAGGCTCACAGGAACATTACATTTTCATTCCCTTTACAGTTTTCTCAACAAGTGAAACAGTGCAGCACCCCTCATTTGGCGAATGCAAGGGAGCAAGTATTGGGATTTGTCTTAAACTTCAAACTGAAGTTGACATGCAGTGAAAATAATCGACATGTAGCTTGCTCACTAAGAACAGTAGTGTTGCAAATGTTAAATGACCTGAATGGCAAGGGACAGCGAAGTCCCCAGTTATACAAATATTTATTTTCACACTACAGGTTAAAGAGTCACAAATCTTTTTCTTCGTGTAAGACCCAGATGTCCAGATGTGTTACTGGGTGAATGCAAAAAAACAAAACAAAACAAAACAAAACAAACAACCCTCACTGAATATAAAAGTTTCAATTGCCATTTGGGACACTTTTATTTATTTATGTATATATATATATATATACACACACACACACACACACACACACACACACACACACACACACACACACACACACACACACTTATATTTTTTATATAAAGTAATGAAAACAGAGGTGGCAACACAACCTCTGTCTGAACAGACAGAAACTCTAATGGTTTTAAAGTAAATCCAATAGTGCGTTCAAACAAAAAGAACAGCTTTCATAAATTAGGCAAATGCTTCAATATTTAACAAGATTTTACCCAGATTAAAACCCTTTTTCCAAAGTATAGCATCATTTTGGCATAACTGTGCTGTCCTTTCCTGCATTCATCTTCAGGGCCAGAAAACTGCTATAAGCAGCACACAAGCAGTTAAAGAAACAAACAGGCTGAATCTCAGTTGGCTCCCGACTCCTTACAGTGTATAACATATGCATTAAAATACAGGCTCCCGCACCATCACAGTCCCTAATATGTACAACAGAAGTATTTGGAATTCAGCCATGTCTGCCCAACTTCATACCAGACAAATCCTGTCATAACTTCATAACTTACAGAACACTACATAGGGAGTAGGGAGCTATTTCACATTAAGCCAATACTTCCTTTCCCTGCTTGTTTATTTGGACACGCAAGCACAGAAAGGCACCATTTTCTACTCTGTAAATTTAGTGCAGCATGGTCGTTTACAAGTCCAGAGTCTGTCCTCTATGTTTAAAACAGCCGTTCATGCAGTTCTTTTTTACGCTGCATTAAAAGAGTCTGTTGATCTTAGGGAAAGATGAAGGGCAGCAACATATGATAGAGGCCACACAAAAAAACAATAAAAATCATGATGATAATGTATATGATCCAAAAAAACAAAAATTGTGGAGTATATCAGATTTAGGCCACCATCTGAGAGTAGCCACACTACTGACCTGAATGTTTACGGTGCTCTTTATTATTATGGCTCCATATCGGCCATAAAAAAATCCATTTGTGGATGCTCAGTCGAGTGGACCCTGAGTTACAGACCCTTAGTTAAAGCCCTCACAAAATACGGCTGAAGTAAGAAAAATAATAAAATTGAAACTAATGCAAGCTGCAAAATTTGATATTTTCAGGGCAATCCATTTAAATGTTCACTGTATTTGTTTTATTTTTTTTAATGTGATTAGCTGGTTCACCACACGAGTATCTAAGAACAGCGCTTGGCCTATCAGCAATTCAGCGCAGAAATCGGATCTGGAATTTTGGTTCGGATGATCACAAGGCATGAAAGGGAAACTCATAACATTTCTCTTCCATCAAGCCAGATAACATGATATTTTGCATACCATGACACGTTATATGAGCACATTAGACCCACTAACAAAACAGCCCATTGTGATTAGCTGGCTCTCTAATAAAACGGCAAAGTCATCAGACTACAAGCAGCCTGGAATGTTATTGCTGGATGGAGGGCTCTGGCTCTACTAGGGACTGTTTGAGTTGAACCGAAAGCAGTGATTTGTCCACTGGGACGCACAAGCAGATTCGCCTTATCCTCCTACCTTGCAACATATGGATAAGAAATGGATTCACACAAGAAGCCAAAGCAAACAGAAAATGGGCAGTTGCTACAACAAATTATCGTTCCATTGTTTAGGTGGTACCACTGGGATTAGTTTAACAACTCGCACTCCCTTCTTAAGGTGAGTTAAAGCTGACGTCAGATGAAGTTCTTCCAAATCGCCATCAGAACAAGATAAAGAATTAATAACGCTTAATTTACCACCTCTGGATCGAACAAGCTGCTAATCCCGTCCAAACATGTCAAAAATGATTCCAGTTCCCTGGAAAGGCCCAAGACAATGAAGCAGAGAACATACAGGCTAACCTTGGCACGGTGCTCTTTCTTGAGGGACAGAACTAAGATGAATGAGCACCTCTGTTACTTGGCTGGGAACCAAAACGATTTATGCTCACGCGGGCTGACAAATGAAGACAGAGCTGTTAATTGTTTGAATGTTCACAACAACTCCATAACTCGCATCCAACTGGCTCGAATTAGCCCCCTGTCACATGGCCCTGAGCGAACAGCTGCTTAATTTAAGGGTGTGAAAGATTGCTCTTCTTCAAACATGCCTCATTGTACACAGTTTGCAGAAGGAAGCATAAGCTGTGCTTGAGGCCACACTGCATTTTAGTTAATGCTAATATTTACATTTCCGCAGTCCCAGACAAGGTCCTGGTCCATACATGGGTTATTAACATCAATTAGGAAATGTAACGTTCTCCATCCAAATTCACATTTACTCCCAAATGCAGTGTGCAGCTTCCATGCATCACTTCCCAATAAATAAAAGGGATCCTAAATACAGGGCAGTTTCCCCAGAGACAAACGCCAGTAATCAACACTAACAACACAACTTCGTCCTTTCTCTTTAAACACCATTCATGCAGGCCTGTGTTTGAGGTGTCTAAAGCAGGGAGAGGAGGGAGTGTGGTTGTGGATGATGAGTGTTTGGGGGGGGTCAACAAAAGGGCCAGTGTGGAGGCCTCGGCCAAGAGGCTGATCTGATTATTTTGGCTTGGCATGCCTGCGATCGTTTGGGCCCCTGAATCGCCTCCTTTCACGGAGCATTCTCTTTTTTCAGCATGCACCATGCCTGGCAACCGTCGACCGACAGGCCACTCTCGAGTGCTCGTAAAGAGGTGATGGCGGAGGCCACAACCCCCCCAGACTCCCCCATGGGGAAGACCAGGCTCCGGGACAGGGGTGGGAGGGGTAGGGGTGCGAGCGCACCCTTGGCCAGATCGAATATGTAGGAGCTTGTTAACACTCCATCTTGCCCTCTTGAGGGCCATTCCATCTTGAGATGGCTGCCAGAGTCATAAAATTAAAAGAGTGAAATAAAGGGGGAGACACTTGCTGGACGTTTTTTGGGGGGAAGCAAATAACCCATGCAGAGGAATGGAAGCTTCAGCAACTCTACAAACCGTTTTTCATACTTCGCACATGCTTCTTTGCTTGTTTCCACTTTGCACAGTTATTCTAAACTAAT
The DNA here is from genome assembly GCA_037576975.1 of Alestes dentex. NCBI lineage: Eukaryota > Metazoa > Chordata > Actinopteri > Characiformes > Alestidae > Alestes > Alestes dentex. The sequence continues at coordinate 3,718,617 of JBBIGA010000035.1, read as the reverse complement.
TACACGTTACTTTATACTTAATTGTCAAATGAAACAGTCATATGAAAACCTCCTGATCATATTTTGCATGTTTTTTTTTTTTTGCACAATTTGAAAAGGCCAGCTACCTTTTAAATTCCGTATGAGAACTGGAAAGAAAACCGGCGCAAATTTATTGAGAATAAAAAACTTCAGGTTGACCCACATGAAGTAGTTCTCTCTTTCTTTTATTCGGGAGTTAGAGTTTTAACAGTGAAAATATATGCCTTCCAAAGTGAGAAAAGATAAGAAGGACTTTCAAACTGCATTCCTTGCCAAACTCCTCTAAAGAGCATGGCTTGTACTTTCTGAACTTTCGCAGGTGTGGCTAGCCTGCAATCGAATGGAATCTGTACAAAGCAGCTCTGGCAGAGAGGGAGCACGCTCCAAAGTGTGCTGCAATAACCATGTCTGCAGATGCACTTAGAACAGGGTGACAAGCATGAAAAACAGCTCCTGGAGGTGCCTCGACATCCGCTGGCCAACAAATGCAACAATGCAAAGAAGAGGAAAAGTGGGAAGGACCTGAACACTAAAGTCCATTTCCTCCCAGCCTTGCCAGCCAGGTAAAAAAGGAATGAGAAACCCTGCTGGAGTCACTGGAGTACACTCGGCTTCTTTGGGTACTTGGGGGTGGGATTGTACTAATGCTAATGCAAACCATTAGCCTCAAAATCCCAATGGTCGAGAGAAGCATTTGCATAGAGCAATATATTATAATGAGAGAACATTGATTAAAACACAAAAATTATACAAAATCTTTCATTCTGTTAAAATGATGAGGCTGAGGAGTGCATTACAAAATACTACAACACAGCATACAAAAGGCCACTTTTTATATCTGGAATAAAGTTAAGTTAAAGTGGCATGGACACATCACAGCACAGTGCGAACAACGTGAAATTCTTTCTCTGCATTTAACCCATTCACCAGCGACGCATCACCTGGAGAGCAGTGTGTGGGGACGGTACCTTGCCCAAGGATTCCTCAGTGGTGCCACTGGCAATGCTGGGATTTGAACCCATTGCCTTCTGATCACAGGGACAACTCACTAACCACCGGGCTACCAGAGGCCCTAAAACCAGCCTGGATTCGAAACGGCTCCTATTCTGACTCTCTTTGTTCAGTCTCCGGCATTCTACCGCTGCACAAACCGAGTGGCCATCCACCAAATGCCCCTTTCATCGAAATCCTTTCATCAGTGTGCAGGGAATATAGGGAACACTGCTTGGAGACCCTTCGATATGGAATGTAGACAGTCATGTTTTCAAGTCCCAACTTGGGTTAGAAAGGATGCTCGGTTTAGCTGGCTGGGAGCCATCTGAACAGTAGCGAGTTAGAGATACAGTATCACCGATTTTCATTCCAAGATATTTCTTTGCCTTCCCTCGTGAGACCATAAGCTGTGGAAAAAGAAAATCCGACAACTACATCCTCTGTGGGCTTCTGGAGCCGGCCGTTAAACCAGCCTAGTAATTGGCAATGGCCCTGCACCAAGAGTGCAATGTCACGCTGTAGTCTCGACCCCTTTTCTTTATTTCCAAAGGTCTAAATTACACACTTAATTTCCCACCATGATGGAACCTTGAAATGACTGAGGTGATGTAATTTCATGCCAGCTTTTAATGCCTGTTATTCTTGCGACACTCTGTTGACATAATAGCAGCACACCTCCCCAGGAGAGAGAGAGAGAGAGAGAGAGAGAGGCCGAGGGACTCGAGTGCACAGTTGTAGCCTCAGGCTACACACAGCAAGAAAAAAAATGACCACAAAACCGCTATTGTTCAAACAGGAGGATACCATTGAGGCTCGTAGACGTTAACAGGCCTTTTCATCGTCATGTAATAAGCATATCTATCACCTCAGTGGAAAGTCAAAATTGATATTCTGAGCTTTAGCTGATGAACTCGTGTACAAATTGAACACCCAGCACCTGGTTGTCTTTGAAAGTCTTGTTCATAAGTAGCTACTATACTACAATAAAATCTACTTTACTACTATAAAAAATTATACTACTATAAAGTGTTAAGTTAATGGTTACTTATTGGTTAATGTTTAATAATATGTTTAATAATGGTTAGTAATTGTTCTTGGCTTGGAGAGTTCCAAGAAAAACTTTTAACTGGCTTAAAAACGTCTATGAACGTTCCTGACATTTTAAAAATGTTCGTCACACTAATATCTCTCATTTATAAACATGATTCTTGAGGGAATTGCTTCAAAGAATGCCTTAATGCCATTTTGACTGTGTTTCTATAGTCTGCTGAAATTAAAATCAAACTAACAATTATTGGAATCATCCGTCATGCCGATCAGAACTTCAATAATGGACCAAGCAAATCAAAATGTGGTGAGAAGTTAATATTTCAAGGCAATGTATCAAAGACTGTGGAAGGAGACACTGCTCAAGTGATACAGGTTTTACCATCCCTCTACTAAACTACAGCCACCTACACCACAGTGGTCCATGCCTGAGGACCAGGAGATCCACACACCTAAATTCATTCAGTTGTGTAATTGCTGCCAGAACCTGTGGACCACCGTGAGTGCTCATGAGTGAGGCCACTGGAAACACGCTTCAGGAGATAGGGTGGGAGGAAGCAACAGTTTGTAGTTCAGAGCATCTCCATATGTTTAGATTTTCTCTGTGATAAAGTGGAGATGTGGAGAAGAGTCTTCAGGAGGGATTTATATCATCTGAGCTACACCAGGGGGTTTTAAAGCCCTGCAACAGCCCGTCTAACCTGCTAAAATATGCATTAAGAAATGTGTACATTTTTAAATATCAAGACTAGGGTTGATAATTATTAGCAAGACTGTTATAATTACTTAATTAAAATCAATTTAAAAAGCACAAATTGGGGAAGCATCAAGATTACATTTTGCAGCTTAAGTATTTAAGTAAAATGTACACATGGCAGTGTTCATGGTAATGTGCACACTTTCTCCTCCGAGCTCTACTTAAACAGCAAGAAGCACAGATTTTCCCAGATTTCGATTATTCATTAAAAAAAGATGACTGTCAGTCAAAACATGTGATATTATTCAACATTGCGATTGACAGTGACAGCCCTAATCAGGCCATGGAATTCAATGACCATGACTTGGAATGGTTCTACACTGAGAGGTTGGTAACAGGGGGGAGAAAAAACTGGCATCTTGACGGCAATGTTTCCATTTCCCAGTCGCCCAGAGGAGAGAAGGTAATGAAGTGGTGCAGCAGCAGCTGAACTTTTGTCACTGAACGAAGTCCGGAAGTGTGGTACATGTAACATTCTGTGGCTGTCTCTGATGAGGGGGAGAGAGAGAGAGAGAGCGAGAGAGAGAGCGAGAGAGAGCGAGACAGAAAGTGAAAAAGAGACAGAAAGTGAGAGAGAGAGAGAGAAAGAGAGAAAGAGAGAGAGACAGAAAGTGTGAGAGAGACAGAAAATGAGAGAGAGAGACAGAAAGTAAGAGAGAGAGAGAGCATGAGAGACAGACAGAGAGAAAGAGAGAGCGCAAGAGAGCGAGAGAGAGCGAGAGAGACAAAGAAGCAAGAGAGAGCAAGCGCTAGAGTGAGCAAGAGAGCGAGAGAGTGCTAGAAAGAGAGAGAGAGAGACAGAAAGAAAGAAAAAGAGTTGATCTAATTCCACTGAAGCGGTGTATTTTTTTCGTGTGGCCAGAGTGTAATTACATGGCAGCAGTTCTAGCTTTGCTCCTCAGATCTTCCACACAAATGATGGGATAATAACAGCTCTCCCTGCGCTCTCCACAGACATAAACTGCACTCCACACAACTAGCCAAGCTCTGTGTTTATCGACAGGAATTCTGGTAGTCATAACAAGGCCGCTAAATATAAAAGTACAACAGGTCATTGAACAAAATGGAGGACAGGGTGCATAAAAAAATGCCCCCTCTGTCTCAGTATCAGGTACGCACGCGTGGTGCCAGCCCCCTCTGCCTTATACTGTAATTAGGCTGACTGTACGCCGTGACAGCGGAGTTATGGATTCAACCACACGCCTCTGAGACTGATGATATAAATCATATCGGGTATCACCCGTTGAGCACCAAGAAAAACACAGGCCAGCAAATCCCTGCCCCAAGGGCTTATTTGGGTTTCACGGCCCTGAACGTTTTACGTCAAAAGTCCTAAATGTAAGTCTATTACAGCGCACATGCCCTCGGTAAACATGGCGAAAACCTCACTCGCACATGAGCCAACACACACCACCGCGAGCAACTGCTGGAGTGAACGCACCAACATGAGTCCACTCAAGTACTTAAAATCAATTTAGCTTATTACACTTCTGAGTAATGTAACAAAACTGCTTTAGTGCATGGTTTGAGCCTTCTCCATGACCGCCAGTTCCAAGAGTCAGCAGCACCATAATCTGGTCAAATATGATTACATTTTTAAATGGAATCATCCAGACTATATAATCACGTCTAGTCTCAAGTCTTCTAGGGCTAAACAATATCAAGGGATTTCATGTACCCGAATAAACTGTTCCCAAATTGAGCTTATTATCACTGTAGAAATGGAAAGCGTCTGTCTGGAGAGGGAATTGAAGGAGAATTTCAATATTCTGGTCGCATAATATGGACAGAAATACAATGCTGCAATTATATTGCTACTACAAATGGAACACTTAGTGAATAGTAGTGATTTATATCATTGTGTTATTGAAACATGTGAATTCCTATTATCGAACCATGTGAACTATTGAGTGATTAGCCTTTACAATACTCATGCTGCAGAGGTGTAAAATATTCAAACGGTCCTTTAACTGACGTAAGAATATAACCAATAAGCAAGACTATTTGTCCAGTCCTACTCTGATAACCAAGTTCCAGTTTAGAACATCAGGAAAACTGGAATCCTGGCATTTTGCTTCATCAGCACCAATTCCGAAAGCAGTGCTATGAGCATGAGAAAAGCTAAGCGGACTATAATTTCTTTTCAGCATGTTCATCAGGGATCAGAGTCTGGATATGGTTCCTCTTTCGCTGCATCAGATCCTGTCTGCTCCCCCCCCCCCCAATGCTACGGCTAGAACGGCAGCCAGCCCCTGGAGTGCAGCTTAACGTCCCACAGCTTACCACACAGAACTCACATCAAACTCCTGCAAGCGCTCTTAATGGACCAAGACACAAGACAACAGGAACGTTTTCATTGTACAGTACTTACATCTCCATAAATCCTTAAATTGGTTGTTAAAGTTACACATGGCCGACTCATTTTGGAGGCACATACTAACAGCTTTTTCACTTGGCTCATTGAAGAAAGCCTTTGCTGGAATAATGGAGTATAATATAGCCCATGGGCTCTGAAGTTATGGTCCTTTGAAAGTAAACAATTTTGGACACAAAGTTTTATAACCATATGTTGAGATTAAATTCATTCATTATTATTATTATTATTATTATTATTATTATTATCATCATTATTATTATTATCATTTATTCAACAATTATTTGCAGCTTCCGAACATGTCAGACAAAAAGATCAGGCAACACAAGTACACAGGTTTAAAATTCAGTTTTCATTGCCGGAAATTACAGCCAGACCATTTTAGGGTCGGACTGGACTTTTTTTTTTCCCCCCAACAAACAATTCAAAAGTCATTATAATTTCAGCTCTAAAGCCTGTGAGTACGTGCCAGCAAATACATTAGGGACATGCCTGGGTTATCTCTTTGGCTGAACAGTGCTAAGATCAAAGACTGCACTGACCCAACATTCCCTCTGGGGAAGGTGGGCTAGTCAGAAGGGTCTTTAGCTTCATGAGGGAGGAGTTTTCAGTGGATCATCTAAACAAAAACCTGACTGACCATTAGGTAGTGATGCACTGATTATGATTATATATATATATATATATATATATATATATATATACACACACAGCAGAATCAGAAAACTTTGATCCCAGAGGAAATTGCTTATGGCTGCAAAGATACACAGAGACAAGAACTGTAAAATATGTCTAAATAAACAATCTGCGAAATACACTACAATATATTCACAAATAATCAGTATAAATACGACAGATAAGTAAGTTACAGTTAAGTGCATTACCAATGACACAAATGATGGTTAGTGAAAATATCCCTAATAAAACAATTAAATGACTAAACTTAAATTCTCCATTTGGTCAAATACCAAATGTAAACTGTTTAAGCTACCTAGCTTACTAAAAGGTGAATTAAACAGAGCGTGACAGGAGGGGATCGTGTTTGCTTGGGAAGCCCAAACCCAGTGGCTGCTGCATTTCACTTTAACTTTCCATGCCACCTCAAGCAATGGGAGCACCAAGTGTTTATACAGATTTACGCATCCACTTAAAACGGTGTCCCATTGGGTTGATGCGGTGCATTAAATGTGGCCAGGCGCTGGTCTTCCAAGAATCTCCAAGTCATCTGCATCCCATATAAGGTCAAAATTGGAGACACTGAATAAAAGGGAGACATCCAGTCCAAAATTCCACTACCGGAGAAGCAACTGGGAGTGGATGGGTTTAGACCAACATCCGCCAGCGCTGTTCTGCAGACCCTTTTATTTGCAGTTACCTAAGCCATAATGGTCCCTGGTCTAGAGGTGTTAAGCTTCCAAAGCAGGGCATATTTAAAACCTTCCTGAAGGCTTTAAAATACGCTCTCACAGCATCTGCGAGAATATAAACTTTGCTTATAATACCACCGGATGGCTGATCGGCATTATGGTTAACCATGTTCGGCAGTTTTGGCCTGGTGTGGAGCAAGAGCCAAAGAGGATGCCAATGCGCTTATGCACCCGCAAGTTGTTCCTGGAGTTTAACTGCAGACTCATATGTAGATGGGAGTGGGAGGTCTACAGAGTCATTCATTTTTGATGCACTCTTAAAAAAAAATAAAAGTATCAACAAGGGTTCTTTGGAGTGACCGCTTTTAGTTTTGTGTTTTTGTAATATTCTTTACTGAAAAAATCCTTTTTGGCACCCTATTTCATAAACCTAGTCTAAGTGGCTTATGAGATACAAATCTTATGTGTTTTTGGCTTAGCTGGATTTCTGTCTCTGTGACTGCATTGATGAATGGGTTAACCTGATCGCATAAGGAGAGAGAGAGAAAATGGCAGGTTTACAAAACAACCTTTTCTCGCATAGATCAAGACTCACCCCCACCCCCTTTGTAAAGCTTGGACAAATAAACATGATGTAGAGAGACCTCAGGAAGGAGCTCTAAATGGAAGTGTGTGCTCACTTGTGTGGCAGTTTAATGCCCTGAGTAATGGCCTCTAGGCTCCCATTTGAAGCAGACTCTCCCCAAGCTACGCTCTGGGAAACTAAACTTCACTTTTAAGAAATGGAAGTGACTGATTGTGTATTGATAGTATAGTGTACTGATAGTATAGTGTACTGTATTTACATTTATATTTACAGCATTTAGCAGATGCTTTTATCCAAAGTGACTTCCATTCGCTAACTACAGGGGCAAGTCTCCCTGGAGCAACTTGGGGTTAAGGACCCAGTGGTGGTGTGCTGAAAGAAGGATTCGAACCAATGACCTCTTGGTCCAGAGGCACGTTTCCTACACACTAGGCCGCCACCCCTGTATCAAGACTAGTACTGCAGATCAAAGCAAGATAAAATAAAGAGGTTGGCAATTTCATCTTTGTTGGTGTTAAAAGGAACCATTTCACTTTAAGAGAGCCAATAACACTATACAACAAACACAAATCTCAGGGTTTTGTTTTTTTTTTTTTCATGTTTCAAAGTTTGAAATAACTCATCATTAAAGATATAAATAATTTGATTCTCTAAAAATCTTTTTAAAATCTGAAAAATCTCCATATTGCGTAATAGACTGAACCATCTAAGTAATTAAGAGGCTCCTGATTTGCAGAATGAAGTGTGGAAAATCTCCAGAAGGAGGGGTTGGTGGCCATTGCTCTACGTCTCCAAACTTTATCTGCTGCCACTGAAGGAAAACCTCTTTCTGTACTACTTAAAATCACTCGCTCCCAAACCCTATCTCCAACCACATGCTTCATAATGGAATGCTGACAGCAGCCTGAGACTACGATGTGGGAAGCGAGAAAGCCAAACTCTGGAAAAGCCAGCGTCTTAAACCAGGGGAGACACTCTTGCGACTTGTTCCCGCCTCAAGAAGGAGTCTTTCGCCATTTACTTCTCCCAGGTGATGTACGGCAGTCTTAATGCTTGTAACTGAGGCTCTGTGGAGAGTGGCCCATTCATTTTTCCCCTCCACACTTACATAAAGCTTGTCCCTCTTGAGATACTGATCTCCATGAGCTACAAAAGCTCTCCGTAATTTATGGGCTAGCATTTTATCGTGAGCCATGACCATTTTATTTTCCGTTCATTTCTTAATGTGTTGGCAGATCTTAGAAACCCAACCGCCATTTCCTTCCTTTGCTGAGAGAAAGAACAGGACATGGAGAAGCAGTTATACTGTTCGTCGTCCAAGGCTGCATCCCCTTTACATGATTTTCATATACACTATATAGACAAAAGTATTGGGACAACTGATCATCACACCAACAAGGACTTTGATGACATTGCATTCAAATACACAGCTTCTTGTATGGCTTGCCACAAGATTTTGGGAAGGTTCAGTGGGAATTTGTGCCCATTCATTCTGTAGAGCTTTTATGAGGTCAGGCACTGGTGTTGGATGAGAAGGCCTGACTCGCAATCTTAGTTCCAGTTCATCCCAAAGGTGTTGGATGGGGCTGAGGTCAGGGCTCTGTGAGGGCCAGTCCAGTTCTTCCGCACCGAAACTCATCCAACCATGTCTTTATGGAGCTTGCTTTGTGCACTGGGACACAGTCACGCTGGAGTAGAAAAGGGCCTTTACCAAATGGTGTCCACAAGTTGGAAGCATGACGTTGCCCAAAATGGCTTGGCATCCTGAAGCATTAAGACTGTCTCTCACTGGAAGTAAGGGGCCATCTGAATTCAATAATTAAGTGGTGTGTCCAAATACTTTTGTCCATATAGCGCATCATGCATTATCTCAGCCCGTACTACAAGAACAAAGATCCTTTACACATATTTAACAAAAAAGCATGACAATTCAGTACTTTCAATCAGCCATTTTACTGCAGATAATGGGCAACTCGTGGATGGCATATAGGTCCTTTTTGAGGAAACTGAACACCATGTACTGCGTATAGCGTGACCCTACCATCAGTCTGAATGACAACTATAAATGTAATAAATATATAAAATTGCAATAATATACAGATGCACTGAACAATGAAATTGTTTAGATGTTCTTTTTACCCAACATAACATCACAAAAAACCCTATAAGATCATATAAGCATATAATTTATGATTTCAGCACACATTCTAGATATTTAGTCACAAATGTCAGAAACTTCATGTTCTTCACATTATGTTCTAAACCACACACACACACACACACACAAGTCTGTACCACCTTAATGAAGAGCTGGGCACAGTTTGAGTGGGATAAGAGAAGTTTTGAGGATGTATTTGCAGAAAAGATGTGGGCGACTATTGACTTTGTGTTAACATTAGCCTCACAGCTCTAATTCCTCATGAAAGAAGCAGCATTCGGACTCCAAACAAGTCTTGACGGATTGGCTACATCTGGGGTAAGCTACCTGATCTTGAATACACTAACCAGTCACTAATTCATGACTTTGACAACTAGAATCCTATTTGTTCTCCAAAACAGAAACGAACAAACTGTTCTTCTGCTTTTTGGCCTGTTCCTTGAAGAGCGAGACTACAGGTGTTACAAGCTACCATACAATGCCTTGTTATAACGTCATGCTACCAGCTGGTGTTGAAAAGAGACGGCCTCTTTGGACCATGGGTTCTCCAGCATTTAATGCTCCTACTGGAGAGCTGACAAAACACACATTAACCAAACGTTAGCCAGCTCCGGCACATCTCAGTGGCTCACGTCGGGCGGTGAACAGTTATAAATTACTCCCACTGACAGAGGCCTAACCTAAACTTTCCACTAAAGAGAATAGTTTTCGCAGTCTATAACTCCACCGGCCCTGCGTGAATGATGACATGTTTGTAATATCACATAAGGCGGCGGGGCAGGACTTTTCTGGGTAAAGGGGGCTGGGGGGGGGGGGCTGGCTGGCATAGCAGTTCATGCATGAGAACTTACAGACTACTCTGGCTTGAGACACATTTGTCATTGGCCAGATTTTTCTTCCAGCGCCTGAGTTTACTTTACAAACCATCCTATTACAAACAGTAAAGAGATAAATTCTGTTTACATGAGTCGGACTCCACTGGGTCATGCGAGTCTGTGTGCCACCCTCAAAGCCATGCTCTCTTTGTGATGTTCTCTCCGAAAGCACAATCTGACAGAGCTAAGAGGTGCTACAGAATTGTGTAAATAGACGATGCTGTTTCCTTATAGGGGGAGAAAAAAAAAAAGAAAAAAAAAGACCGGCTTAAGCCTTGTAAAAGGGGACCGCCACCTGTTCACAACTATGGTTAGGCATAAACAGGAGAATGCACCGCTTCTGCATGCTAAACTTGCTGTAGCAGGCCTTGGCCCGAGCCAGGTCTTGAAGAAAACTGGTTTTCATCACCTGAGGCCTGTCACTGGCAAACTACCAGCCTCTGGGCTTAGACAACATAACCGTGCTCTGCAGCTAGGATCACGCACACGTGCAAAACACAGACGGCCATCTGCATAAAAAGCCTTTTGTTTTGCTGCAACAGCCTGAACTTTCACAGGAGAAACACCACTAACAAGTAACAGTCACTGAAAGACAAAAAGGAAAAAAATATTTCATTGTATATACTTAGTGCACACAGTTTCAATTCTCTTTTTAAACAGCTTCATTATTTTTTTAAACAGCTTCATTAACAGTTCATTATGCTGTCAATGATATATTTGTACTGTCAAAGGCTTTCATCATAAATTAATTGAAACGGATTAAAAATTACATTCTTGGTGAATCTGCAACAATTTCTTGGCAATGCTGATAATGCATATTTTAAAATCTCCTTCTGTCTGATAGACTGACACCCGTTCATGTACGATTTTATATAAAGATTTTGAAATCTGTGCATTTGGGACATACAATCATGATGTGCAGGTTTTTGTTCACACAGTCGGCAATCGGCCAGTTTATTATTATCATTATTATGATGCCGATTATGATGATTATACTGGTTGTTATTATTATTTCAGCATATCTGTGATGTAATTTAATGAGGTAAATCAGGTAGGGCAGGTCAGAGCTTGCACTGTATTTAAATGCTGCTGCCACACCTGTACCAAAATATGGTAGCATAATTTAAGAATGACTAATTGTGCTGAAACGACCATAAAACTGGCCATAAAAATGCATCCCTACTGTGCACGGTTTGTTAAATTCATGTTTATTGTTTGCCTTCATAAAAACACAATTTATTAACAGTCAAAATAATTGGTAGACTGCTTCTTTATTACATCGATAGTTCTGATGAAAAGCGCTGCCTGGTTTAACAAGCATTCATTTGCCATAAATCGCTTCTCAACAAATAATGAGGAATCTTCATAAACAAGATTTCTCATTTCAGCTTGAAAACTTAAGTCCAAAGTTAAGTCTGACAAATAAGAGCTATTGCAGTTTCCTCAAATTTGAGGTTAATTTATCTGGCCAACTGAGACGTTCTGCTTTGTGAAATACCTCCCAAGTGTATTAGTACAGGCATGAGCCAGTGTGTTTATCACAGACAAAGGGCAGAGACTGAGATATTTTTCTAAAACAGGAGATGGTGTGTAGGAGGTATATAGCTCTATATGGTTCTGTGACCCCAGAGATAAATGGAGGAGATGCATTAGCGTGGAGTGTATAGACAAACGGTAAAGCTGTTTAGATAGTTTGTTGATTGTGTATTGTAAATGTTTGTCTTTTTCTGCTTGCAAGCATTGCTCTAGGTTAAAATGCTGAAAGGGTTAACAGGTAATTTGCTCTAAAGCACCTACAATGCCTCAGTGCTCTCCAAAGTTGTCCCATTTGTTCTAGGTAAGCGGGAAAAAAAAAGCTTTCTGAATATTTGCATCCAACCACCGGTCATTAGGACCAATAACACATCAGCTAATCACCTTCAGTACATAGATCGGCGTGCTAAACCCATCAGCTCTTGCCAACCACTAAAAAGCTCTGAAATGGGGCCTGCCTGGCTCTATATTGGAGCATGTGGTGCATTTCTTTCATGTTCTTTTTTTATGGACTAGACTCAGACCTCCACGATTCCCTCTCAATCTAGTGTGGACCCACCAGCCAAGCTATAAATTACGTCACCCCTTGCTGTCAGCAAGATGAAAGTAAAGGGGCAAAGAGTATCCACTGCTGGACTGAGCTGCAGCAAACGAAGGAACCACGGTGTTCCAGTCTTCCTTCCGAGTGAGAACCCTGTGTCAAAACTAATGCATGTTTAACAAACTGCATGTCAAAATTATTTTTCTTTAAGCTTCAAATTTCACGCTGTAAAGTTGAACGGATCTATGCGCAAGGTAATAATAGTTGTTGAAATAGTGTGTCTACCTAACTGAGCTGCTTGAGTCTGGAGCACAAGGTTTTCCTTCAGAGGGACAGACATTTCCTGCAGTATCTCAACTGGTAGAGTCAAGATTGGCTAAAATCGGCTAAAGCAGCACAGTGGGTCACCACACAAGCTGAATTAATCTTGATCTCATGCATTTTTTTAGGGTTTGGGCTAGACCCTTTACTTCCAGTGAAGGGCAATCTTAATGTTTCAGCATAACAAGATGTTTTGTACAACACCGTGCTACCAATTTTGTGGACACAGTTTGAGGAAGAACCTTTTCTATTCCTGCATGACTGTACCTTCTCACCCAAGATCAGTGTGTCTGATCTCATAAATGCTTTACAGAGTGAATGGGAACAAATTCTCAAAGAAACTCCAAAATCTTGTAGAAAGCCTTCCAAGAAGAGTTGAAGTTGTTATGACTGAGAAGGGAGGACAACTACATTTATTTGAATGTTCCTGTTGGTTTAATGGTCCGGCGTCCCAATACTTTTGTCCATATAGCGTAGCCCCCTTAAGCCCACTCCATGCAGAAGAAGAGGTCTGCCTCTGCAATCCAAATTGAACTACTTGTACTTCACATTAAAAGCTAATCTAACCTGGTGCTCTCTTTACACAGGCCGTCTCAGAGAGGTCAGCGGGAGTCGGGTGGGGGTGGCAGGAGCACTAAAAGCTAACACGGGTGTTGTGTCATGGTGAGGAAGTGGAAGAGTAATTTGCCTCTGACAGTGTGGACGAAACCCTGAGGGGGCTCTTAGTTCTTTAGGGCCCTGGAACGACAACGGCTGCACTGTGGCCGGAGGAGACGCAGGAACGGCTGGGCAAAGCTGGGGGGTCAGATCAGGGGCCCTCGTTTCACAAGAAGTCCATTCTTCTTCTATTTCCATCTGCCTCACTAATCACCCCCCACTCAAACTGGGAACAATGACGGAAATACAAACTTTGGCGTTTTTTCTTTCAGGTTCGGGTTATTACATAATGATAGTGACAATAAAAAATCTTTTTCTCTTTAAAAGTTAAAATAAGAATTTACACAGTGTTACTGGCTTGGATGTACAGTTCTAGGAAGAAGCTTTTATTGGTATAGAACCTTTACATTTTGTGAAGATTTACATTGAAACCTTTATTCAGAGTAGACATATACTGTAATGACTGGAAAAAAAAACACTAAAATATCCTTCTTTATCCTTACTGAGTAGATCCAGGTTAGTGTTTTTGCAAAACAGTGACATTAATGTACCATGGCACGTATCACAAAGTAGGACACCTCTAGACATCTGTACCTAAATCAGCATTTACTAGAAACACACCTACATGGGAAGTGTGGACAGATGCAGATATGCCCAATATTTTTAATGTGCATACCTGTCTATGCTGAAAAACATTAAAATGTGGAAGCTGGGAGGACATCTGTCTGGATTAGCATAACAGAGAAAAACAACATTTTGATAAGATTTATAAATAAAATAATTTTAATAAAGATATTTTAGTACAGTAACCCAGTGTCACCTAAATATTCGGTGCCTCTGAAGTTAATAATAATAATAATAATAATAATTCCTTAAAGATCCTCAAGGATCTGTTGGAAATCAGTCAAATATGTTTTTTTAACATATTTAACATTTTTTTTAACATATTTAACATATTTAACATATTTTTTAAATCAAGTATTTACTGATTTATGATAAGAAATTTGCATTGTTGTGGCAGAAAGTGGACAAACATATATATGTGAACATGTATTCGCACCGTGAATCTATATACAGGTACAATGATTCCAATATCACTGTGAATCCCTGATATAAAATGTATACTGTATAAAACTCCACAGTATGGTGCTTCAGAATGACTACACAAATTACTGACGCATTAAATGCTACCATTTCTGCAATATGTTACTGGGACAATCAAGTAACCAGACAGTGTAACTAGACAGTGGTCATTTCCGTTTTGGATTTGCACTGCAGTAAAGTCGGTCTTTCCCTGCTTTTTGGGGTCGGTTGGGTTGTTTGCTCTAGCAGAGATCACCAGTGCACTCTTCCTTGTACAATGTAACAAACTATTGATTCTGACACACTGACACACAGTGTTCTGACACTGTCTGTAACTGATTTATTCAGATTTATTCTCATGATAGCCTGCTTTACTCGCCCTGATGTTTCTTTGGTTCTCATGTTGGGAGAGAACAGCAACAGACTCCAGATGCAAATTCCACATCTGGAATCAACTCCAGACCTTTTGTCCGCTCTCTTGTGCACAAACTAATGATGAAGCGACACACAGCTGGCCAAGAAACAACTGAGCAGCCAATTGTCCCGTCACTTAGGGTGCCCTGAAGTGGGGGAGCTGCGATTCCTGTGGTTCACCCGATACAGATGTAAAAGCAGACATGGTGCATGTTAACCTCAAAAGACGACGTTTCATTTTCTTCAGTAACTTACAGACAGCACTACATTCTGGGGGTAATCAGGAAATACTCTTCAGCTACGCTAGTTCGAATCTGCTCCGACAAGAATTTAGGTTTATACTACAGAGAATTTTCATATAATTTACTTTTATATTTGTGAGGAACGTTTGTTTTTGAACGGTTCATATTGAGTAACTTTTTTGGGTTTAATTTCATTCTGTTGGTTCGGCACCTAAACTGCTTTGTTTTCTCATATATCACTTTAGAGTGTTAGCACTCATTTTCAACCAAACGTATCCCAAAAAGCACCTAAGAAACATCTGTTTCTACGCTGACAGATGCTGGATGTTCCAAGCTACTCCTGTGCAGTTCTAAAGGGAGCTTGGCGTTCAAGAAGATACTTTGATGTGAACCTCCTTTACTTTTAAAGTGGCTCAGGAAAATAAATCCTGCTGATTTGTCTCCTCATTGCTTTATTTCTTTGACGTAACACTTTTACTTCACTGTGTCTTTCGGCGTGACTTTGCCCACCTCTAATCATAGTTTTGAAGCCAGACCCCCACAGCTCACTCCGCGGGGCCTCACACCCTTCAAGTCACCGTGCTGTGAAAACAGCAGGGCAGAGGAAAGCAAGACAGGAATAAACAAACCCTTTCCCAAAGTGGACTCCCCTGTAGCTTATGTTCGTCAAGAGATTATTTTGCGAAAGGGAAAACCAGGCTCCGCGATTAGTTTTTGGTAAAAAAAAAATTAGCTTGACTCAGTATCACACTTACAGGTAAGGGATCTTGCCAAAGGCAAGTATGGGTCACAGTGTTGTTCTCCAGCTCATTTTCCTGGTCTGGAGATGTTTCTTTTTATGGGCTCTTTATACACTCAGGAATTGGCAAATAAGTATGGAAATTACTAAAATACCCTTACGTTTTATAATGTGGTTCTGCTTTATTCCAAGTTCCACAGTAAGGACTTTGGAGCGGGGGTCCAGCGACGGCTGCGTGTCCAATAACGTTTCAACGCGGAGTGGTTTCAAAAAAATCGCCAGTGATGCGATTCAAAACAACGGCCTATTTATGTCCTCAAAGACCATCTTCCATGTCAGCTAACTGGTACTTATGTATTGTTTTAATCACTCCTCAGTTCTTCCTAATGGTTACAAGCCTTTTCCAAACAACCATTTAATACTGGCCAGAGAGGAGGCCAAAAAAAGTCCTTGGAGGCATTGGTGTTTAAACAGCTCTTAGGATGTGGTGCCAGAAAGCCTGGAGAGTCGAATGTTGAAAACGAAGGCAAACATTTTCCTTTTTTCTTAAATTGTAAACCAAACACAGTTGAATATTCAGCACTCAAACATTACACAGTGATTAGAGGATAAGGCTGAATAATAACTGGCATGGGACAGTATTTAGTAATGCAAGGCTATCAGCTCTGCAAAAGCCAAGGCACCCATCTCAATGCCGCACAAAGCGGCGCATCTCTCGGAGCACAGGCCTGTTCAAATAACAGTTTTAACATGGTGTAAACCAAAATCAACATGGATAAAACCATCTGTAAACAGGTCCCAAGCACCACAGATCCAGGCACACTGAACCATGGCAAAAACATGATCCCTCTGACCACAGAACAGCAGGAAAAAACCCTAAAAAACAGAGAAGTCCACCATTAGCAGTAACTGGAGAAGACACCAGGACTTCACTGTGGAAATAACAGGTAGGAATTGTACGTTCTAGGTTCTGGCTGTCAGAAGCATCTATTAAAGCTCACTCTAAGCTATAAGACGACTGAGGATTCGTGAAATACACCAAAGGAGAAGATGGAAATAGAACAGGAGGTCTTTGTAGCTTAAGGAAAACTATACTCAAAGTTATCCACAGGACACTCAGAGCTGCCTTTAGCCCCACAAACCCACATCACACTCACCACCAAGGCCTTGGAAATGTGCCACTTAATATGCTCTGATTGCATCTTGCAGATGGAAACCCCAACACGTAAGTGTGTCACAAGTACTTTTGGGCATATTTGATCACAGACCCACTGCAATTATGAGATTAATTCAATGTAGCTGTTCTACATTAACAGGGATCATCTTCATGGAACAGAGCGGCAGAGGGCCATGATGGAATTCCTAACAAAAGTGTACCAACTAAACCTCAAGCGTTTGTGTGACAGTAAGCATCCAAAATACAGAGGAATCTGATCCAAGATCAGTCCTCCTTAGAGCACTAGCCCTGGTGTTGTATGAAATATCTGCCAGTAGTGAATTTTTATACCTCACAGTATGTCATACTGTGTCCTAAACCACATCAACAAGTCTGCCCCCACCCAAATCAGGAGCTGGATGTGGTTTTTGGTATTGACCTCCAATGTTTGTTTGCAACAGACTTTTAGCTCCAGCATTAGACCATAGAGGATCGACTACATTTGGGCTATTGTGGAAAATTGTATACATTTGATTTTGTGCCAAACTATTCCTTTAAGACAGTCAGTGCTACTCTGAAGTGCCTTTGCTTTAGTCAAAGTTCAACAATAACCGACAGATGAGAAAAACAGAAGGCTGGATGGATGGTGAGAGCTACCAACAGAAGCTGCTAATATAGATCCCATACCGGAAATCAACCTTTCGGCAAAGAAAAGACCAACTCTCGGCCCACACCAACCATGACAGACTCTGCCCAGTGGAACCATATTTGGTTATGTATCACCAAGGAATGAAAGGTGATATGCAAGAAAATAAAACTGAAGGATTCTAAAATAACCGCATCACATCCTTTCAGCACTCTGCAGCTCAGCATGGAGCGCACTGCTGTTTCTAAAATGAATTTTCAGTCTGTTTCTCAACGATATTTCCTCTGCACATTGTGTGTAAAAAAATAAATAAATAAATAAAGGCTCCTAAATTGTTCCTGGCTTGGTTCTTGGAGAAACCTTAAATAATTTAACCTTTCATTCAGAACTTTTCCATTATGTGGAGGTTCTTGAAAGGTTCTTCACACACTCAGAGATTTTAAAGAACAATCCATTGAAAGTCTCTTTCAGGTTCTATAGCATTGCCTTGTCTTGAATCTTTATTTTTAAGAATGCATAAGAATGTACAGTCAAGGGTGCACTCTACCACTGCAACAAGCTTTGCCCTGCTTTTAACAACTCCAACACCGAGTCACCCACCCTGGAGAGGATTTGCAAAATCAAACATTCCTTGTGTTGTCCCCCCCCGCATTCACCCTATGATACACATGTGCTGCAGCACAAACCCCGTTCACTGATGGGAAACATGTCAGCGGGGGCAACATCAAACAGGATCTAAAGGCATTAACGGAGAAGGAACTGATCAAAGTGTGTACGCTCAGGGCTTCTGTGTGCGGGACTGCCTGCACGAGTTGAAATGAAGCCGAGGCCGGGCCAAAGCCGGCGGACGAGAGCAAACTAATCCAAACCAGAAAGAGTGTGGCTACGGGGAAGCCAGAAGGGTCAATCATGGAGAAGAGCAGGAGAACATGCCAGCACGTTTGGCATCCCAAAACCATATGGTGCCAGGTCGGGTCCCTCAGGATTCACACACAAAAGATTTCACAAGCAGAGGCTCTGGCTAAATAGTTCTATAGCATCTGTCAGACCAAAACCTTGCAATATATATTTTATTTTACATCACATATTTCCTCTTTACATTTAAACTGGATCCATATTACTTGGAAGGAATTCTAGTTGCATTAACCTGCATTCAAATCTGGGTGTCAAAATGATATGCTTAATCTTAATCTCAATTTAAATTGGTAATCATTCGTTTGTCAATTTGCATAAGGATAACAACTATTTTAGACGTTACACATTTATTATTTTTATATACATTTTTAAAAATTCTCTCTCTTTTAAAGTCTTCCTAGAATTGTGACTGTTTTTTACCACCAAGAATAATATAACTGATGTCTCCAGTGTGAAATACATGTGAAGTATTTAAAATGTCATGCTGCAAGTTCATCAGAACGGTTTCTTCAGCTATTTTTCAGTTAATCGCAAAATATTCAGCCAGCATTTGTTTGAATGCTGATTTATAGTTTGGAGCGCAGTCATAGGATTCAGATGGATTTAAAAGAGCCTGCAGTTTGGTCAAATCTATACAATGTGCTTGTTCAGGACATAGGCCATGTGTTTGTCTGATTTAATCTTTGGCTCCCCACGAGCAGTAATCAGTCCCAGGAATACACAGTGACTACCTTTAGTGAAACTCCAATCACCCGCTGCCTCTCCCGTGGCACTGCCATGTGCTCAGCAGATGTGAGAGGAAACAAAGTCTTGGGCTTTCTCAGTTTTTTTATCCCAAGCCCTGCGATCTGTGTAGTGGTTTCATCTGACAATATCCTAACTATGGCTTGAACGCTCATTAATACCACACTCACGCCAGTTTAAAGAGCACTCAAGTTATTTTGTGTGCTTGTGAAATGTATGTCTGTTAATTAGTAAGGGTACAACCATTCAACATGGCATTGAAAAACATGCCAGTCTCTTCTGAGGGTCTCTCATTTACAGTCTTTGAAGAAAAATGCTGTCAGTGATCCAAACTAGGCATCTGGGTGCATCTCTAAGTGGGCAGAGCAGGGGGCCAAGTAGGGCTGGGCGATATCTTGGATATACTCTATTCATCGCGACTTGTTCTACATGTGACGCAGTAAATCACTATATAGTGAGCTACTCGTGCAAATTTTTATTTGAAAATTGACACAGCCTTAGGTGTGATTTGGGGTATATTTCACTGCACATTGTACTTCTATAACTGTGTATGTGACAAATAAAGAATCATGAATCTTGATCCACGTACTTATTTTAAGCCACATATGTTAAACCCCAATGTGGGCAATGACCTAGTTTGAATAAATACTGTTTTGTTTAATTTAACCATTTGCATTTGAGTTTAAAATTGTTCCAGTAGAAACTACAAATGATTATAAACAAGAATGTTTTAATGCTAACATATCTTGCAATTAGAATCATCATACTGGTGAGATGCATCACAGGGCTTTAGAGGAAATTTCAAATTACTGAGATATACACTGCAAATCGTGATAAAGCCTAAATAAAGTGTGATGTTATTTATAGGCCATATAGGCCAGCCCTAAGACCGATGTACATACCCACACTCCAACAACTGGGTCTTCTTTCTAAAGTTGCCTATAAATACTAGGGCCTGATGCATCAACATACTAGCTTGTGGCTCAAGATTTTAATCGGGACACTTGTTTTGATGAAGTGAAGCAGGTCCTTATTATTTCTACATTAAAAAATGTATGGAATTGTGACACAGCCGTACTGTATTGAACTGAATAATAAATGTGCATCATTGTACCCCTATGTTTAACCCAAACCTACAGTAGAGCAATGGTCACCAACCCAGCTCTGGGGGATCTACCTTACTGCAGACTTCAACTGGCCCATCTGATTATCGCCTTCAGAAGTCTTTCATTACTTTAAAAAGGTGTGTTTGGGTTGGAGGTGAAACCTGCAGGAAGGTAGATCTACAGGTGGTGGGCTTGAGACCACTGCTATAGAGGCTTTAAATGATGGCACTTCACATGATTTGTGTGTGTATGTCTGTTGACGGCCTCTTATTAATTGAGCACGAGTACCATTTTTACAGAAATGAGGGTTTAGAATCAGATGAGGAGCTTTATTAATATTTTAAGCCACTGAATACACTGTGCACTATCCCTTAATTCACTTCATCCACTTAAGAACCACACCGAGTGCTGACTTTATGCAAACATCTTAGTGAGTAGTTTGGAGGAACAGCAATGCTAAACAAACAGGCACTTATGAAGAAAGATATGTCTCTATATACATAAAAAAAAGCATTTCTTCATCTTTTTCTCAACCATCTGAGAGAGATTCTTTTTCCTTCCACATGCCAAACCTCTAAAGACAGCCAGAAAAGTCCCACCATGGACAGTTTTAAAACTACAGGTTTCAAAACAGGGATGCAATGCCACTTTTCGTTCCCTGAAGAAGAAAAAAAAAATCAAGTGAACCACTCAATCAAAAGGGTTCTTCTGTGACAGTACCTCAAAGCACCGTTTGGCACCTGTATTTTACACATGGCTCCTACAAATGCAGTAGGAACATCTACACCCTCCTCAACTTAACTTTTTATATGCTTTTTATTAAGTCCCTCTGACGGTTTATGTCCAGAGCATCTGCTACTTGGCAATATGACACATCAAGTTTGCACAAGTGACTCATTTGATAAACAACTGTGTTGTAGGTCCAACCACAACTGAGCAGCATGTTTGAATCTTAATCCAATTTCTCTCACTCTATAACTTTGCCAGAGTTGTTCATATGTTCTAAACACCCTTCACACACAGCAAAGGTTTTGATTTGCTGACAAAAGCCATTTCAGATGTCAGATGTACAGGAAAGCATGCAGAAATGCACAAATGCAAACGAACATAGTGTTTTCCCCCCTTTGCCTCCCTTCTCCTAGCCCTTACTCTACCTTCCCCACACTTAATAACCCCAAACTCAGATCAGATAAGGCCCGTTTCCTCTGATTTTATCCTGACAAAACTGGAATGGAATAGACCACATACTGACATGGAGTTACGAATTACGAATGAGGAAAAAAAACAAAAACAAAACAACATCAACAACAACAACAACAACAACCACCACCACCCTCTCAAAGCTGAGGTTAGAGGAAAGCATTTACGGTCTAGAAGTCGCCAGAGGAAGTCTTTACTGTCCGTGAACAACCGCAATTAAACTTAAAAGGGCCCGACATCTCCCCTCCCACCCACTGCTCTTATGTTCAGGGAACACAAGCAACTAAACACACTGCTGAAGACGCTCAGTGAATTCAGCCTGAAATGCACTACGAAGAACATACAGAACATCAGTCAATCACCTATCATGAGATCAGCCTTTACCAAATGAGAATACAGCAAGTAATTGCATATTTTAGTTGGAGCACTGTTATTCCAAAGGCTGCCGTACATGGTTGAACGACTGGGGGGAAATCTCTAATTGCAATTTTCTAACCACAATTGCGACTGCGATTTAAAAGAAAAGCCTTCTTTTTTGCCAAGACCACCAGCACATACATTTTTGAGGCCTGAATACTGTAATTCTGTGAGCTACGTATTATTACATTTGGTTATGTTACATTCCTCCAATGAAACTGTACGCAACCCTGAATAATTAAAAATGAATTAAAACTGCATCTCTTGCGATAAAACTACGTGATTCTGAATTGCTTTTGTGACCCAAAATAAACAATTAAACATTCAGTTCTATTGCAATATGTACTTTTTGTTAGTGTTCTATGCAACATGACTCTTTACAATGCTAAAATATGAAAGCCCACCAACAAATCAATGTTTCTTTACAGAGTTTCTGTGCATGTTTTGTTGAATCAAGTTAGTCAATGAACTAAAGGCTGAAATAACACCGGACTGTCTTGTATCATGTCATTCATTCACCAAAGCAATTCTAATATATTGCACAGCGGATCACAATTGTAAGGAGCAGCAATAAAATCCCAGCACTAGTATTTTATCCATATTGCGCAGCTCTATTC
The DNA here is from genome assembly GCA_037576975.1 of Alestes dentex. Lineage (NCBI taxonomy): Eukaryota > Metazoa > Chordata > Actinopteri > Characiformes > Alestidae > Alestes > Alestes dentex. Next base: position 3,696,108 of record JBBIGA010000035.1, on the reverse strand, counting down.
CAAAGTGTCTGCTGAATCAGTGCTACAAGCAGGTTTTACAGTTGCAGTAGCCCCTGTCCAGGCCTGTAAGGAATGCTAGGCTAGTAATGGTTTTCGTGTATAAATTCCTATGCTTGAACTGCAGATACAGGCAGTATATAGCCAGATACGAGCCCTGTCCGAGACAGTATCTGTTATAGCTGCATTCCTACACCTAACAGCCCTGGCCATGAATGAGGCCATTGAATGAAGCAGAGCCAGACTGCTCCATCTACAGGGGCACAAGAGGGCCGTCTGCTAAGCCTCATCCCTCTCTCCTCTCTCTGCTAAAATTTCTTTTAAATAGGTGTTTTTCTCCTCCCCCCCCCCAACTTCCCTCCCCTCCTTCAGGTCCCTTTGTTCTTTGTTGCCTTCCATCCCTGGCCACGTCAGACCCCCGTTAACGGCCTAGTCCCTGCCCACCTTTTCACTTTCAGTCCTGCAGAGAGTGCCTTTTGGCTCTGGAAAACAGGCTTCTAATGGGGTGATGACCCTACAAATGCAGAATGGCTGGACGGGTTGATCAGATTTAGAAACCTTCACTAGTTTTATAAAGCAAAATGTTTACTCAGTTAAGTACAGTCGTGTGCAAAAGTCTGGGTGCCCTGATCAAGTGACTTGTGCTGTTGATAAGTGTAAATAAGTACACCCTCTACAGAGAACACACTGCTGTGCACTTTAATTGCTGTTTATTTGGAGACGTGAAATTATTGAGGATAAAAAACCCTTACTGTTATCTATAAACAAAGTACAGACTCCATTCAAGGCTTCCTGCCCACTGCTACTGCTGTTTTAAACTACGCGAGGTATGTAAAGCAATGTTGTTAGCAATATTGTGCATAAATACCACAGGCAAATTTCAGACATCAAATATGCTGGAAATTTGTCCATTGAGTAGAAAAGTGATTTAATTTATGAATGAACCACCACTTTAATAGGCCAAAATAGGCCCATTTTGAGCCCAGCAGCTGTTTAGATGGAGTGTGCTGTTGTAAATACAGTATCTAACCAGCATGTTTATTGTATGACTTTAACTCCTCCACCCAACAAGCGCAGCTTTAAGTGCTGCTGACGTCATTCTGATGCTCTCAGTGGACCACACACTAGCGCAATAAATTTATCACTGCTGTCGAATCCTACCCAGCCGACCTTTCATGATAATACCAAAGACTGGGATAAACAGTCCTGAAACCACCGTGTTTTTTCTGCGTGTAATATCATAATTATTTCTGTTTCCATATACACAGAGTCCTGTGGTCGGCCTGTGCTTGGATTTGCTGCTCTATTGTTTTCATAGCGCATGCCTCTCCAACTTTAGGAGGCTCCACTTGTGTATCTTTCAGCACCTCACGCAAAGTTTACAGTCTCTTCCAAAGCCCCCAGAGGTACAGCACTCGCATAAACACAGCGGGATTGGGTCAGCCTGACAGGGATTAGGAGGCAATCTCAAGCACCTGCAAGCTCCGTGCACTCGGGCTGCTCTCGGGTCAGTCAGGACACTTTTCACACTCAGACTTGAATGGTACCAACAGATACCAACTAGTGGGAGAGTGATGGTGAAATCCTACAGCCATGCACTGACCAGAGTGCCAGACATGCCACAGTTACACACCAGCCAGCTGGGATGATACAATCCCCACTGGCATATTGTGACTGTTAGAGCTTGTCTACACCATAGTTATCAAAACAGTCCAAAAAATGGGGTCCAATCAGGTGTAGTAGTAGTGGTAGTAATAGTAGTAGTAGTAGTAGTAGAACTAAACTACCCGTTACTACTACGACTGATTTGACCCCATTCAGTCGTAGTAGTAGTGGTAGTAATAGTAGTAGTAGTAGTAGAACTAAACTACCCGCACTGGACACATTTTTGGTCTTTTCTGGTTTCAACCCAGACTCCTGAAGCTTATAAAAGACTTTCCAATTCAACAGGCCTAAATTATGCGCTCTTTGTAATGAAACATGATCACAATAACATACAATAAATATCCTCGCATTGACTGTCTAAATTTACCACCACTTACAATAGACAAAGGTCCTACTCTTGAAAGATTGTAAGTTTGCCCAAAACTCAACGAATGTACTCAGTTTTTAAATGCATTTTTAAAGTGGAATCACTAGGGTATTGTGCTTGTCTTTATAATTAATTAAATCTCAAACAAAATACTGTGATATGCATCCTATGAAAGCATGTTATCGTACTAAGTATTATATTTTTGTCACCCTCGTCCACCCTCACCACAACAGTATCACAGTTGAGAACACCAAAGATTTCAGTGAAAGCTTTACTGTGTGGGTAATAAAAGGAAGGTCCCGAAAACAAGGCACATCAAGTGCTTTGAAACCGAGGCCACGAGTTAAGTGTGAAACGAGTAGGGTTTCTCCAAGCAACAGCGTAGCTTTGATCACACTCTTGCTAAAAATGCACAGCCAAACCACACTGTAACTGATACACGGGAAAGGCAGCGCGGCCTCTCGGAGATCTAATTGGGCCTTGTTGAGGGACAACTTTAAAGGGTCGGTCTGGTGTGCATTGTGTTAGAAGCAATGCCTCTATTTTCCTGAGGTTTGTTCAAGTGTTTCTTTCAGTGCCAGGAAACAACAAAGGCATCACCCAGTGGAAACAGCCCCACACACTATGAAGAACAGGATACTTCTGTAAGACAACTGGAAAACACTAATCAATGCCAATAGGAGGCTCAATGGATGGCGTGTAAAAAACAATCACTTGCGGATAATGATACTGAAGCAGGCACTGAAAACGAGGGCATTTCTTTAGAAAGGATAAGACTACCTCAAACAATGTTTCACAAAACAGACCCCAAATGTGAAGGACATAAGGCAGAACAGACTTCGAATGTATCTTTTTTTTTTTTTTTTGCAACAAGACTGGCGGCCAAATGGAGTGGACTTTTGGGCGCATTTTCAAACCAGACTCAGGTCTGCTTTTTCTCAGCAGGACATCTGGATGTCATTTCTACCTATGCAAACTGCTTTTTAATTGCAGCATTAATCAGATGTCCAATGCGCCATTCCAAAGGTCATCCCATAAAGGAGGTGTTTATTTGATGAGCCCTTGTCATAACAGTGTTAAGGTGTTCAGGCTGGGCAGGAACAGCTCACTAACATCTGATCTGGGCTTATTAGGCAATTAGAGCACTTCGAAAGGAGAGAAAGGTTAAAATATCTCGAGCCTCGCCATCTCTAATTAAGACCCCAATCTGCGCAGTAATGACTTCCTCTTCAAAAAGTTATTTGTTTTGTTCTTAAAAGATTTGGGTAAGTCCAGCGTTAATCCACTGAGCCGTTGGTCCGAAGCCCCCAATGTGGAATTCACCCTCAATGAAATTTTAAACCCAAGATTGAAACTGTTTCTCATGGGTCTCCCCCACTCAATCCTAATAAACTTAAGAGGTCAATCAAAGTCCCTGTCAAACGCCTGCATGGGGGCAAATCTCTTGTTTGGAATCAGCAGCAAAACCCCCAAGGCGGCCTTCAGTCTCAGACGCAGATGTCTTCTCCTCGTTATTTTCAGGGCTGCCGAAGTCGGAGAGACTAGGGCTCCCACTGGGAGAACCGCAGGGTCCCATACCAACCTCCCGCTCAAAGGAGGAAGCAGGAAACTACAGAGGAAAGAGGGCTCGGCCTCGCACAGTCAGCGTGCTCAGAGTAAATCACCATGGAGACCCGAGCACGAGCATGGCGGGGGCTGATTTAGTGTGGTCTACTTAATGGCCGCTCGGAGAAGAGATCCATGGGGGCCTGCCAGCATTTACAGCTGCCGAGTTCCCCCCGTCGACTCGGTCGGCTAGCCGTGCCTTCGATATACCTGTAAAATAAATAGACCATGGTCCACCTCGCTAAGTACTTCAGCAGACACTGTAAAAAAGGGACAAATGTTATTGGGCTTCTCTGGGCAGGCAGGCCACGGGAAGGTGTGATGCTAAAAATGCTGAAAACTCTAGCCTGTTCGCGAACCCCTTAGATGTGAGGAATCTTGGCCACATCAGGGCTGTGAGAAATGCATTCCTGCAACTGACAATTACTTCTACAGTCATATTTATCAACCATTAACTAAATATTTTTCCTTCTCATTCTGCCAATTTTACATGATCTTTTTTTAAAGAGTGTACAGTAAGGTATACAGAAAAAAAAAAAAAGAAGAATGGCACTGGTTTGTTATTTCTTGTCTTGGTTTATGTCCTGAGTTCGGAATCGGAATCAATACCAGTTGACAAAAAGTGGAGTCCATGCAGCCCTAGTCTGTGCCACAAGTGACTTACTTCTTTAAGATGCAATAAAACATCATGCGTCCCATTTCTGCGGTGTACTCCAATCTAGAATTACAGCATCCGTGATACAAACCATATAGAGCAGGGGACGGTTAGCCTTGGGTTTGTTTGTCTTTGTAACAACAGACATTATTTTAAACAAATTCTTTGTAATATTTCACATCTGAAGTCTTACTTATGCCAAGCTAGTTTGAAGGGTCTGCCAAAACGCTACGTATTTTCAAAGCAAGTCAACGTAAAATGTTTCTCTTTTGGATTGAAAAGAGAAACACAATGGATAAATTGTTAAAAACACAATCTTTCAAAAGGAATGAACTCCAGACCGGGACAACTAAATGAATTTGCCATCGTAGCAACAAAACAGTTGGATACCTAGTGCTACGTTTCCCATGCATGGGAACTAAAAGTGAGTGAATACCGCTAGTGTTGTATGCTTTGAGGTTTTGTCAAACGAAGTTTTGTAACCAAACAATTTACACCATGACCTGGAGACTAAACATCACGAGTATGCATCTCAACTTACTGAACTGAGCCAGACCCCATGTTTGCAACTTTCCTAATCTTTGCTGTGTCATAAAAACGACTGGAACAGTGGGCCGCAGACGTGTCTGAAGTCGGTTACGTGGGCCGCAAGTTACAAAAGGCTGAGAAACCCTACTGCAAGGCATAATATAGCTGTGTGATGAGAGGAATTTACAGATTTTAATAGAGAGCAACACAGTTTCATTATGAACATCATTGTTGACCAACTGTTGAGGGTTTACAGCATCATACTGAATGATTTAGCACTTTTCAACAACCTAATTACTGCCAAAGCAGTAACCATATGTCTAGCTATCCCCTTGTGCTACCTAGTGCCAATGAAAAAACGAACATGCTCCCAGGTAACCCACCCCCTGCTCTCGTGCCCTGCCTTGAGCTCTGGCTTCCTGTAGGGTTTAACCCAGCGCTGGCTTAACTAGGCCTAGTGTTTTCAGAGCTTTCCGGCAACTTAGTCACTACACAGTCTCAACGAGGGGTTTCTGGCGGTCATATTTGCACAATCGTCTGCAGGCTGGTGGGTCAAGCCCGAAACACAGCTACTTCAGTTTACCTCACAGCGGAGGCAGCCAATAGCAAGAGAGCATGATCTCGTGCAGGCGTTATCCAAATAGATTAGCCACAGCAGGGAGGGGAGAGCAGCGTAATTGGCCCAGATTCTGACATACTTTGGAAGTGAGCTGCCATGGTCTGGAGGATATCTGAGGCTTGATTTATCACTGCCTCATATCTGTCCATCTGTGAGCAGGCTGCTGAAGGAGGTCCTGGTTGCCACAGTATATGCAAACTTATTCAGTTTCCCTAAGCTGTGTGCGCGCCAGTGTGGTGAACACAGGGACCATCCCAGAGCCTACTAATTAATCTATAAAGTTTGTGAACAAAAGATGTGACTACTCTCAAACTTTGTGATTCTTCTCACTCACTCACTTTCTATAACCATTTAATCCTCACTAGCGGTCACGGGTACCTGGAGCCTATCCCAGGGCTAACAGGCACGAGGCAGGGATGCCAACCCACCTCAGCGCGCACACACCATTCACTCATGCACACGGTCAGTTCAGAATGCCCAGTTCACATGATGAGTCTTTGGACTGTGGGAGAAAGAAAAGACCCCGGAAGAAACCCATGCCATCACGACGAGAACATGCAAACTCCACACACACACACACGGCCAGGACCTGGATTTGAACCCCCAACCCTGGAGGTGTGAGGTACAGTGCCACCCACTGAGCCACCATGGGGCCAAAGCTTGGTCTTAGCTGTGGTGGTGCTCGAGTCAATCCTAGCACTCATAGGGCAAAAGACCCCGAACAGTTCAACACTCCATCATTAATATTAAGTGTTACTTCTTGTTACCAAGAAGCACCACTTCAGCTGTGTTGCTGCAGTTTTAAAGGCCAAATGTGATGTTTTATCCATTTTTTTTAATGATTGAAAATCAAACACGGATGTATACGCTGAGAGACATATTAATGACATATGTCAGCCTGTCATTAACGGTTAGTTTCTGTCCGATAAATCACTGTCATTCAGAATGTATGTATTATATATATATACACCGAATGACTGTGTGTGTGTGTGTGTGTGTGTGTGTGTGTGTGTGTGTGTGTGTGTGTGTGGATATGCAAATCTGCTGGCATTCGCAACCTCACAAAAACAATCAACACAGGATGTTTTTCCATATATGAACCAGACATTTGCCATGATATGAGACCTTTCAATTAGACATGCAACATCTGCAGTTCAGCAGTCTTCTGTCTTGTAATCACAGAGACCAGCATAACACGCAGGTAAACAAGAGCCTGCTAATGAATACATAAACACAGGCCAAAAGAGCCAAGTCAAAAAACAAACAAATGTTAAAAAAAAAAAAGTTACAAGATGAGTAACAATAGCAGCGTGACAGACAACAGATATATGGTGTGTGCATTTACACACACTTTCCCTTCAGCTGCTGAAAAATATGACGATTTCATAGCTGCAGTGCATCAAAATGACAGATGGTTTCAGTTATTATGAAAGACTTCTCAGCTTGACCAGCAGGGCTCACTGTCAGTGGTTTATATAAGATATAAGATACGTAAGATATATAAGGCTATTAGGCACAGAGGCCATTCGTCAGAAAGATAGACATGTGAAGATGTCAAAGGTGGTCCAGGCCAAACAGACACGCTCAAGGCAAAAGTGCTCAGCAATCTGGGGCCATATAGTGAAACACACTGAGCCTCTCTTTCACTTCTGATCTTGAAAGTTTCTTTGAGCCTTAGTTTTTGTCAACAATCTACCTTTACTGCAGCTAATCCGATCATATAAACTGAACTTGTTTCATTTGAATGTTTAAACTGGCTTGATCACCCATGATCATCCTCTATTTACTTTTTTGGTTAATTTAAGAAGAAAGCTTTTACAGAAACAGCAGGAGTTGTAACTGCCCATTAGTGGGCTGTTGTTAAGTCTAAACAGGATTTCTGAGGGCTGGTCTGAGGGCTGGTTCACATGGAGTCTAACAGGAAGAAATTAGGACTTTTGCAATGAAATGTATATGTAAATTTAGTTGTCTCAGGGAGGCTGTAGATCTCTGTCCTGGCAGAACTTGTCATGGTCATCCTGTCTGCCCCATAAGCCCCGGCACGCTCTCGGAACTGGGAGCAAAACCACAAGTCCATTCTGCGGTCAGGGCAGAAAGGATTTACAAATCTGGGTAGAATCTGGGTAAAACTGGGACTTTGGTCTGCAATGAAAACAGAAAAATGTAATTCCTAAGCATTCCTGAGTACAAGGTTTTCTAAAAACTGCCCCAAGTAGCCATAAAGCGGCCTTGTGTGGTAAACAGGGTTTTCCTCTAGACTGCTGAGTTCAATGGACTTAAGCCTGTGTTTGACTCAATTTATTGTAGAGACAGCATCGTACAGTTCATCATTATCTCTTGTTAGACTCTGTGGCTGGGCAGCAGAAGCCTGTGTTGATTCTAAGCAGAAAAACCCATTGAACACTGGACACTATAAGGAGACCCTGCCTAATCCACATATAGCCATCTTCCACTTTCATTCATACTCTTGGACTTGGATTTTATCTTGTTCTTGCTATTTTTGAGGGTTTTGTTTGCAACAACAGTTGGTTTCCTCTGGTTAAATTGAATACTTGAATGATAGACAACCTTTATCTCTCTTTCATCATTTAGTATTAATTACTGCAGGTCCCTCGGTCATTTAAATCTCATTGAAGCTCATTATACTAATTGACTCGTGTTATTGTTTTTCCTATCCAGTGTCAACCCAAGGAACCTCGGAATTTTGGTTCCTTTCAAGGTTTTTTCCTCCTGCTCTAAGGGAGTTTTTCCTTGCCACTGTCGCCGCCTCTGGCTTCCACTCTGGAGGCTTGGATTTCTGTCAAGCTGCCCTGAGAACACATCCATTGTAAAAAAAAAAAAATGCAGCACATATAAATTTCACTGGACTTGATTTACTGTGAAGGAAAAAGAATGGTGTCGTCTCATGGTCTGTCCATCTTTAGCAAGTATACTTTCGACCAATTATGCCGAGACGGTTTTATTCTGATTACATGTTTAAACCTCTCATGCATCTTTGAATAACCCTCAAAATCATTTACATTATCTGGAAAATAATCAAAAAATATTCAGTAGCATTAATTTACAAAGCACATAGAGTCAAGTCGAGTAACCAGACGCATGTGAAATGCTGCCTTAAAGCTCCAGCCCTGCAATAGTCAGGACGAAATAAATCAAAGTATCTGGCCATCTGAAAGGAGACGCTTTAAACCGATCCTTAAATGCAGCATGGAACATTTACAAAAAGGAGTTAAATCAAACACGGGGAGTCCAAGTCTGCTTTTTCTTGCCTCAAGAATTTGATGGGTTCATAAAGTGTTTGAATAATTTCTCTCGATTTATGAGATGTTATGACGTGCACCCAGTCCGCTGATCCTTTTCCAACATTAACATCTAGGGAATATTAAACTTGGACGAACAACAGAGCTGACAGGAAAATCCAGCTCTGGTATTGTTCAGCACTTTAATGAGAAAAGCATGTCCCCGGTAGAACATAAAACCTTACACTCACCTATAAGCTTTAATTATTCAGGTCTTATTCGGATTAACCTTGCACACGCCTTTGAGGATCGTTCACTCTGGACATACTGAAATACTTCAGCATGTGGTCGTATGAATGCTTCAGGCTGAGATCACATTGGTTTAGCTAGAATTATGAATATTAATTAGCTAGAATTATGAATATTAATTATCAATCAGTAGGTAGAATTTATCATTAGCATGAGTGTTCTGTGCTACAATCCATGAAAACAATATTTTCCCTCAGTGTAGTTTTTGTTTAGCTTTTGAGGGATCTTGTCATAAGTCATATTTAAGATGCACGCATGATAAATAGATGGATAAATGGACAGACAGATGAACAGATCAATAAATTAGTTTAAAAAATTAATTAAAATTAAAAAATAAAATCAATCACTCAATCAATCACAAAAGCCATGGTGCGTTATATGTGTGTGTGTGTGTGTGTGTGTGTGTGTGTGTGTCTGTCTGTCTGTCTGAGTGTGTGTGTGTAAGAAGAGAGTTCAAGGCTAAAGACAGCTTTAGTGTTGATCTGTTGTTTGTTTTCAAAACTTTTCAAAAGTATTATTTTGTCTGTAAAACTTGGGGCACAGGGAAATGGTGTAAATCTGATTTTTCATTGAACCATTCCCTTAAATAGAAATTTAAAAAGACTTTATAAAACTTCAGCATATTGTAATGTTAAAGATAAACAAAGTCATTCAGAGTGGTTTGATATGACATGTTCTGTTCCACAGAAACTTACTGAGCCACAGCAGTGGTGAAAGGAACCAGACAGGAACCAGATGCTTAACATCCCCTGGATACGGCACAAACGGTTACAAATATGCCTGAGACATTGGTTTACAATAGTTTTAATACATTGGGAGGCCAAAATAATCTCCAAAGACGACTAACTTTATGCGGATTTACCATTACTGCACCACTTTCAACATCTTATACACAAACTCGGAACACACATGTAGGTTAATCGGTCATTTTGGAGGCTACATCTGAGAAGCAGGCATAACGACCCCTAGTACCCATCACCACCCCTGTAAAGTAATCAGCAAGTCTGCAAATTTCTCTGAATTTCTTCATTTACAACCAATGACTGAATTATGCAGCAGTTCCCCTTTAAGTTGGTTGTGCACCAATGCTGACGGTGATTTACCACTAAAAACCCTTTGTATCACGCCTATTTCAGGCACTTGCTTGAATTAGCAACAGAGACTAAATCTGAAATTTTAATGAAGCTATGATGAACTGTGGATCTAATTTCCTGCTCATCTGCAGATTGTAGCTGTTGTAGCTGAATATTGATAAAGAAATGATTTGTTTCATTTGACTTTAGCACTGAAAATAGATTTCCCCAACTGCCTCCAGTCACCGCACTCAGCCAGGCCCACTAGATTAGTGTTACACCAGAGAACAACCCAGTTCCAGCAATACAGGCCTTCGCTTTCACTTAAAAATTCAAATATGTGAAACGTGAACAAAACCTGGTCCTCGCCAAGCAGCGCCTGCAATTTATCATTCACATTAGGAGGACAGTCGACCTAACAGAACAATGTGTTAAAGTAATTAACACATCACTCCAGCCCTTAGCAGCAAGAGTGTACAAACCCAGGAGAAAATGTGTCTCTGAGGTAGCCAAAGGAAGTAAGTGAGTGTGCGTGCGCGCGTGTGTGCGTGCGTGCGTGTGTGTGTGTGTGTGTCAGGATGTAGGTAGGCTTAACCGTTTTTCATCCTTTGAATGACACATTTGAAAGACATTTGTAATTTATTTGGCCTTCATTCGCCAAAATAACTCTTCTGCAGTCGGGCTCCAGCAGCTCATATAACTGTATTCATTAGGACACAGGACCAGAACTGATCCCACATCAGCACACTTAGTCCATAAAAGATAAACACAGACCGTTTCCCCAACCAAAACCCGAAGTCTAACACAGCTCAATATACTCAGTGTTGTTCCACCAGATGGAAGAAGTGTGGACGTCCTGCTGGTGTAGATGATGTGAGCCGAGTTTACAGTCAGTCTGGCCATTGATGAGTGTCAGGGAGCATGAAGCAGTGCCAGTGTGTATGGCAGCCATTTCAGCCTCCACTAAACCTCAACGATCCCTGCACAGCCCCACTGGCACTCACCCACACCTTGGCACTGTAGGCCCGGCCCAAAAGGCCAACAGCAACAAACCTTTCCGCGTGTGTCACTATTTTTATTATCAGCCTCTCCCTGTGCTTTTTCCTCAGACCTAGTAAAACTTTAGACTTTTCTGCTGTACCTTTGCCTCAGCCCGCAAAGGAAAAAGTTCTCGGTTTTCCCCTTACCTCAAATGCAGCTGATCAGCCAAGACAGGTTCACGTGGTTGGCGACGCTGTGAGGATGTTCATATCTTGCATCAGTATGCTTTTAACAGGCTGCGTCCTGGAAAAGCCAGGTGTAAACACACCCAGGATGCACTGCGAGTGGATCACCCAAAACACACTGGGAGGCGGTGGGAGGCGGATCTTGACTGTATTCAACATAATGTAAATGGACTTAGTTGTCCATATCCATGTACCACTATGTAAGTGGAGATGCATCTGTAGAGTGTGGATTATCATTAAGAAGAAAACGCAAGATGGAGGTAGGACTGCATCACCACCATACCACAGTATTTAAGGAAGTGGCCATTTATGTAAGTAAACTGACCAAAGCACAACACACAGTGTGAAATTCTTCACTGCATTTAAACCATTGAAACAGTGGGCAGCCAACAATGTAGCGCCCGGGGAGCAGTGTGTAAGTATCTTGCTCAAGGGTACATCAGTGGTGCCACTGGCAGTCCTGGGATTTGAACCCATGACCTTTCGATCTCAGGGGAACTCCCTAACCACCAGGCCACCAGCACTCCATTAGGAGATACTGCAGTGCTGACCCAGTCATAATGGTTGTCCCCAACCCCAGATCTACACGTGTCCAAATATTAGCGAGAACTTGCATCATTTCAAGACATCAGATACACTCTTTTTACCAAACAAGCCACTCCTGTAGCTAACCTTACCTGTGACCCCATCCGTAACAGCAAACCAATCACAGTACCCGACAGGCACATAGTCCAGTGCATTAAGATTACAGTGGAAACAACAAACCTAACAACCACATGATAAAGGCTTCTTAACAAGACAAGCAGGACATTATGGGGACACCACCGACAGAGGCTGGGCTAGTTCCCCTTTGGGGGAAACAGTGAGCTGACTGAACCCAAGGAAACAGTGGAGGAGCCACTTGGCGGACACAATAGCGAGGGATTGAGTATCTCCAGAGGCAAAGAGTGAGACTGAGGAACAATCTATCTGGACGTGCTGATAATGGGCCTCTTCAGTCACTGGCTCTGTCCCACAGATTACAGAACAAAGGGATTCCTTTAAGCATCCTGACATGTTTAAGTGTCCCCTTGGCATGGGCTCTGTAGCTTGATCCACAGAGAGTCAAGTGACAGCTCAGTGAATGTAGAAAGTTGAATGTAGTACATCCTTTCACAAAGCCTTTCACAAAAAGTTTCAAAATAAATCCCGGACTCACCTTCTGGGATATCCCAAACCAACACACCTGCATATGTATCTATTCAGCTACGCTTACTTACACTAAAGTTAAGAAGTGTTTCAGCCCAAACAGTTTTTCAGTGCGGTACAGCACAGGTCAACCAATCCAAACAACAGTCAGTCATTTGCATATACATACATCAGGCAGAGTAACAAAAATTCAATGGGAAAAGCAAGGTTGTAAAATGTAAAGAATGAAAAAAAGTAATAAAATGTAAAAAATAAAATCACATAAAGGCAAATATTAGCAAGCATTATGCATAAAAAAGTGTCAGACACTTAAATGTTTAGGCCAAATCTCTCTGGTCAATTTGGACAAAACTGAAAATTATATGAAGATCACATTTTTTAGTGAATGAAATAGCTTATTTTAAATGCATTAAGGAATCTGGGTTTCGACTCCGACTTTAATGAGGGTGTTTAGTTTCTGCAACTGCTACAAATTCACATCAAAGGGTGTTATTTTGTCAAAAACAAATACGATGTAAATGAGGCCTATGACTTGCCGAAGATGCTGAAAGGAATGGAAAATGAAATGGTTTGAGAAGAGCATGGTGTGAAAGCATTACCGCCGAGCAAGGAACTTCATTTTAAAGAGAGTCAAGAAAAAGGGAAAAGCAAATACTGAACTAGTTAGATTGAGGAAACAAGACACTTGTCTGTCCAGAGAGGCCGTTCAGAGGCCTGCTCCTGCGGGTGCAGCTCCGTTTCCCCAAGTGTGAAGCGGAGCTTTCTGTTAACACCCTACAGCATGAAAAGTCCAGTCATCAGACAGCCGGTAGAAGAGGAAAAAAACGAGCGCGGCGCCTGGAAAAGTGCTCAGGGATCCATGATCCTGTTATCCTGATCGCTTTTCCAAAGAAAAGATGCGGCTCAGGCTCGCAACGGCGTGGCCACTGTCGGTTTAATCGGGGGGTTAGACGCATCGCAGCTAGGGATCAGCTCCTGCTTACATTAACAGTTCTGTTTTTAAAGGGGCTAAACCCCAGGAGCTCCCAACCGCTAGCACTCGATTTCCCCTCGTCCACAGGCAACATGCAGCTCCACTGAAACGGAATACTTTCACTCTGTTGTTCGAGGCCGATGATTAAATTGCCCTCGACTGCCTATTATTTTCATTTGCCGGGGAGGGAAAGAAGGGATGGCGACATCGTCTCGTGCCTTTGAGGTAGCTTGGCCTGCAAGCGGTTTGGACAGGTGGATAAGGAACACAAGCGCGGTGACTGCAAGCGCCAAATCAAGCTGGAACACGAGCTCGAGGACACCACGAGGGGAGACAGGAGGTAATGAGGCCTTACTTCGCCTAGACTCTACACTAATGGTTTTACTGAACAACGGCAGGGAAGTCAAGCTATACATCGGCACCCAAGCAGGCCTGTAATTTACTACACTGAGTCACTGTCTCCCCCCCAATAAAGAGGAGCCATGCCACACAACTAAAGCATTCAGTGTTGACTGGTGTTCCATTGTAGTCTGCTGAATGGGACGATTAAGTGATGATTCAGGTGCAAAAAGAATCAAAAGGCAGGCAGCCCCTGAGGGTCCACCTGCTTACACTCCGTTTAATAGTACAGAGCTGTTCCTAGGGCTGTCCCTGACTAAAGGTTTTTGTAGTCTGACAAAGCGCAGCAAACCTCACAAAGAGATAATAAATACACAACATAATGGAAAACATGAGATATTTAGCTATGCATGTTATTGTATATAACATTTTTATCACACTTTGGTCATAGGCTGGCAACGATTTGGCATGACAGTAACCTGCACACTTATCTTTAAGCTGTGCATCACAATTGTACTGTAAGACAAACACGGTTTGCAAAGTTTACATTCCACCTTCTCAGAATGATCTTCCCAGATTTCAAACTACACCCACACAAGCATTTCTTCGACTCCACTATTGACTGCCATAGAAATAACTGTGCAATTCAGTCCATTTTTTTATTCATTGTAACTACAAAAGTACAGTCCTCAGCAGCCAAACTGTCTAACTAGCCATCTTGCTTCCTGGCTGTCCAGCTCAAATAAACAATCATCATTCACTGCTGACCTTCAAAGACATTATTCCCTGACACCAAATAAACAAGCATTACTCACCACTGCCCTCTAAAGGTTTTATAGCACCAGTCAGAGGACGATATATTTGCAAGAACATGTCTCATTCGATGCGTTTCCTGCTCTCTTTTCTTTCTGGATTTGCATGTAACCCAACGGATGAAAAACCACCCAGTTCACATTGCTTTGTGCAACAAATGAGGCTGACTGTGAAACCAAACAACTGTGGAAGACAACTGGTCAGCGTGAATGATTGTAGGGACAGTGGGCATCCAGGACCAGAGTTGGGAAACACTGAGCTGATGAGTTGATGAGTCTCAGATCAGAGAACAATTCAGCTGCATGATGTAGTTCGGTGGATTTAATCCTCTGAGGTTTTCAGTTCTCTTCTACAGAATATGCTGGTAGAATATTTGCATGCATGAGAGCTACATGCATTTTCTCCTGGACAAGTGATATGACCAGAACAAGCTCCAGAGGATCAAAATGATGTGATTAAAAGAGCACAAAATACCAGAGTTTATCTAAAAACACCAGTGTGGAATTGTTTAAATTTGGGGTTTTTTTGGGGTTTTTTGGGTTTTTGTCTCCAAAAGCAATGAGGGGTTTAAAATACGCTAACTGTTAGAGAGCACAGTACCACACACACAAGATCATAACAGTCCCATTTTTCTTCCAGGGCGCTCTTCAAAAGGACCTGCTCCCCTTGCTTGTTTTTCAGGATTTCAAATCCTGGAGGAGATTATAGGCTCAAAACTCTAACCGAACTAAACAAACACAGAAATGGAGTCAACAACACCGAGGCTGTTTCCGCTGAGTCGAAATAAACGTCCGTCGGCTGCTCAGGATTACAGCTTTGTAAAGGAAAGCACAAACATGGAAACGAACTGTGTGACATGAAATACATCAAAAGAAGTCATGTAGAAACGAGCAGGAGTAAAACAAGTAAAGTGTTGGCAGGCACAAAACCTATATAAGCGCTTGCTTTAAACACAGTTGCCCTCCTACACGTCGTCATCTGGGTTCTATTAATTGGCCGAGGTAGGGGCTGCCTACGGAGCCCGCGTGTTGTAGGGGGTTCATGTGAAACCAGATAGAGCTGAGGTGGAAAAGGCAGCTTAAACGGCTAGTCTAGGAAAACACCAAGAGCCACTTCTGACTGCTGACCAGTGATCTGTGGTTCAGAACTGAAATTCCACCCTGGGAATCTGGCAAGGAATAATGGAAAGATGCAAGATGTGTGTGGGGTATGAGTCAGTTGTGCCTGGACTGAAATCACAGTGGGTTGTAAACATCATCATGTCATCAGATGTGGATAAGGGAAAGATAGGTGTGGAGGGAGAGAGAGAGCAAGAGAGAGAGAAACAGAGAGAGAGAGAGAGAGAGAGAGAGAGAGAGAGAGAGAGAGAGAGAGAGAGAGAGAGATACAGAGTGAGAGAAAGAGAGAGAGAGAGATACAGAGTGAGAGAGAGAGAGAGATACAGAGTGAGAGAGAGAGAGAGATACAGAGTGAGAGAGAGAGAGAGAGAGATACAGAGTGAGAGAAATACAGAGAGAGATACAGAGAGAGAGAGAGAGAGCTAAAGAGAGTGAGAAATGCAGAGAAACAGATACACAGAGGAAAAAGAGCATGTGAGAGAAAAAGAGACACACAGAAACAGAAAGAGAGAGAGATACAAAGCGAGAGAGATACAAAGAAACAGATACACTGAGAGAGCGTGAGAGAGAGAGACAGAGAGAAATAGAGAGCGAGAGATACAGAGTGAGAGATACAGAGAAACACACGGAGAGAGCGTGTGAGAGAGAGAGAGAGAGAGAGAGAGAGAGAGAGAGATACAGAGAGAGTGAGAGAGATACAGAGAGAGTAAGAGAGAGATAATTAAGAAGGAAAATTAGAGGAAATAAAAGAAGGAAAATGAGAGAAATGCAGTCAGATAGACAACAATCCTGAGATTTATGGAGAGAAAACACAACCCGAAGCAAGCCAGCTCAAAATATAAGCCACAAATGATTGCAGAGTAATTAAAAGCAGACGCCACCATGGAGGTTTTGGGGTGGTTTTTTCCTTTCTTTAAACTCATTACACAGACTCCCCCGATTTCCGTTCTCTTTGTCTGAATCAAAGCCATTAATGGGCAATTTCTTAAAAAACTCATTCAGCTCCCACATGTCCAGCCAACCTAAAAATCACCATTGTACTTCTCAGTCATAAATCCGTCTTAAAGAGAGCTCCACAACAAGCCAGGATTGTTTAATCAGACCCGGTATGAAAAATCAACTTGTAGTTTAACAGATGTTCTTCGTTTCAGGGGCAGTCGGTTCTGATAGAGAGATAAGATTCTTTCTAAATCCTCATAATAATGTGGCCACTGGAAAGTAAGACAAATAAGGTTTTAATTGTGATCCTGCTGAAGTTGGTAATTTCGTGGTCTGGGTACATGACAGTAATTGCGCTGATGACTGCAACAGCATACCATTACACACACACACACACACAGTGTGGCATCAAGGCCATGCCAGCATTGAAGTGGTTTCATCAAAAAGCCAGCATTCAGACTATCTGTGTCTGACACAAACTTTTGAACATGATCTGGATGTGCTGATCATCGAACGCAGCCATCAGCATCTCCATTACTGTCTTTATAGTACCAGTATGTCTGTCAAACCTGGGCTTTGGCTGCGACACTGAGCTGTTTCATCTGTGGGGAGATGCTATCAGCTGTCTGCATGCTAATGGTATTTTCACCAAACGCAAAACCCCAGATGCTATCTCCGACCAGAAATAGGGATAACCCTCATCGTCAAGGTGGCTTACTGACAGTAATTTCATCCCAATGACTGGGTTAAAACAACAGTGTCCACCTCGTAAATACGGGGCCTTGCCTTGAAGTTGGTGCCATAAGGCAGGAGGTAAAACGCTACAAATGAGCAATAGAATGCAGAGTAACCTCTACCAAACTGAATAGAGATGCTAAAAACATGTATGAGAATAACTTGTAATAAAAACAAATACAGTCTTACATTTCTGCCAAAATTGACATATGAAGGGGCAAAACAGGGCAGATTGCTCATCGTTCTTCGGTTGACTCAACTCCCCACCCCCACACACCGCAACCCCTACCCCACCCCCATCAACAAAAGGCAAGTTTGGATACCAGAGAAAGCATAAAACATCAAAAAGAGTTTCAGTGGTGGACTCCTACATTCCTCCACCAGGCCTCCATCACCAAACCATGATCAGCAGAGCATCTGCACGCTTAGACCAGCAGACTTTGTTTAAGAGCTTGTTAAACCTCTGCTACTCAGATGTCACTTCCGGCTAAAACAATTTTAACGACCCCATGAGAAAACACCGAGATTAGGAGGTGAAAGCGGTCCGGAGTAACACACACAATAGGCTACTTTTCACTAGAATCGTGGTGATGGCGTTAAACACAGTGCTGTCTGATGTAACGAAGGGCATGTCTAAGGATAAAACTATAAAATGTTTTTGTCCCATGTTCTTGCTAAAACTGTCAGCATCAAAAGGAAGAGGGGCGAATGGACATGTGTTTAGATCCAGAGCCATTTGTTCTAATTAACTTCGAGAGGAAGTCAAAAAGAGCCCGAGGCACCATGAAAAAAAAAAAACACACACACACCAAAAATAAAGCAGCCCATGTTGGATGCAGTTACACACTTGGGGAAGTATGCACCATCCAAAAGAAGACAGTGTCTTGCGTTTGTTTATGGGCTAAATTAACAGCAGACTGCAGAACATTGCCTAATGGCTCATTACAGGACCAAACAGTACCTCAAAACATCTTCACACCACATGTGGATATTCCACATGTGGCCATTTACATCAAGCAGAAATCAAATAGAAAGTATACTATAATGTAAACAAATTATGGCATATTAATAAATCGCATGACTGAGTGGTGGAAAGAAATCAGTGTCACATATAAAAACCATTTTAAAGGGCCCATATCCAACAATTTTCCCCAGAAGCTCTATTATAATATTTATGCAGTGTTTAATGACAGAAACAGAAAAAATGCTAAATTGTTTGACTACTTCCCAACCTCTCTTTATGCCTTTGTTTTTGTTACTGTGTTGTCACTGTGCTGAATAAGCACATATGTGTAAATAGATTTGTTTTTGTGACATCACAAAAACACGATTTCAGAATGGGTTTGTTTCTGCAGCTTGGCTTCCACAGATAGGAGAGAACGGTATGTTTTGAATGGTGTGGTTCTATACTACAAAACCCTCATAAAGCTCATGAGAGTTTTTCATGATACGGGCCTTTTAAACCTTTAAAACTGTTCTAAATTGTACAAAAGTGTGTGTGTGTATATATATCTGCAGAATAAAAGACCACTTCATTTGGGAATGTGACGAGAAACAGCAAAGTGTCAGCAGCTTGGGAACTCTCTTTATGTTTGTTAAAGCGAGGAATTTCTCAAAGTTGAGGGAAAAAAAGAGCAAGTATCTTTACTTTAGCTCTTACAGATATTTCAAACACATTTCAGATCCCGAGATTGCACACACAGTAGTATTCACAAACATTGCATGATCCCTTCAAGCCTCTTCATCAGCGAATGAAGAATCACTATGCAGTGAGCCATCAACAATATCTAAGGACGTGTTGAGACGTTACAATAGTGTTTAAGAGAGTTCATTCCCAGTTCAGCAGAAACAAACCATATCCGTCCCGATGCCTAACGCCACGGCCGCAAAAGTTAAACAAAAAATATTTCAACCTCTTCTGTCAGTGCTGAATGTAATTGGAGGCCTTTTCGAGCACATTCCTCTCCAAGTGCGGGGAGTCAAAAAAATTCACTCTTCAGTTATCACTTTCTTTGCCGTTTGCTACACAACAGGGCTGTGATCTGGCCCCTCCCCTGCTGAATGCCTCCTGGGCCTGAACACAAGGCCTTGGTACCATCTGATGGAATGCCAGATTCTCTCTCAAACGAACACCTGGACCACTGAGGCCTCAGTCTGGTGCGGACAGATACGTGATGGACGCACATAAAAGCCTCTCTGTGCTCGATCCGCCTCTGGCATACATCCATAATCCACTTCACCTCTCCAAAAGCCACAGTACACGATCCTCTACACATCCTCGATTCATTAATAAAATGGTCGGATTCAATTATGACTCTTTAGGAAATTATCCCGTGCATGGAATCTTTTGACACAACCTGATTCAATTATTTTGGTCTGATTTAAAATGACTTATTTATGTGTAGGGGGTTAACATTCTCCTCCCACTCCCTCATCATGTCATCACTGCCTCAACGAGATGATTCCCAGGATTTTAGCTAGTTGCAGTTATTTCCAAAGTTGTTCGCTTTTTTAAATTATATTTTACATCACAACAGATTGTGAATTGGGAGTGTTTTCATCCATTCAGTTGAAGTAATCACATAGACTTTGGTGCAAATAAAACCTGTAGGAGGCAGCACTAAGTAACATTTATTTGATACTTATTCACACCTGTAAGGGGTAGCAGAAGCAATGCTTGAGTTCAAGCTGTTTCTGTCATCAGTTGGGAGCTACAAAAGTATTCATAGCTACAAAACAGGATTGCTAAGAAGCTAACCCGAACACTTTAGTAATTTTGTTGATGCTATGATGCTTCATGATGAGCCCGATGCTCAGAGAGTTGTGCCACTCTTGAGCACAAGGAATATTTTTTTAAACATACACTCAGTGTAAATGTGACTGTAGGAACTATGTACACAGAACTGGGAACTCTGCAGTCTTTTAATTATTTGAAAATAGACCGAGAATTGTATGCTATTATAAAGTATTTATTGTTGAATCTTAATCTATGACGATTGGTCATAAAATGACTTTAAAATAAATGTAAAAGATTCATCATGTTCAGATAAATGAACATCACTGCAAAGATGGATTTTTACTTTTAACCCTCAGTTAACGCAGGCTGCCCCGTCTTTATCTGGGTAAGTCAAGCGAGAGGTGTTGCTGATACTGGAGAAGCGGCGCAGAGAGGTTTCATGAACTCTCTCACCCATACAAGCTTCAAGAGCAAGTTATAAAAATGTCAATTTGTCATGAAAATGTGAAATTGTCAAACTCAGCCGGGCTCAACTCCACAGAATCCTGAGATTTATCTTAATGGCGGTCATTTTTCCCACATTTTCTTTATGGTCGAAGGGAAACGAAGAATGCAACAGCATACAAACTGGCCACTCATCACCATCCTTGCAGTCATTTCATTATAAAGATAAGCCTGGGAAGAAAATGTTAAAACCTATACCCAAGGGCCAAAGACATAACAAATCGTGAGTGTATCTGAGTGAGCGAGCAGTAACGCCCATTTTCATATTGCTACAATTATAAACCAGCTGCCAAAAAGATCTCATAAAGCATATCTTCACATCAAAGTCATCGATCAAGCGCCCACATTTCTCTTTCATGTATTTAACAATCTGGGTCAAGTGGACATTTGTTCCTTCTCAAATCTTTTTCTGAAGTCAGACTGATTCTTGCTTTTATCCTCATTTGTGAGTTACACCCATAAACCACACTTTCAGCTCAGCCTACCATTCGCCTTGCCTTGGAAAATATCGCCAACTCTCTCTCTCACACACACACACACACACACACACACACACACAAACACACACACACACACACACACACACACACACACACACAC
>JBBIGA010000035.1:3646672-3667043 GCA_037576975.1 Alestes dentex | reverse complement strand
GAATCCAATTGAGATGCTGTGGCATGACCTTAAAAAGGCGGTTCATGCTCAGAAACCCTCCAATATGGCTGAATTAATATATATATATATATATATATATATATACAAATGTTTTGATGTGTGTATATACAAATATACACATACATAATAAACATATACACGTCTGTAAATTAATCTTGAATCCCATATTTCTACTGGCCAACTTCCAACATGGTGCATACAAAACAGCAAACTGGACACAGCACACCTTTGACAGTTTATTTTGGTAAAAGAAACCCCCATACAGTTAGCAGCAGTTCAGGGATTACACAGAAAGGGCTGGTTTTCCTAGATCCACATTAAATTATTTCTAGACTACAGACTTCCTAATTATGCAGTCACTTGATTTTAGAATTTAGTCCTAGCCTAGGATTAATCTGCATCCAGGAAACTGGCCTAGTATGTCTACATCAGGCATTATCTTTGGAGAAACAAGTGTAGGATCAAAACAAAAAGTTCTTAATGAGCAAACGTTTATGATTCAAGCTGTATCACAACAAAATAAACAGTGTCCACGTTAAAAAAAAAAGTAGTACAGGATAAAGCATAACGTTATTCAAATTAGTTTACCACATTAAGTACAAAAGGAAACCGTGAAGTATATTCTTATTCATTAGTGCAGTCACGCCATCAAGACAAGTTGACAGTCTCATGCAGCATAAGAAATCAAGTACAAATAACTTAAATTTGTTTTAGTTTTAAATGTGTTCCCTTAAAAAGCTGGAAATACAAGAACTGCATGAAAGTGCCTTTCAAGAAAACAGACATTTCTGGGGTTCCTCAAAACAATTGAAATGGCTTTTGTGAGGATGAAACAAGAGGATAATAATAATAACAATAATAATAATACAGTGTCTTATAAAAGTAACCCTGCATTTAAAACTGCATTTCATTTCATAGCATGTATTGTACTTTAGTAAAAACTTGCAACCGTTATTCAAGGCATCATTTAGAACATAATTATCTTGTTGAAGCCAACAACATGAAAAGTTCTACATTCATTTCAGTGTCAAATTGGGAATAATCAATGTAGTGAAACATGAACGGGTGCAGTAATTCTATTGATTCAGTTCTGACAACAGAAGATATGATGAGGTCTCCAACGCCAGTGGATATGCTTAAGGCACCAGGTGCCATGTTCCCAGCTGCTCAGTGTTTTCGTCTTGCTTCTGACAGTATAAAATGCTCCTAAAGCCTTAGACTGGGTGAAGAGCCTGCAGCAGACAGACCTGACGCTGCTGAAATCAGCATCTATCACACTGTTGCAGGTATTTGCAATCACTTCAGGATAGAGAGAGCAGCCTCTCGGATACAGGATGCGGCTTTTTCAATTTCCTCCTCTGTCTGTTCCACAGTTACTACGACTCGGATGCTGGAGAATTCATGCAAAAAACATTTATCATTTTAGGTACATGAACACTCAAGTAATAAATAACAAAAATGAAAGGGTAAAACACATATGTTTATGATTGTTATTATATAATGTTTTAAAATGTTGCATACAATGATTTTAGACATAACTGTAGAGATACCAGTCATTTGAAAGCTCACCTGGGTGGTGGAAGAAAGCGCTCATCTTTGTCTAGGTAGCGAGCTTGAACCAGAGTGATCTGTCTGTCCAAACACTGCCATCAAACAGCAAGATCATAAATTATAAATCAGTTAACACAATCTAATCCAACCTTTAGACATGTAATGAGGTTACATATTTTTTTGGATTAAAAAAATGTTTTTTAAACATTTAAACAGAGACATTGTCCTATGTCATTTGAGTCTTTACATTTAAGTGTAGTTCTAGCACTGCTGTCCCAAGGATTGACTGAGGTCTTTGAGGTTTTGTTTTACTGTGAAGAATATTTAGGGTGCTGCAAAAGTACACTGGGTAACCTAGGGCTACACTAACTCTCTTAGAAGTTAAATGAACACCATTATCCCAAAGATGGTCTGACCCGTGTGTTTAATTCCTCCCAAAGCATCATGATACCATCTTTTTCATGTCCAACACTGGAACCTTGATTATCCGCTGATCCGGATCCCTTAGAAAACTCTTGGGCACTTACCCTCCTAACTGTTTTCCTTACTTGTGTATTAACCTCTGACTTGTTTCTTTCTGACAGTGTTTGTTGGAGGGTGTAACTTAGCTAGCAGTAACTTGGTTAAAAGCAGATGTTGATTTAAGTATAGTTTTGCAGTCATGATGAACATATGTGGACTATTTAAGCACTCTGGATAAAGGCGTCTGGTAAATGCTGTAAACCTTATCGTTTCCTCTCTCTTAAACAAAAGCTGGTTACAATACATATGCATGGGTTCACTTTGCTTAACCTAATCTCTTCCTGCAAATACATTCCTACATATGTAGGGAACAGGGAGCCGTGTGAGATGAGACTTGCTGCTCAGCTATTTTACTCATAAGTGTGTTGCTCAAAGTTTGTTAAGCATTTATGTGATTGAGGATAACCTAGTTACAGCTGCAGATTATATTTGACTACTTGTTTTTTTTCTATGTCTTGTTTTTTTCCCCACAAGGTGCAAATCAACTTGAGCTGTGTTTTGAATGTGTGAAAAGTGCTGTAGAAATAAAGTTTACTATTATTACAATGTGTCTTACATAGTCAATGATGCTTCGTAGTGTCCTGACATCACTCTCTCTGGATCCTGTGCTCTGCTCCAGTTGGAGATGGAGTGCCGGAGCCAAAGCTACCCCAACCACTTTGAGCCCTGGAATGCTACAAAACACAACTTGGAAATTGATACACCTGTTAGCTTAGAATGTCCTAAATAAGCAATTAAGGGTAAAGTGTTCATTCGTCAATCATGAACAGACCACAGCACACAGAGTGAACAGCACGAAATTGTTCTTTGCATTTAACCCATTCACCAAGTGAAGCAGTGGGCTGCCACCAACTGGGGGCGCCTGGGGAGCAGTGTGTGGGGACGATACCATGCTCAAGGGCACCTCAATAGTGCCACTAGCAGTCCTGGAATTCGAACCCACAACCTTCTGATCGCGGGGCAATTCCCCAACCACTACGCCAGCAGCTGCCCCATTTACAGCTCAGTGCTAGTAATGTGTACAGTTGTGGTTTTGGAGAAGCAAAAGAGGTGTACACAAATTCATGTACAGATTACTGACCGCATCATAACATCAAATCTACCAAGAACATGCCACCATAATTGTTCGTATTATTTAAAGATGCAGAAATTGGGAAAAATATGAGAGCAGATAACAAGCAGGTCAAGTGGATTCTATATCAAAAGACTAAAGTGTTTCAGCCTCTCCCAGTCTCAACAATCTAGTTTTATTTGTTGAATCACTAATGCTCAGAAACGTGTACCTCACCTACATTTTGTTTGCGGATCATGATTCACACTCCAGCTCTTTCCAGCAACAACAGACTTTTTTGTTTCCATTAACTACATCACATCTTTTGGTATGATAACATTACAGAATTGTGTTTTGATTTGGAAAACTTGGCTTTTGGACCCCCACCCATTTTCTCCTTCGTGGGAAAAATTCCAGAAAATAGGAAAATTACAAACGTACCCTTGCAATGCTTTGTGGACGTGCTTGCATTTCTCCCTCAGGATGGTGAAAATGTCTGTATAAAAAAAAGAAAGGGAGACATTTACAAGTCAAAACTCCCCCTTTTTTTAAAACTATGTGACTGAGAGCTAAGGAAAGCCGAGGCCTAGCCAACAAAACGGTAATGAGTTTAGTTTGGCCAGCATGAGTCTGGCACACAATCAGTATGCACTGCAAAGATGTGACAGGAGCTACGGACCCCTGGGCACCTACTGCTGAGAGAACGGCGCTAGAAAACTCCTGCCAGGCTTTGCCAGTTTTCCTTTCACTAGGATCAGCTTTCTCCACTCAAACCAAGAAATATGGAAATGTCAAAACAGATCAACGATCGTTATTAGAAATATTTCTAGCTGTGCTCTAGCATTCCGCTGCATACCAGTGCAGATCTTTGCATAAGAGGGTAACAAAAAATCCTATGTAATCTAGTGCTGTATAACATGGACAAAATATTATGGTACTATGGTCATACTATGGTTATAATTGGTTGGAGAAATTCCTTCAAATGTCATCAAAATACATAAACAATGTCATTTGATTTGGTTATGCTGATGAACACATTTTTTGGTCATTTTGTGAGTATAAAGTGAAAACATACATGTGTTAATCTGAGTGCATGAACAATATTAGATGAATAGACAGTCATATATTATGTCCTATATTTGCCCTGAGGCAAATGTGCTGCATTTTACTGATTTCATCTTTTATTCAGCAGCGTTAGGTCTGGCTTGTGTTAGAAGAACCCTGTTGTTTCTCAAAGGTTAAATGTAAAATACTTTGTCCAGCTTTCATATGGGCCACTGCATATGGTATGGATCAGGAGGATATCAGTCTCTCTTGCTTTCCTTCTTTCTCTGTTTGAAGTCTTGCCAGTTCAATAGAGAAGAATAATGCACATGGTCATTTGATGGTTAAAAAAAAAAAGACACTGATTAATCTACTCATCACTTGTTACTTGCTTTCATCCTAGAGATTTTTGGTGCTTTCATATGCATATGAAGATTTAGTATAGGCAATGGGTGGTACATTTTATTCTGTTTTCGTGTGTGCGTGTTTGTGTGCGTGTGCGTGTGTGTGTGTGTGTGTGTGTGTGTGTGTGTGTGTGTGTGTGTATTTGAGAGTGTGTCTACATACCTGGATCCTCCTCCATGATGTTGAGGGCCTCAATAGCAGCAGAAGCCAGCATAGGTGGAAGAGAGGCTGAGAAACAGTAGCCTTGTCCAGAGAGACGCTAAAACACACAAACTATCAGTGAGACATGCTGCTTTTATTCTCTTATCACTTCTACCCCATCTAGATAACAGCATCCTGCACAACACACTCCAGCAATAATTCAAACTCAATGCCAGGAAATGCTGTTCAAAACAGTACGTCTAACAGTTACTCAGATCGAGTGGTTCCTTCAGCCAAGTGTTGGACTGCATTCAACTCTGAATGGATGAATTCTCCATGTAGGTCAGTCTATACTTCGAAGCACACATGCACAGAATTACTCCCACAACTTTTGATCATACAAACCGTGATTCAAAGACCATCCTTTACATGTTTCAGATTGATTTTATGATCTGATTCAGAGCAAGCACAGCTCAAAAGTGATAATAAGCCACATAATTTATCTGGACCTTTGATCTGGACAAAAATGTATAGCATTGAAAAGGTTAGAACTTTACCTGATGATCGATTACGAATGATCTTCCACAGCAGAATCCGCCTATGGAAGCCACAGCATTCTCCATGTTGGCACTTATAAGGTCAATGTCATCTATCTAAATAACATACAATAAAACACACAATTTCATGCAAACCCAGTAGAAAGGTTCCATGTGTTAAGCTAATAACCTACACTATCTCTGCTTCATGATGAGGATCCTTGTGATCTACCACAGTACAGAGTTCATCTAATCGAGGCAACAAAGATCTCCAGAAGCACCAAAATGTTAGAGCCAAGTGTGCTGGATGTGTCTTGAATTCTCTAGGGTGGTAGGTCTCCAGGACCAGGACAAGAAACCCCTGCTCAAGCAGCATTGAGACACTGTGACTCACATTGACTCCAAAATGTTCTGTGACTCCTCGTCCATGCTCTCCCAGCACACCAAAAGACATGCTCTCCTCCAAAAAGATGCGCACTTTATATTTGTATTTCAGTTTCACCTGTAGATGGCAATCACACACAACAGAAAATGTACAAGGTTTTGTTGAGAAAATGACAATAAAGCAGAAATCACGTCAGTTCAAGGATGACTGGTATAAAAAATATATGAACTCATTACCTCAAATTTAATAATGATGTATGACCATACAATAACTGAACTGTAAACACATTTTCTCACCAGTTCAGGGAGAGGACAGATGTCTGAAGTGTTGATGTACAACCCCTCTACAACAATAAATCGTCTTGTGACTCTGGCCTTGCGTGGGTTCTGATGAAAACAAACACAATTAAATCATTAAAGAATTAATTACTTATTCTCATGTCATAAAAATATACCCCTTTACTAGTGTTCATACAGCTACACAACACCCATGTAAGCCTTTCATGATAACCGACATAAACCTATATAGATATTTACAAAAGGCTTCTTCCAACAAACATCAGATGGCATAACACTGGTTGAGGTCAAATAAACACAAATGGACAAAATCAACCAACATTTTAATGGAACACGCCTTTACAAATGTTTGAATGAAATTGAAAAAAGAAAAAAAAACTCCAGTGCAAACTTTAGCAAAAAAAACTAAGTGTAAAAACACCCTCCTTCTCACCTTCTGGTCTTCCAGCTCCTGCTCCTTCAGCAGCCGCTCCAGGTCCTCCATGTCATTGTGTTTAAAGTACTTGATGAAACTGCGGGATGCCTGCAGGCCCTTCTGGATGGAGAAACATGCTGCTTCATCCCTTAAAAATTAAAGAGATAATGAAGACATTTATATTCGCAGCATCACAGTTTAGCACAACTGAAATTAAACACTAACAACACCAAGTGGAAACATACAGTACTGTGGAAAAGTCTGAGAAAATTTACAACCTGTTTAGCTGAGCAGTGTGTTTTAAACAGCTAATAATCGAATATACACAAACAATATTAATACAGTAAATAGTGATTCTTACAAATGTCTGTGTGTTTCCTTAATCATTACCAGCCCTCACCTCGTGGAAACCCAGTATGAAATTGCAGTTCTCATTAAATACCTTGAAAATCTGGTTCGACTCAATCGATACTTCATTAGATTAAATCAGGTGAACTGCTGCTGGAGTTTCACAAAGACTGGGGGCATCAATGTTAGATCTGAAACTGAACGGGTGTTCTAACCAGCTCACAAAACTTTTTACAAACAAATCTTCTCTGTTATTTCATGCTTTCTTGTTTGCATTTATCCTAATGTTAACTTTTGTATTTGGTCCCAAAAAGTCCCTTACTGCTCAGATAAATGGCTTTAAACAGTTTGCACAGGGGCCTGAGACTTGCACTTGCACAAGAAAAATGGACCATAAGAACAAGATCTTCTGCGTGGTAGCAGAGATGTTTACAACAGGCACTCACACAAAGACAATGTCGCCTCTCTTTGAGTATGCAGGAATAGCACTGGCTATGGTGGCAAAGCCATAGGAGTAGATAATGGCCTCCTCTGTTCTCATGAACTTAGCCAAGCGCTCCTCTAGCTCCAGGTGAACATCTAGAAAAAAAAAGTTGTTGAGGAGGAAAAAAATGCATTTAGGAATTTATTACAAACATTCAGAAAAGAGCACATAATCTTTCTTCCCACATGAGAGGATAATACTTGAGGACAGGTTACCACCTACCAAACGTTCCATAGAAGCCTCTTGGGCCACAGGTACCCACACCATACTTCCTGAGAGATCCTAGGGCTTTTTGCTGCAAAATGAAAAATAAGACATTCTAAGGCTCTGCAGGGCTGCAATGATTACTTACATTACTATTCAAATACAGATTACTTATTTGAATTGTTACAATAGGCTAAACTCCCATTTATGAAAACTAAAAGAGAAACATAAGACCTTGTGCTAACTTTGACTGCTGAGGGCTACAGAACAACTACATAAGTCTGTCATGACCCCTAAACCTATGTAAACTTTGATTCCTATATAAGCATTTAAAATGGCTTATTCCAAGTAATGTCAGTTATCATAACACTTGCTGCGTGACACCAGACGTTTTTCTGCTTTATGTTAGTTGTTATGAAAGGCTTACGGAAGCCTTAGGAATACTGCACACTATACACAAAAAATACTTTCATAATAGATAACAGAGGTTAACAAACACCTTGAATACATAAATGTATATAAAACAAATTTTGTGACAATTTATGTAAAAAACTGCCTACAAAATGATGTAATTTCACCATGAAAATCATAAATGCTACATCCATTACGATACTGACCAATGAAGCGTGTCTAATCTGAGTACCACTCAGCAATCAGCACTGGATAAGATCAGAATTTTAGGAAGCATGGAAAAGCACTTAGGCTGATGCCTATTCATAGCAGTACAAACCTTAACACGCTCATTGTCGAGCAGGCCCAAGAAGTTAAATGAAGCAAAGTTAATGCACTCTTTCCCATTTACAATGATTTTGTGGCTTGGAGGCCTGCAAAAGTAAAACACTGCCATTAGCAACAAGCAGAAATGCCGCACAATTCAATTATTTTTCCATCTGGCAGAAGACAAAGCTGTTGCAATCAGTCATGTTGGCACAAATAGTGTCCAAAGAGTGATGATATTCAGAAATCATCGCCCTGACGAAGCTCTGCTAACCACAGAGGACCAAGAGGAAGGTGCAGGGGGCCATCTCACCCAGAGACAACGTCATAATTTAGCGATGGGTGGTCTTTCGACACAGGCGGAACCAGAGGCTCTGGTTGCCATTCTTCAATTAACTCCTCTTTTTCCTAAAACATCAACAATAGACAAAACATGAGTTTTTAAAGAGAGTTCATCCACAGTGAAACTGAGATTTTAAACTCTAAAGCTAACATAATCTTCAACTGGTGTCACAACAAATCTATTAGATTCTATTAGACATGATATATACATTGTGTCTTTATAAGACATTCCTCTGATCCACAGATACAATGAAAAAGAAATTACACTGGCTTAACTTTGTTTTCAAAGTCTAATTTGTTTAATAAGAAGTCTCACAAATACAAGACTTCATTCCCTGGAGAACTCATAACTAACCAAGAATAGCATAGACAGTTTAAACACCAAGTGTTCACTCTTACTGTACTGAAACCTCTGTACTTAAAAATGAATATAGATTTTTGTTACATAATATCATTACTATTATGAAACAAAATCTACTGGCATGATAGTTAAGAGGGATCAAATTCACTTTAAAGAAATGAGACCCAGTTATAGTCAAAAATCAGTTTATATTAAAAGTGGTCATTTCTGAACAATGAAAAAAGTGGTCATTTCTGGAATTCCATACCTTCTCAGTGAGATCCGACCTTTCTTGGAGCTTGTAGGTCTTTGAGAAAAGCAGTCTGATTATCCACAATATGAGGATTCCCTCCAAAATCAAATGATAGGCTGGCGCCTAGAAACAGAAAGAAATTAATTGAGTGTACAGTTTTCTTACTGGGCAGGTTTTATGCAGTGAAGCCAAAGGTGTTTGCCAAAACCTTTAATGGTTACAAATTAGAATTTGTTTAAATTCACCTGGAGCTGTGATTGGTCCCCCTGTCAGAAACACTGTGATTGGTTAGAAGTTCTTTTGCATATTGAAGCCTTGCAATTTCAGTATTGCAGAGATCGATACTGCAGTTAATAGACGATATATTGTGCATCCTTTGTAAACATGAGACTACTCTTTTCCAAATGTTGGACATTACGCTATTAAGAAAAGCATATGCCCAGTTTGAGGCCTGCAATGCATGTAGCAACTCCATGATGCAACAACCAGCGTTGCAATCAAAGAGAAGTAAATTCAGCAAACCAAGTGTTCTAAACCACACTCATTCCCTCTACCCACCCAACCACAACTAGTCCATTAAAGTACCATGATTTTCACTGAGCCACTTGCACAGCAGCAAAAAGGCAGGAAAGACGCACTGCGCTCTAATTGAAGACTCATCAGAGCCACCACTTGCATTTTAGAGGAAAGCCAACAGAGAAACATCTGGTTTTGGCCGCACTATTCAAGTACTGTTTCAAACTCTGTGAGTGAACAGAGTTCTGTCTTTCAGTAACACTCATTTTTCATGTTAGACCAATTTATCCAAACCGCTAAGCCACACAGTCCTGTCCATAGTTAGACTACAAAGTCAAAGTGCTTTACAAAACAACAAACCATTTCCCCAGTTTCCCCAATCACTGATACCATACTGTCTGGCATCCGGGGACAGGTTGGCAGAGCACAGCGCTGCGTGTTCAGCTCATCTGCACTCCACCTTCCTCTCCCTAGAAGCCTCATTCAGTACATTGTGGATAAATAATCATAAATAAATAATGAAATTAATTTATACAATAACAAACCAAAGTAAATAAAAATAAATAGGTACATATTTAAACAGAATAAATAATTGTGAGAACGCTAAGCTAAAACGGTATGTCATAATGTTTCTTTTAAAGGTGCTTAAAAATACATTTCAAAGCATGTCTGAAAGGTATTTAGGTGCTTGTCCACGAAGTGATTTAAAAAAACAGTAAAAGGACCTTCTATTCTATTCTGAAGCCAACAGGCAGCCAGTGAAGAGACTTAAGAACAAGTGAAATGTGGGCTCTATTCCTGGTCTTGGTCAAAACTCATGCTGCAGCATTTTGAAGGATCTGCGTTTTATTAAGGGTTTTTCTTCTTTTTCAGTGCAGCACTATGAATCATAGTATTCATAGTTTCATTGCTTATTTTATTATGGCATCTTTGGTCTTTTTGTTGTTTTCCAATTTTTTGTTTTGCCTTTTCCAGCTCACCAGAGTAAATATCATTTCAAACAACTTTCTGAAGTATCATGATGTATTCTTGCTGTATCAACCACCTCTATTTGAGCAATAATGAACTAATAATGAATCTATCAAAACATTCTCTAATGCTCCTGTTGCCATGCTGCTTCACACAATGCACAATGAAAAGTTCCCCTTGGTGTTATTAGTTTTTTCGGGCTAAAAATATATTGTTTTAGTAGACAGACTCAGAGTCAGTACTCAGGAGGAATGCATTTATTAATGTAAATTTCAGTGTCATTAGATACCGCAGTATGATAAACTGAAAACACTGACTCTGCCTGAAAACGCTGACTGATTCTGGCTGAAAACACTGATTCTGTTTGAAAACCATGACTGCTTCTGACTGAAAACACTGACTCGGGCTGAAAATACTGATTCTGATTGTAAACACTGACTGTGACTGAAAACACCGACTCTGAATCTGACTGAAAACACACACTGATTCTGACAAACACAAACACTGAGTGAAAACACTGACTCTAAATGAAAACACTGACACTGGGTGAAAATACACACTGATTCTGATTGAAACACTAACTCTGACTGAAACACTGACTCTTATTCTGACTAAAACACTAACTCTTGACTGTTCCGAGATCGGTTCCTGGACAGCTCAGGTTTCTTTCCGGATCAGGATAATTTACACTCAGTTCCCCCTCGTTCTCGCCGTCAAAAACACAAACCACCCCGTTATCGCGTTCAGAGCAGAGACAAAAACAAGATGTTAAGACCCGTGAATCATGTTAAAGACCTCTAATCATGTTAAAGCAGAACCAACCTCGTAAAACGCCTGAACCATCTCAACTAACACCCACTGCTGCCCTGCCGCCATCTTGGTGGTCTGGATCACATGACCTGGGAAAGAACGTCATTCATTCTAAAAGATTTCGAGCTCGCCCTCGTGTGGAGAGAGATCGCATTTATCATTGCTCGTATAATACTTTTGTTTTATTATTTTAAATTAAAATGCCATAATACCATAATACCATTAAAATATATATCATCAATTTTTTATATTACTATATAATACATGGGATATTTTGGGAATATCCACTGTACTGCCTATTCAGAAAATTTTAAATACGATTTTTTTTATTTTGTTACTATGTATAAAAGGTCTTACTATACACTTTTCTTATCTAATTAAAACATTGTTTTTAATAATACAGCTTTTAAAAGGTTTGCAAGGTGATCACCAAAAGTTTTTTTTTGTCCCAATAGATGAAAAAAAGTTGCTTTAAAAACAACTGGTCATCTGAATCACTGATAGTAAACACCATAATTTGGCCAATGGCAAAGCATTTTTATCCCTCAGCATCTCAGTTCTTATGGGTCTCACCTAAACACTCACTGACGGCTGCATTCTAATGCTTAGGTGAGGAAAACAAGTGAATATTGATTTAAACTCAGAGGAGCTCTATGGCTGGCTGACGCAAGTCAGACTGTCTGTCTCAGTTCTCATCAGCACAGAATGCAGTGCAGGTGAGAGACTTTCTATATCTAGTAAACAACACACCTGTGTGTGTGTGTGTGTGGATGTGTGTTTTAAGGGGGGTCTTCATTTATCACCATTGTAAAGCTGTCTTGTAAATCTTATACATCAATACATTTTACTTGGAAAGCCTTCCAAAAAGAGTGGAAGCTGTTATAACTGCAAAGGGTGACCAATTCCATATTAAAGTCTATGTAACTGAATGCAATGTCATTAAAGTCCTTGTTGGTGTAATGGTCAAGTGTCCCAATACTTTGTTATACTGTCATATTGTATAGTATTTTATTTTTATAGGTTACACTGCTTCTACTTCTTCTCTTGTTCTGTCCACTTTGCTGCAGTAACACCAAAAAAATTCCCAAACAGTGGGACTAATAAAGGGTTATCTTATCTAGGAGTGTAATTATTTTCTTCAGGGTCAAATGTGAGAAAAAGTAAAAGGTCCCTAATCCAGTGAGAGGCCTTAGGTGGATCTGAGTCCTTCTATATTTGTGTAAGCTGCTGTCTGTGACTCAGGTTGGGGCAGACTGGTACTAGGTGAAATCCTGGGTGGGGCATCAGGGCAGTGACGTACTTCTGAATGACATCATGGTCTGGTAGTTTCTCTGACTGTTACTGCTGCTTTCTAAGGCAAAGAGCTTCCTTTAATTCCATGAAGCCAATTTAACTGCTAAGATCAAATAAACAAACACAACGTTGTTGTCGGATATCGTAACATCATATACTCGTGCATTAATACTACAATATTCTTAAAAGAGAAGGTTCATTAGAATACAATGCAAAGGCTTTAGTCTAAAAAATATGACACCCTAATTCACTCTGTAATGGTGAGCGACACTGCAAAAATAG
This sequence comes from Alestes dentex, assembly GCA_037576975.1. Classification (NCBI taxonomy): domain Eukaryota; kingdom Metazoa; phylum Chordata; class Actinopteri; order Characiformes; family Alestidae; genus Alestes; species Alestes dentex. Next base: position 3,654,118 of record JBBIGA010000035.1, on the reverse strand, counting down.
AATAATTTCACAATACACAGTTCACAATATATAGATTTTAGAGGTTCGATACAAAAAACGAGCCGGTAGACTCATAAACATTATAAAGATACTTTCGGTAACGAAAAGAAATGGAGATTTTTATTGAACCCTTTACACACTGCACAGCACTAAATCCAATTAAACGGACCTCATTATGCTTCCTTTGTAATTAAACAAGAAGTTTGTCAGTGTTCTTTAAAGGAAAAGCCAACTTTGGACAATGTTCAAGTAAAAATAAATGAAGACTATACGTGGTACAGCTGTCACCCGTGGATATTAGGGAGGAAAAATAGGACACGAAAAAAAAAAGATACGGGACCTTTAAGTATTGATGATACAGTACACTCAGGAAAGCAATAAGATAATAATTCTTGATAAAAATCAATACTCTATATGCTCATGATCGTTTCAAAAGCACTGAAATGTGATCGTACAGCTTCAGTAAAACATAATTAGCTTAATTTCCTTTTTTATTGACTTTTTGCAGTCTTTTACAGGAGTGAACTTTCAAAGTGACCTTTCAGGCTTCCTGAGTCATCCTCTTTGCATTTCAGGCTTCTTTTGAATAACTAAAATCTCTGCCTAACTTCTATACATGCTTGTTGACCAGTAGGAGGAGCCATGCAACTTTCCTGAACCACAGGCCTAAAGCGGAGACAGGGCAGAGATGGCCTGCTTTTTTAAAGTATTACATTACTGAATGCAACTACAAAAATGAAACACTGCACACTCAGCACTTCATAAACAATTCACAGGTTCAAACTACTTTTCTTTGTATGGAAATTGTCCATGTTTTAATTCCTCTGAAGGCTGATGAAGTTTAACAGGTTCCACCGTGGATGAAAGAAACTTTATATATATTCCCAGAGTTGCGGGTATTGTCATCTTGATTCACTACATGTATTTTTGCATCATCTCCCGAAACCAGGCCCAGACATGCTGAATAATTACTCTCTATCAGAGATGCCAGTGTCAGCACATCCTGAGGGGCGTCTCCTTTGGGAAAAGACACTTTCATACTTGAAAACAGTGTTTACGGAACAAAGACAATATAAAAATAAGACTGTTTACAGGACATGACTAGGAACACCGTGTTCCTACTGACAGAGCACATTATACACCTAAAATGAAGGTAATAAAACTGTAAGCCATTATAATAATACTGAATGTAATTTCTGTATCTACTCACTACAGCCTTTAAATAGCCATGGTTGAGGTTTAATATTCAGTATTTTACTCTGTAACTAGTACTAAAATACTGTTACATACATTTTAGTGCTTGTGAACAGCCAGTCTCTAAGCATTACTGTTTGAAGGTCTAGAAAATACAAGTACGCTTTGTTATTGGTTTTGTTTCCTTCTCTTACTTCACAGACAGCCTTTGAGTTTGAAGGCCTACAAACAGGAGTATTTCAAACGTATTTCATATAAAAATGCTCTTGCACGTTTTTTTGGTTTGTTTGGTTGGTTTTAGGTCAATTCAAGCCCCACACAATAACACAGATCTAAAGTCACAAAACAGCAGGACAAGACGACTCTTAGTGTAGTCGATGTTTTAATAAATACAATATTGTGACAGATTCTGTATTGTAGCAGTGGAGTCATTAGATGTGCAAAGAATGCAGAAATGCAGGTGTGTCTCGGGAGAGGGAGGTCTCTGCAGTGCCAGAACACTACAGCATTGCTGTCCTTCACAGTAGTGCCATAGTCTTCGTTCATAAACACAGGCTGGGCCACAGGCCTGCTCCTGAAACGCTGCACACTTTCTTTCCATTCCAGGGCCAGTCATCAGACAAGCCTCCCGATTGGCTGGCCGGCAGGTTGCATGGCAACAGCGGGGCGCTTCAGCTAGCGACTAAATGTAAATGATCGAGTGGCGTGTGGAGGTGGCTCTGTCCCTCTGCTCCTCTGTGAAGTGAGCATATATTTCCTTGCCCACTGACTGTTGACCTTGTTCTCCCACTAATTCCTTCCTTAATGTTATTTGGCTGGGTGGGACACTGGCGGTGGTGTGTTTGTTGCATTAGCTTCGCTGGGTAACCGTGTCATGTGTTGATTATCCAACCTTGGTCCACCTCACTGCTAATCTACTCACAGAGGGGACATTGAGGAGGATTAGATTCCCCACCCAACCTCGCTCTTCCTGTAGCCACACAGATGAGTATCACACACTTTCTAACACTTATAGCAAGAAAAACACCACCACCATCAGTAAATTCACTGGTGTAGTATGTGTATGTTATATAGCTCGAGGTGTGGTTTTGTAGCCCATAACCGTTACCACTAGACTACTTGGCAAATGGAGATATGTCTTGATTCTGATCCATACATTAACTGCTACTGATCCATACATTAACTGCTACTGTTGGTTGAAGTAAATGTTGATCTTTTTTGTTTTACCTTGTTAGTTCACGTCTCTGATCATATTACGTATAAACTGTCAAACCACGATAGATACTGGTTGGTGGGGACTGAGGTTAAACAAGATATTATTGGCTTAGGTGGTCAAAAGTCATTACGTTTTCATCGAAGATTACAGGAAAACAAGAATGGATTCTCCTTGTGGGATGGATTCTGCTCAATATGACCTTTTGACCTTGTTTGTTCATGTCCTGGGTCATGTTAAGCACAATTCCTCACACCATCCATTTTAAAAGACAAGATTCTGGTTGTCTTGTAATCCTCAGACAAAATTGGGACTTCTGACCCAATCTAAAACATCTTTTCAATTTTGATTACATCATCCATCACCAGCAGGCAGAGAAAAATAATATGAACCACTAATATCTCAGCAAACAAAATAATACGAACCAATAATATCTCAGCAAACAAAACTGATCATCTGTTGTCTGTGTGACTGATTTGTGAAAAGTGCATCTACCCAGTGTGGGAGGGATTATGTGAAGGAGTGTAGAATTGCTGTGTGTTGTATATTTACACATGGGAAAAACTGTCAACCAATTCCTATTTAGAGAAATAAGATAAATAAAAATAAATAAATAAAAAGGAAAAAAAAAAACCCAATGTTTCAGCTCCAGTTCCCACCAGCACCTATCATCAAATGAGATGACACCCTCTCTGATATGGGGTTTCACTCTAGAGAAATACATCAAGGAATGGAATCAAAATGATCTTTGAGTGACCTTCTGCTGACTCATAGCGCCCAGTCAAAGCTCCTGCAGGACACATAAAAGTAAATGCAAATTATTACAGAACTGCTTTGATCTCACTCACTATATTCAAATTCTCTTTCACTATTGGTTATGCTGCTTCTACTTTCGTCTTTTTTTATGTCCACTTTGCTGCCGTAACAATGCAAATTTCCCTTCCGTGGGACTAATAAAGGCTTATCTTATCTTACCTTACCTGTATTCTCATATTGATGTACCAACAAACTCCAAGATGAAAAATCATCCTTAATTAAATGTGCATTCACAGAATAAGGCACGTAACATGGAAAAAATATTTATTTCAACACATTTGGTCATCTACAAGCCAACATAGGATGCGAAGTAACATAAGCAGGAGTGTACAAAAATATGTTATGACGGCTAAAATAACAGTTGGTTTTGTTGAATTTCCCTGATGATTAAATCTATTTGTGGTGAACAAAGGCTGAGAGTTCTTGTTGTGTATTGCATGTTGGTGATACCACTTTGGCCAATATATCCCCATATTGCAAAAATTCGATAATTAGCTATCTATTTATTGAATCTATTCAGTCTCCTCATCACTTCTCCTCATTTTTTCCATTACTGATGTCATGGATCTCCGGCTGCTGATCTTTCAAACACACCTCCACATGAGTGTTCCTCTTCTTTCGGCTAGTCCAACTAATAAATACTGCCAAAATGATTCATTTTGACAATAGTGAGACAGAATAAGACAAATCCCATCATTTAACAGAGATGAAAATGCAATAAAAATGGACAGAATTAAAAAAAAATACAACAAGGGAAAATAAATTAGGATCAAGTTGTGGCACACGAAACATACAATATATACAAACAGAATGCACTTTAGAAAAGGACAACAGAGACCAACGCACATACATTTAGCTGTTAGTTTCTATACTGTATGGCCTTTTTCTCATTTATCATCAACAGAAGCGATCGTTTGACTTCCATGGGCTGTTGCACTGAAATGCATCGATCCAATCTGAGATATAGCCATCCTGATTTAGTGGTCTTTAAATAATGTGATTTTCCGTCATGTTGTCACCTGGAAAACTGCACCTATCCGAAATTGATCACAATGTTTAGGTGGTATTACTTCCACCACTGATACTGAAAACAAAAACAGCCTGAGAGATTCCTAGATGGAAACCAAGTCATGGTTTGTCTAAACCATGGTTTGTCTCTAGCTTAACAAGCTGAATTTGTGAGATTAATTATACATTTAAGTAGAGAAACTAGTGCATTTATTTCCAATATTTTGAAACAGTTAAAAAAATAAGCCTCTCAAACTGAGCAAATGTCTGCAGGCCTTGATGGGAGACCATTCTGTCTAGAAAAGACAGCTTAAGGCATTTGTTCAAAAAAGTGGCTCAATTTGCTAGGATATTATCTAAATAAATTGATTCTAAAAGACCACCCTTTGGTTTGAGAAGTTGTATTTTTAGTCTTTCACAGAAGACTGAGAGTGAAACTGTTGAAACAGGTGAAGAGCATATTGGCCCCATGGTCAAGATCCTCCACAATCTTTTAAATATAGTTGCCACATTAGCATAGAGCATCAGGACATAGACTACATTGTTTTTTTTGTTTTTTTTTGACATTGACTGTACAGCATATAACTATAGCTTGAGCATCTTCATATCAAGTTTATGGAAAAACATTTACAGCAGAATGGTGAGCAAAATGCCAGCTTGTGCATTGCAGCATCAGTCATTGTTCTTCTAATCATATTCTTATCACGAGGAAAAATAAAGATACACGGAATGTGAACTAGGACGATGTAAACAGCGAAGTAACAATCACATTTCCTACAAAACGGCATTCATTCGCGCCTAGGTCAAAGAAGGTACTTCTTGTCAGCAGAGAGTCATCATTCCATTGTAACAAGCGTTTTGGCACCACACGGCCATAGCTATGCTTTTTATACAAACATCGTTGGCGCCTTTGCGGCAGTCTTCAAACTCAAAATCTGTCTGTGAAGGAAAGAAGGAAGAAAAAAAGAAAAAATCCAACAAAACAATAAAACAAACTGTTTGTACTTGTAGGTTCCAGACCTTCAAACAGGAGTGCTTAGAAATTGGCTGTTCACAGCAAACCACAGACAAAGAAAGCGAGGTTACACTTTGCACTGCTAGGCGGGCAGGACGGCGATGGAAGGGGGCATGCGAGCGAGCGAGCGTCCGATACGGGGGGGTGGAGATGACACTGAAGCGCTGCTGTGGTCCAGCGGCCTGGTGGCGGCGGACGGGGCATCCTCATTCCCTTGGAGTGCATGACTGTCCATGTGTTTGCTGGGTGAGAACTGGGCGGGGGGAGGCTGGGAGTAGTCACTGAAGGCAGGGGGAAGGAAGCCACAGGAGGCAGGCTTCTTCTGAATCAAGACTCTGATCAATGAGAGGCCTGCTGCAAAAGAAGAGAACACTAAATATGTAAAATTGGCTCTACCTGAGAAAAGCACTAGACAATCCAGACTACAAAATATGGCCATTACAAAATTGTTGCTGTGATTATAAGTTCTTTCTCCACATTTAACCCTTTAACCCAGGTGAAGCAGTGGGGAGCCAACAATACAGCACCCAGGGAGCAATGTGTGGGGACGATACCGTGCTCTAGGGTACCTCTGTGGTGCCATTGGCAGTCCTGGGATTCAAACCTGCAGGGGCAACTCCCTAACCACCAGGCCATTAGCTGCTGCTACTTGAAGCAAGGGCTTCCTGGCATCATGCCATAATAAAGGCTGTGTGTAGCAGAGGGTGGTTGTGGGCCCAGCATGCTTCTGCCGCAAAACTCTGCTGATCCATATTATATGGCAATTCTGGCATTAATGTAGAGAAATAACTACGGGCAAAAATGGTCAAAAAATGTTTTACCATGTTATATTAGGTATTCTAATCTTACTGGATTAGATTGCTTAATACAACATGACCTGAGGTACTTGTGTGTTGATTTAATTGTAAATCAGCTATTTAAATGAACACAGTTTGCTTGATGCTAATTGTTGGGTTATAGGCTTTCATTAATTTTTAGCTACATTAGCGTCGTAGCTCTAGTGAAAAACCACCGGAAAGTTCAGAAACTACACGTCTCTGCTGATGGGGGACGTGAAAAATGGACGAAATTTTTGTCCAACTATCACTTTAAGGTTCATGAAGCATTTGAAAAACTCACCTCTCCATGTTACATACTATCCTGCTTTTGTGTCCACCAGCTGCATCTGCACGTTGACGGGCATGGCTTCGCCCCCGTATCCACCTTTTGACTGCATTTGGTTCTGAATTGAGTTTACCTGTAGAATCAGTAAAAAAGCCTTAACACACTGCAGAGCGCTATTAAACTACTGCTAAAACACTTTTAAACACTTTTAACTACTGATTAACTAAACCCAGTGCATCTGATTTCACCACACATAAAAAGGAGAACCGGCTGTGTAGTTCTTTTGTTCATTAGGAGGAAAAATAAGGGTTATCCACCCTTCCTCTTTTGAGTTGCATTAGCATTAGCTATAATATGTTGGGAATACTTGATAGTAAGGCTTTGACACCTACAGACTGGAACATTTTTATTAGAGCCTTTTAAAACCTCCTGGACTCGTCTGTTCAGAGAGCATCTCCTCTCCTAATGCACTTCTCTATCTTGCACCACTCCTACATAAAGATTTAGCACTTAATACTGGTTCTTGCACGGTCCTGAAACTTCAGCTTTGCATAAAAGTGTCTGCCAAATGATTGTAATATAAAGTAATGAAACGTAACACTGAAAATAAATTGGATAAAGGTTGGTGAAAAAATTGCTAAATCAGAGCTTGGTCAGTTAAAATTCTGCCGTAGGGGCCAGTTACACTTACCGAGTCCATTCCACTGAACAGATCTCCTGAGCCTACATGGGCCGTGTGAACAAAGTTTGTGGGCTCGCCAATCATACTCCGGTCAATACGCCTCCGCCGCTTCTGCAAAGAGAACAAAATATGGTTTAAAAAAAATAAGCCAACGACCAATAACATTCACTGCTTAATAAAATTGCTTGTGTACACTTTGTGGTTTATATTCTGTATTTCTTTGTATTTTCTGTACATAAGATCTAGATTGTATACCGTATTGTATTGTTCATTTGTATGCTCATACACACATTTGTATACTCTCTCTCTGTCTCTCTCTTTCTCTCTCTCTCTATATATATGATATATTTATAAATAGTATAAACATATATATACAAATAATGTTTCGACACATATATTATCTTTACATTATAT
>JBBIGA010000035.1:3627597-3640644 GCA_037576975.1 Alestes dentex | reverse complement strand
ATATTATTATATATTATATTGTCCAGTATATTGTTTCATTGTATCTTTACATATTATTGTTGTTTCATGCTGTCGTGCTTGAGAGACACCATCGACCGGAAACAAATTCCTTGTATGTGCTGGCTCACATACCTGGCCAATAAACACGATTCTGATTCTGAAATGTTGCAGAGCTTTTGAAAACGTGCCTCTGAGCTGCTCACCAGCACCACCTGCTGTACAGCACATCAGCCAGGGAAGCTTAACCTAAATTAAAAGTTCCTAAATGGTTCAGATTCTTTCCCTCTGGACGAAAACAACAGCTATTACTAATCAAATGATCCGAATGTGATTTAAACCCAATTAGACGACTCACTGACGCCTGGTCCCTTAGTAGAGGGAATGCGTCCAATCGGTCCTGAGGCCTCCAGTCTGTGTTTTATGTAAGCAACTCTATTCGCTTTACGAACTTTTATATAAACACAGATTTGGCAGAGGGCGAATGAGGTTGGAACAATCAAGACTTGTCAGACATACTTAACATACAGCTATAAGATTAAACTCCATGGCACCTCATAGTCAAAACATAATTAGCGAGACAGGCTGCCTTGGCTTTGCTTCGCTTGCTTCATTTGTTCGGCAGATTAAAAGTCAATCTTTGGAGGTCTGTTCTCAGGGAAGGCTGCTATCAAGAAGCAGCAGAAGCATTTTCCCTTCTGTTACTCTGCAACAAGTCAGTCACTGCCCACAACCCGTACCGCTGTTGCTATGACGACCTGGCAGCGAGCGAGAAGGTGGCATCTTCCACCTCATTGGTCACGGAATGGTAGTACTGCCGTCTGAGTTTTCGACCATGTAATTCCACAACCGTCTCCCATCGCTCGCTAAATGATGGTTACAGACGCCTCATTGAACACTCACGTCCTACTGCACTGGACAGTGAGCAGCATATAAACCAAAAGGACAGATTAGAGATGCAGGACGCAGTGAACAGGATCCGGATGTACAGATACAATTCTCCATCACAGCTGACTGCATTCTGGGACATCGCTGAATAAAGCGCTTCTTTTCCAGAACAGTGTTTTTAAATAGTTGATACAATGCCAGCGATAAAACAAAGGATGTCCGGAGCCTGAGAGCCCTCTCAGGCATACAAACTACGCAGAATTGTGAGGTACTTCTTATTTAATGCTATATAAGACCGATATGACAGTGTGTTACCATTATTGCAGAGGCTGCTGGTCAACTGCATGCAGAATAAAGATTTAGACTCCAACTATAGAGACTCCAATAAATCTGTTCTGAATCACATTCATTCAATTACACTAAATTCCTTATTACAATGATTAAAACTCATTGTACATAGAGTATCATTTTTCAGGGTTCTGGAACTGCCATGATTTACCCTTAATTTTTTTTTTGTTGATTAATTGTGTTAATGGTTGGTTTGAATTATCTAACATAATAGCCACAGGTCATAATAAAATCCCACCCAGCCAAACCAGCAGCAGAGAAATCTGACAGAATTTCTCACCAAGACAGTAGTGATGTGGAAGAAAGTGCAAAAAGTAAATTTAAAATGTTTCTAAAACGTCTGCTTTCATTTTTATATTCCACCAGGAGTGAAAGGCAAATTCAGTGATCAGCAAGTAACCAGTCAGTTCAAGTTGGCGTGTTGGAAGCAGGAAAAATGGGCAAGCGAAAGGATCTGAGTGACTCTGACAAGAGCCAAATTGTGATGGTGGATACCAACTGGGTCAGAGCAAAACGGCAGCACACCTTCAGAGGTCCTGTGGAGTCTATGCCTTAACCAGTTAGTGCTCTTTTGGCAGTATGAGGTAGACCTACACAATATTAGGAAGTTGGTTTTATTTGTAATGGCTGATCAGTGTATATCCTGTTCAGTGTCTACAGTTGTTTCTGCCTTTTTATTGATTTTGAAGGAAGTTTCGTTTTATCATTTCATTGATTTACAGTGAATTTCTTTCCTCTTATTCTCAGCCCCCTCTGTTTCACTAACCAAATGAGAACATGTTCATGTAAACGAGAACACGCTGAACTACCTTATGCTGAGTGTCTTTAGAGCCAAATAAATGATTTCTGAGAGCCACTATTTCTCTCTTAAAATATTTTTTAAAATGTGCATGATATTGTGATTTCTTTAACCTAATGCGTTAACTGAAAGGAAATTATGATTTGGACATGTATTTGTAATATTACAGTTACTAAAACCATTATAATTTGAGAGCCTTACAGTCCTGTCCTCACAGCCTTGTGCTCATTCTTGGAGTGATTTCCTTAAAGAGGTGGAACTCACCTTTAAAATAAAATTAACTGCTAAATGCCACTTTCCCAGTTTATGATTAAACATTTTTGTTTAAAGGAGTCATCAATAAACCTCATTCTCAGAAATCCCAAAGAGTGCTCTAGAATTCAGTTTGGGTCTAAGATTACTCATATACACCAATATAATCAGTGTGGAAAGTGGTATTTTTTTATTTGATAATACTGCTTTGACTATATATATGACAAGTATAGTGTGTCATGCATGAGTTTTAAAATATCGCAATATTACATTTGTTGCCATATTGCTCACTCCCAACTGCACACCATGCACTCACAATGTACTGGGCAGACAATATACAGCACTAATGCCAAATTGGAACTTACACACACTGCTTTCAAAACCTTGTTATGACAACACGCATATGCCTGCTTTATCACGTCTCTATCCTGTATTTTCTTTTCATCTACAGTCAAAGAATTAAATTTAATGGCACAATATACTCCCTGTGTGAAAACCCCTCAAGGCTATTCTCCAGGACTGAGCTCAGTCCCCCACTCACTGCAGACCCCCCTCACTTCGCCTTAATAAAAGCGGATTTGCAAAAGGCTGCCAAATCCCGTTTTTAGTCCACCCATTGGGGCTTCATGCACAGGCCTCCTGCTGAGCAATGTTTTAATGGTAAAGCACCAACTCACAACATGCCAATCTGGCCTGGAGGGCAGGTCTTACTTCCAGGGGTGAACTGCGGGTCAAGAGTCTCTCTCCACAGGGACACCCGGTTAGACTCATTCATACTGTATGGTACTTAAAAGAGGACAGTGAAACATTAGCCCACCACTGTTTTTCTGAAAAAAGACACAGGGGACCGAATGTTCCGCCAAACCAAGCACACGCTGGTGAGGGCCTAAAAAAACGATGGTGGACCAAAAGTGCCTGAGGGAGGTTGTTTTGGGGAAACTGGTCCGTCTGTCTGGGGAAAATCAGTCTGTCTGTGGGGGGGTGGGAGTTTGGGAATTTACTGATTCATTCACACGGAGACGAGAAACACAACGGAAAGCTGGAGGAGACTGGAAGCGAATGAGCCATTTCGATGGGGCAAGACATTGGGGAAGCGTGAGAACACATGACACACCCACAAAAACTCTGTAGACTGTGGCATCAAACTTTTGACATCACAAGACTAAGGCACAACAATTGCCCAACCTGTACGGGGCAGGGGGAAAAAAGGAGTGGAAAACACAGTCTGTGGCTCTCTCACATGGTATAGTTCATCTTGGAGGAAGCTGATTCATTTATACAATGGCAGGAATTCAAATAAGTCCAAAAGGGGAACTCGAGAGGAAACCCGCCTAAAGCAGCACAACTATTGTGAGCATGTCACTTCACAACAATCCAATCCTTGTGGAAGCCAGCAGTCAAATTTAGCCTATTAACCTTTGTGTCTGGCGGGTAGCCTTTATATCAAGCAGCTCATAAATGCAGTGACATTTGCAGAACCCTCTAACAACTCCAGTGAAAACATGACCAGTTCAGCTCAGCTCTTCTATGTGTGCAGTGTCTGAGAGTTATTCTTAACCTGTTTTCAACATTTTCCATACACTTCCTAGACAGGGATCAGCCACAACATTAAAACCACTGATGGACGAAGCTGGCAGAGGCAGTGTGATGCTCTCTGCAGTGTTCTGCTGGGAAATGTACCACCTTCCTACTAATTACCTTGATGGATCAGAGCTGTTCTGGCAGCATGAGGAGGAACTAATCAACCTTAGGCCGGTGCTTTTAATGTTCCAAGAGTTGGTTTGAGGTGCTGGCATAAATCTAATTGGTTCACCACTGTAATGGAAGATTTTCATCCAGCATGCGGTTGTTATACCCTCATGGAAACGAGCAATGAAAGGGGCGTTGGCTGTTACAAGTTACAGTTTTTGCTGTAAATACAGGGGAGCAGGGAGAACTTCATAGTATACAGGACAGTGGTACTCTAGGAGAGGCTTGGCATTATTGGTTCATTGAGTGGGCTGATGCCTCAACACCCATTTATTGTATCCCCTAAACCAGCTTTTTTAGTTCTTATATAGTGGCAAGTGGCAAAAACAGAGCAAAACAAAACACTGTTTAAAAGAGTACATTTGAACACATCACCTTGTACTTTTTGCTAAACTTTTCTTCTCTGTTGCTTCTGTCCTGAACTTGTGGCTCATTTAACAGATCTATAGATGACACCCCCCCACACACACACAGACGCTCCACTTAGTTAGCTGATTTAGTTGCTGCCGGGCCTGCCTCAGGACAAGAGCTGAAAACAGCTGTCCTAAAGAATCAAAGGTTGTGAATCATTTTGAGGTCAGAGATCTACACCCTTAAGAAATCACCGGACAGCACTGCGTCACTGCAGTGATTTCACTACAATCACAACACATTCGCCCTGCCAAGACTCGGACAGTTCCTCAGCACTGCACAGACAGAGAGAAGTCAGCTCTCTCGCCACCATCCTCTTGAACTAATGCTGAACTGCAGATCTCTTACTGCTGCCTTTGGCTCTCTCTGTGTTGATTCTGTAGAGAGCCAAATGATGACTCACCTACAGCTCTCTCAGAATCAAAGTCACCAGACCAGCCAAGTCCGAGAGCAGTGAGTGCAGAGCAGTGTCACACCCAGCCAACCGCAGCCTGCCCACCATCACTGCACAGCACACACACAAGTGGTATCTGCTCTTTATCCATCTGACTGCAAAACGGCGTAACACCCAGCAAGGGCAACTAACTACTCTCTCTCCCTCTCTCTCTTTGCATCTGTCTCTCTCTCTCTCTCTCTCTCTGTATATCTCACTCTCTCTCTCTGTGTATCTGTATATCTCTCTCTCTGTCTGTACCTGTATCTCTCACTCTCTCTGTCTATAGCTGTATCTCTCACTCTCTCTGTATCTGTATCTCTCACTTTCTCTGTCTGTAGCTGTATCTCTCACTCTCTGTAGCTGTATCTCTCACTTTCTCTGTCTGTAGCTGTATCTCTCACTCTCTGTCTGTATCTGTATCTCTCACTCTCTGTCTATAGCTGTATCTCTCACTCTCTCTGTCTGTATCTGTATCTCTCACTTTCTCTGTCTATAGCTGTATCTCTCGCTCTCTCTGTAGCTGTATCTCTCACTTTCTCTGTCTGTAGCTGTATCTCTCACTCTCTCTGTCTGTAGCTGTATCTCTCACTCTCTCTGTCTGTAGCTGTATCTCTCACTCTCTCTGTCTGTCTGTATCTGTATCTCTCACTCTCTCTGTCTGTAGCTGTATCTCACTCTCTCTCTGTCTGTAGCTGTATCTCACTCTCTCTCTGTCTGTAGCTGTATCTCACTTTCTCTGTCTGTCTGTAGCTGTATCTCTCACTCTCTCTGTCTGTCTGTAGCTGTATCTCTCACTCTCTCTGTCTGTCTCTCTCTCTCTCTCTCAGATAAGAGGCAGATGAAATACTGAGTGTTCGTGATGTAACACATGAACAAGTTCTTATTTCCTGACTGACAGAACTCATTAGCGCTGTACTCTGTTCATTCACAACAGCCACTTATTTTAAAGCACTGCACAATTTCCTAGTCCCAAGCATAAAAACATACACTGGCACACACAAGTAAAGTAGTTTTCAAAAGGCCAAACAAATCAGGACAGAGGAAGAATCCAAAACTGCACGCTGTGAGTAACTCCTGATTACCAGATTGCTGCATTTTACGTGCATTTGAGAGCAAAGGCAGAGAAACCGCTGAGTATGCTTTTATAGCAGTGCTGAAGGTGACACCAAGCAGGACAACAGGGACCGGGTCAGATTACTGCCTGTATGTCCACATGTCTATTGTCAACAAGCACAGATGAAAGGCATTCGGACAGTTTACCATCCAGCTCTAAAGTACACCGCACTGGGCTGCATTGTGCAGACAGGAGCTTTAAATTGTTCTACAAAGAACAAGCACAAGGTATATCCTCCTTTGCTTTCATACAAAGACAACTGACAGAGACCAAAGAGTTAGCATCAGTTCCCACGAATGACAGTTAAGTGCCAGTCAGTCATTGTTTCTGCTCTACTTTTTCACTTCACTTTCAAGACTGACCTGAGTGCCCTCATGGGAGCGATCCCGAAGCAAACCATAAATTGAAATGTATTATTAGACAATCATTTAAACAGTGGTTTATTATTGAGAGCAGGGTGAAGCAGGAAAGGCACGCTGGTCTTATTCACTGTTTCACTGCATTGAAACAATTAAGCCACAGATTAGACATTTATGTAGAATATATCAGTCAGATTGGTGAGCAAATTATAGCTTTGTTGAGGTGAAAATCTAAAAAAACGTCCTCGACAAAGATCACACTTAAGGCACTTTTCGGCACATTTTTTTTGCCATGTTTTACAAATTGGGGAAATATATATGGGTGTGCATGTACAATGCAGGAATTTATTTTTAAACATTTTTTCTCTGAAATGTTAAATTCATTTAAATGTTCTTTTTTTCCACTAAGAAAATCATTGTCATATTACCAGGGACGCCCAACCTTTTACATACGGCGAAATGAGGTTTCTTATGACGACATCAGTGTTAATGTATACGTCTGTGATAATGATTCCAAACAGCTCTAGCAATTCATAAACACACTTATGTGTGTCTTATGAAGCCAATTCACTACCACACATTCTTTGAAAAAGTCAGGGGCTACATTTAAATGAGAGGGGTCAGGTATGCGGTGCCTCTGACCACAGCTCGTGCCTGTGCTCAGCACCATCGTAATTCATTTGGGCCTCAATGTCACAGCACATCACAGAGTAGATGACAGGTCTAAACTGGGACACATACACACACACACACATCCATCGCTTGAGGGAAAGTGTGACCTATATTAATGAACCCATATTCCAAAATTACACACAGATTTAAGATCAGAGGAAAACTCATGGCTAGAGTGTGAGGCACTAATTTGCATTAGTAATTTAAAGGCTGCATTTTCATGTGGTTTAAACTCCTGAAGCACATCGCCCTCTGCATTACGGTGGTGATATTCAGCTGCGACAACAGGCCACTGGAAAAGTACTGGGCAAAATTCAATGGGGGAATTCCACACCCAACTTTCACTGCCAATAATGATTACCTCAACGGAGCAGGTACAGGGCAAGCCCGTTGTTTCAAGACTACAATGTTTCGCAAGCCAATAGACCAGGCTCGCGGAGAGAGATCCTTTGAGACAGCGGCTTTGGTTATTCATGCCAACTGATTTGTTGCGCAAGCCATTTTCTAATACTTTAATTGTCCAATTATCAAATATTTTTGCCGCCCTATCAGCATGGCATTAAAAAGGTGCCATGATCAGGTTACAGTCTGGCCATTAAAAGTGAGGCTTGATTTAAAAATGAAGGCAGAAAGCAACTTCTCAAGGGCATGTCACTATCAGTAACCTAAGATGAAGCCTATGTGTACTCTCCTTACTGGCATCTGTCCATAACTGCCACAGAAATGGCATCGTAGGATAATTAGCCCTGCTGTGAGACCAGTAAATGATGGACAGTCATTTCCACTGTTTGCAGTGGGGTAAGACGGCGTAGGGCTGCCAAGCTTTATGGGTTCATCAGTGTTCATTATGAAAGCCAGAGAGAGCTCCAGATTCCTCACATGCTTTGGCCATAAAAGGCTTTGAACGGCAAAGCTCACCTCCTCCCTGTGGACGCTAAATACAGTGCATCAGTGGAGTGACACGGGGATGCTCACCACCTAGACACTTAAGGTCATGTCAGAAACCAAGAGTTGCCTCAAACCCTAAATTCAATGATTAATTATTTTCCTTTTCTTTTTAATATCAGTACAAAGACATTACACTACTGATATCTAATATCACTCAGACAGACACACAGACTGAG
The DNA here is from genome assembly GCA_037576975.1 of Alestes dentex. Lineage (NCBI taxonomy): Eukaryota > Metazoa > Chordata > Actinopteri > Characiformes > Alestidae > Alestes > Alestes dentex. Next base: position 3,632,495 of record JBBIGA010000035.1, on the reverse strand, counting down.
GGGTAGACACGGATATCAGTAAGCACTCAAAGCATCTGCTCAGCTTGATCTACATGACACCTGAGACAATTTACATGAATATGAGAAACTAGGCCCAATTCAAAATGCACAGAAAAAAAAAAGTTTTAGCGCAGCCGAAACACAAAGCTCTCATGAAGGGAACTCTCTTCAGCAAATCCTTTTTTGGTTATTTTTAGCAGTGCCACGACTAGGAGAGCATGAGGGGGCTTTTTTTTATAGGAATCTTATCTGTCTTGGAGCTGTAGAGGCAAGTGGAGACATACTAGGGCCCAATGTGTTGTGACAGTATCTATCTCCAGGGAGGCGTGGTGATTCAGAGCACTTGAACCAGGGGCTAGAATTTACGCACAGAGCAAAGACCCCTGCCAAGAATAACACTGCACTGAGAAACTCAGTCACACACATATACCCACACACAAACACACACACACACACACACACACACACACACACACACACACACACACAAATATAAATGTAGCTTAGAGCAAATATGTTGGCTGTCATAAACCAATTATAGAACCAACAGTAACCCATAATAGTCCTTACCAAGCCCCGTCCCAAAACTAAATCATGAGGGGGGCATTCAAAAACCATGGTAGGAGGCAGCATCTATCTCCTGATCTACCTCCCACAACATACAGTGTTTCCCTAAAACGCAGCCACTACAAAGTGACACATGCAAACCCACCTCTGTTAACTGATGTAGCTTCTTAAACTGGGTGCAACATTGCCACATCAAACACAGAGTTCAGTTTCAAGGCGAAACTGGTGGCTCCAGACACGTCTTGGTTGATCGGCTACTTTTGGGCCGAAGAGAAAATTCCGTAAACGTGATTTGCCAAATTATTGCCTCAAGCATAGCTGGGTAAAAAAAAAATCTGCTCAACAATCTGCAAAAATAACTCATGTGCTAGACGTGCACTCACAGGTGCCTCTCACTGACAAACACACAATGATCTCTTCCTGCTTCCTGTGGTTTGAATGCGTGTCTGGAGACAGAGGTTGTGGGCCCCACGTCCGGCGAACCCTGTGCATGAATGGCAACCATCAGCGCAGAGCAACTTACCGGCTGCGGCTGCTCGGCGATACAGCAGTTGAAGCACAACCAGAATTCACTCATGACTAGCAGTCCTAAAGTGCTGCTGTGCCAGTGTTTGCAGGGAGGGGGAAGGGGGAGGGGGCCACGCAAGGCTGAGGCAGGGCAGGGGTGTGTGCTGAGTCCAGGTGGAGGGGGGGTCCTGTGAAAGAGCTGATGATGGCTGGGCTTGGCTCCGCTAGTGTGGAACAGGGGACAGTGGTGACGGTGCTAGACGGCCGATTGGTCTCTCAGGCCAGGCAGAAGAGGGAGATCTGGAGAGAGAGACAAAGAGGCTCTCTTTGCTGCTCTTCACTAGGCAATCCCTCAGACCTGCGAGACAAAAGAAGGAAACATGAATGGTTTACACCTCCAACACACACACACACACACACTCAATACAGAGATCAGAGTGGAACTCAGTGTTCTGTAATCACTCCAGGCTTTCCATTTCTTACTCCCCGCTCAAACATCAGAGAAAACCCAGCCAACGCTCCATACGATTCATTTGAAATATACATATATATATCTTAACATATGGATAGGACGCACCTCACTTCTTGACTATAATTCAGTGGCTGTCATTAAACTGAAACACATGTAAACATTCTGTGCTATGCATTCATTTTCCATAGGCTTGAAACTATGTGTATGAATGGCTAGCGTGTGCAGGCAGTAGCAGTTTTGCTGCCGCGTCACTAATGTCAGTGTGTGGAAAAAGGCCACGGGTTGGAGCAGTCTTGGGACAAAAGAAAACACAGACGGTTAAATATTCTAAAACCTCACTTCAGGCAAAACGGTTTAACTTTCCTCTCACTTCTTGTCACTCCCTTCAACTGACTGACGTGGCATATATTGTTGATACATCAGTCTGAAGCTGTTTATTCAGCTGATTTGGAAATGAACCATTAAAAATCATTATCGGATGAAATAAAGTATGTTCCTATTTTTTGGCCAGACTTTTTTTCAATATTTTGAGTTTAATTATCTTTATTTTACTACAATGTATATAGATCCAACAGTCATACACTATATAAAAAAAAAAAATCAGAAATGCGTAAACTATTTTTTCATAACACTCTTTCAAAAAGAATTGTAATTGAAAGGAATCGTGGATTTGAGGTCATGGATTTGCACCACCAATAGAGACACACTGGCACATACACACCACGCAAACACTAATGTAGACACATACTGTAAATAAAGAGGAAAGACTGTAAGCTGAGAACATTTAAATCTTGCAGCTGTCTTCTGCTTTCAGCACCTTACACTGCCAGTGTTAATTAGGGGCTGGTTATGTCTGCAACTTTAAAGAGAAAATAATTGCTGTTGATGCCCATTACGGTGTAATTATACTAATATGCACCTTCACATGAGGAGGGAAGCCTCCTGGAAAACAGTGGCCCATTCACTACTAACAGGGGGCCATTTACAAATCGCTGGATTTGGTCCAACATACACGCATACACGCATACACCCATACACCCAATATACAGTACACACAGGTGTTTGGGTTGTATAACATTTTTTAAACCCATCACAGTGTTTAGCTGTCCCCCTACTGTGAACATATTGAGGCTTTACTGCAACTTAAACCAGAGTAACAGAAGAAATTCTTTGTGTTCAAAAATAATAATGTGGTGTTCATGTTTGAAACATTGGTGTTTACATTATCATGTTTCATGGTTTTGTGGTTTAGGAATAAGGCTGTATAGTAGACAGCCTCCTTTTTGATTTATGTACATTAAGGATCGTTCAGGCACCTTCTGTGCTTCGGTTCCCTATTAGACCTGTCTAATCACATCGTAAACAGGAAATGCATCAATAATGCACAGTGAGAGCAGCACGGAGACACACGCTCCTCGGCACAGGCACAGGAACGTGATTGATGAGCACTCGCTGCAGTGCGCTCCCACACACACACACACACACACATGCACGCGGGTTGCAGCACAGGGCTGCTGGAAAATGAACACACAGTACGCTCCAACAAAGAGCACTGAAACACCTGGGTGATGCTGGGATACTTCAGTCTCACAAATTCTACTAATTACTATACACACACACACACACACACACACACAAACACACACACCATATATAATATCAGATGATATTTAAAAGAGAATTCCACCCATTTTTTCTGCATAATGAAACTAAGATGTAAGTCAGAGTAGTTTAATGTGAAATATTGAGTCAGAATTGCTCACTGTGGTAGTGATAGGAACCAGACATCATCTCAAGTGTTTAATGCCTCTAGAGCTACATTACATATGTTGCCAAACACCTAAGACATTATTTTACAAATGTCTTATGTCTAAAAAATTTGGCCTAAAAAGCAGGGATCAAAATTAGCACCTTGGTTGGTGGTCACATGTTGAATAATTAGTAATTACATTATTTCTAATGACATCACATCTTCTATGCTGTTCTATGGCTGGTTGAAAAATACCCTGATTTCATAGGTTTCTTTTCAATGAACCAATAAACTCATTGTCATTTGCTTTGACTACACTGTTTCGTCCCGTAAAAAGCATGTAGCATAAAACTTCCTGTTTTTGTTTTCATGTATTTTGAATGCTTTTTTCAAAATAATATGCCGTTCCCTGTCAGATCCTGGATATATCTTTGAAGGCGGGTTTCCATCAACATGCTGAAAGTGCATTTTGAAATTGTAAACCAAAATAGTAATAGTAAAGTAATTCATAGGCATTTAAAAGACATTTCATGCTTTTGATTTTTTACCTGATTTGACCGAATATTTCATGTCTTTGAAGTAACATGACATCCTATGAAATCCCAAGAGAGACATCCCCAGAGACACCCCATGTCAACATCTATGAAAGATGGCTTTGTTAACACCGTATCAGCTGCCACTCTGGACTCTGTTCAGGTACCCAGTTTGAGAGAGATGGCTTGGGACAAAAGAAAACAGCATAACTCATCAAATGTTGAGTGAGTCATTTGGAAGTTTTTCAAATCATTGCAAAATACCACAAATCTCTGATACATTTCTACTGCCAGGTATAAGGGCTGCCTTTCTGTTACTGAGTGCACCACATGCCCTCATCACCTTTGATCACACACACCACGAATATTACGGTGGATGTGACAAAGTGACAAAGCTGATAGTATCTTGAAGATAAGTTGCCATGTTCAACTGGCATGACTGTGGAGAAAAGAGGAGAAAACCCAGCTTTATCGCATAACATCGCTCAGTGGAAACAGACCACTTGCAATTGTGTTTTGTCAACTTTTTGTACAAAATGCACTTGTATTTTGCACAAATTACAATGGAAACCCGCTTTATCTGTCCATCAAGAGTGTAGCATGGTGGTTGGAAAAGGACATTTTTATAGTATTGTAATAAAGGACATCAAAATGTGCCACAATATTATTTTTGGTGCATACCATGGATTTCGCTAGTAGCATAAGAACACTGATCAATGGAATATTTCTTCACAAAAAAAAGGCACATTTATTGCTATTTATTTGGATTTGGTGTAGTGTAGTATGATTACTATTATTCTTAGCTTTTCTGAATATTTTTATATGGCACTACTAGAGCATTCTCTCCTGTCAAAAATGTACTTCACCCAGCACTACACTGACGGTGTGTAAAGAGGATGTGATTCTCAGTTAACATGGACAGTGTCAATGATGCTAAGCACAACTGTTGAATGTCTGGTTATCTCTGCAAGCTAGCAGAGGAATACTGCACTAGCAAACACACACACACACACACACACACACACACACACACACACACACACACACACACACACACACACACACACAC
>JBBIGA010000035.1:3591772-3611429 GCA_037576975.1 Alestes dentex | reverse complement strand
CACTGGGACACAGTCATGCTGGAATAGAAAAGGTTCTTCCCCAAACTGTGTCCACAAAGTTGGAAGCATGGCGCTGTACATAATGTCTTTATATGCTGAAGCATAAGATTGCCCTCCACTGGAAGTAAGGGGACCAGCCAAAACCCTGAAAATCAGGTGTCTCCCAATACGTTTGTCCATGTAGTGAACAAGCTGTCCTCCTACAGTGGTGTCAAAGTGTCAAATCAGACTTTATGATTCTAATGCTGTGTCCTAGAGGTAAACGTGAAACTGGACACCACAGATGCTGTGGGGTGGGAATCTTTGTATTTATCTGCCACGTGGCAAATTGTAAAAGAAAATTGTAAAATTGTAAATCAAAATGTGCAGTTTTCCTAGAAATTTATCCCAGATGATCAGAAGATACTTTAGTATCCTAGTGATCGCTTTTTAGTTTAACTAGTTCAGCCTACATTCTTGGTCTATAAAAAATACACGATCAAAGGTGGCACAGACCTGAAAAACGTGAACTTATATAATAAATAAATAAATAAATAAACATATTGCCTGCAGTAACACGTTCACCTAAATCCCATCTTGGTTTTGAATATCAAAGATATCAGTGTTCATTTGTACCTCTATTTACTTTGGACTTTATTTCACATTTATTTCACAAGTTTGAGTGGAGCACACGGTGGTTTCAAATAAGTCTAGAACATGAGGAGGAAAAAGTATTTTAGACGTCATTTCTGCCATGTTCTTGCCTGTGTTTGCCATGATCTTAGCCTGTGCTAAATCTCTGTTTCAGATATCGCCTTCTGTCACAAGATGGCATCCCGCACATCGGTGTTACAGAGCCCAGCTTTAAAGCAAGGAGGACCCATGAATTTCTCAATATGGTAATAAACTTTTCGCGTGATCTTGCTGTACCACTGAGTAATATCCGTTGTCTTGGCCTGCAATCACTGTTGTGCAACATTCAAGAAAGAAGACAGATTTTATGTGGCATGGTAACTGCTAAAACAGCACTTGTCAAAAACAACATAACTTGTAATGGCCCTAAGCAGACAATAACTGTTCAATAAAGTTAATATGACTGTATGACATCTACAATGTACCATTGTGTTTTATGGGAAACAACACTGTGAATAGAAAAGTGAAGAATACTGGGCTGTATGTGTACTGATCAGTGTATATTTACTGCTGAAAAGACCTGTGGTTATGTATAACCACACTACACACAAAACACCTTGACAAAACAAGTGACGGATGGATGACCTGATTCTTTTATTACTTTCCAGCTTTGCAGCACCTTTGTTACCAGCCCTCTGATAAGACCAGTGGCCTTCGCCCAGCCATATGAGTACAGTGTGGATCTACATCAGGTGTTCAGCCAGCAGATGATTGGTCCAGCCAGAATGATTGGCTCACTAGAAGCCAATAGGCAGCCTCCAGTCGTCCGGCAGTGGTTAATGTACAAGCTGACTGGGAGGGGCAGTCGTGTGTGCAAATGAGTTCTGAGGCTTTTCTGTCTGTTTGCCCAGGCGCATGTCAGAGCTCGCAGAAGCTATATATCGATTAAGTAATGGTAGAGCGTTTGGTATGAAACATTGGCTTCCATTCTAGACATCTGTCAAAGTATATAACTTGAATAGGCACCTGGAAAGTATCAACTCACCATGGTAAGTCAAATTGTTTTCTCTCACTGTTTGCCTGGTGACTGTACAGTTATTTGCTTAAGGTGAGAAGCAACCTGTCGGCTCTGTTGACAGTACAGGTCCTCAAAGGTGGAGGGAAATAAAATAACCAGAAGAGGAGCAAAGTGTAAAACAAAGTGTGAAGAAAGGTTACTGTAAGGTCTTTGTTTTAGAAAGTGTTTAGAATGAGACAAAATGAACTTTTTATAAAGTACACAAGTATTTGTAATGTGGCTCTTTTGATGTTTGGCTGCACAGAAGGAAGTGGATGGTTCACTACAGAGGGAAGTGAATGCAAAAATGTCAGCAAGGTGTCAGCAAAGGAATGTCTTAGTTAGCAAAAAATGTGCTTATTTTTTGCTACCAAAGGCCCATTACACAACTTTTAAAACTCCCTTAGGGTTTCATATTATGCTGACTTCCACTGATGCACAATCCACTGGAATTTAGTAACTAAAACTTCAGCAAAAAGGATGAGTGACACTATATATGTCATCAATATATAGTATATAATAGTATATATATGATATCAGTTGGAATAAATATCTCCCTTTAAAATAAAACATTGTAATACTTTACACTGTATAAAACTTTAATTAGAGTTAATAAGAACAAGAGAGACACATTTTTGAGTGCATGTCTTTCGTTTGCCTTCTCTGTGTAGGCGGACGACAGTATCCAACCCCAGGCTCCCACCAAGATTAATCAAGTGCAGGACCAAGTCAATGAAGTCAAAGTTATCCTCAAAGATAACATTAACAAAGTGCTGGAGAGGGGAGAGAAAATAGATGACCTGATTGGAAAAACAGGTGATCTACAGGCCTCTGTAAGTTACATTTATCATATATTTGTGCCTAAATTTGGTAGTTGCATCTTAAAGATACTCATGCCTTTATTAATTATAGAAACATAGATTTCATTTTCAGTAATTCATCGGAGCGTTGGTTTATTAGTAGACTGCCTCCATTGGTGCTCATTCTGAGTCATCAGTGGAAATTGTTGATCATGTCACATTATTACTTATTCTTTTTAAATGTATGCACTCTCTACCAGGCTGACTCATTTCAAAGGACTTCCGCAAGGGTTTCCAGGAAATTCTGGTGGAGGAATACGAAAATGATGATCATAATTGGATTGGTAGTCCTCATCATTGTTGTGCTGATCATCCTTTTTGCAACAGGAGTCATTCCTTCGTAATTTAATCAGTGCTTTCCTCTTTCCTTAAGTGTAGAAACCTAAAGCAGACCAAAGCCTATATTTATGTTTTGTTTTTTTTTCTTTTGTAAAATAGGTTTTAATTTTTAATGAGTTTTATTTCAATATTGCACGTGTAATAAAATGTGCTGTATATAATTGATTTGACTGACGTAAAAGGATATACGCATGCACAATGTAGCAAATAGGGCTTGTGTATATACAACCACTCCAGCTGAAAGACTGTGGTTTGAGACTAAGCACTGTGAGTTTATATTTGATCTTACAGATGAATCACAAATCACTGTTTTCTTTTTGAACTCCAAACACCACAAAACTGAAGAAGGCTAAAGTTAATTGTTACCCACGGCCTCCTCCAGACCTTTGAAACTTTTACAGGCGTAATTTATTATTGTAAATGAGTCATTTATTCCTAATCAATATGTGGGAATGAAAAAGTAGAAAATAATTGTTTTTATTCCTATATCATTTGTTATAAGGTCCATGCATTTGCAAATTCAGCTTGTTTTTGTCTGGTGTTTGGTACAAGCTATTGTTTATTATAGCCTTTATTGCACTTGAGCAAAATGACTTGCTTTCACTAGACTGATGTTCAACCCAGGAAATACTGGCTGCCATGTAAATCCGATTTATTGTGTTAGAAAAACTGCCCATGATAAAAAGAGATTGTGGAATGCTCACAAGGAAGAAACATAATTCATAATTCATACACTTTATTTCATCCATTGCATCTCTCAATGGTTTATGTGATTTTGTAGCAAAAACATTGCTATGCCTACATGAAATGAATATTAAATGGCTAACATCTGTACTGTTCTTTAACTCTGTTTTAACTAATAAATACTCATTATGGAAAATTACAAATGATTCCATGAAGCAAAAGCACAACACTGATTGGACTTAGTTTTTAACTACAAACCTGAACAAAAGGTAGCATATAAATTCAACACAAAACTAGATAAGGTTTTTGACTAGGGCAAAGCGTGTTACACCGCATCTTAGGGCGAGTTGATCAGAAAATCCACCTTCACACATCAAGCAAAGACAAGCTCTACTGCACACGGCCAGTAGCTGCGGTTGAAATGAAGACTCTTGTTTTTGTCCTTTCATTAACACTCCATAATAAACAATTGCCTTGACTCAATGGTATTTCTCTTCCAACGTTACCTCCGAACCACACTGCCACCTGAAAGACAGGAAAGAAAAATAGTAATCAGTTTTACAAACAGACAAGAAGCAGGTGTCCTCTAAAAAATACAAGAACTCGCAATTCTAAATTATTCCATTACTGAGGAAAAACATAATTCAATTAAGGTACAAATTGTAGTAGAAAACCCCTTTGAATGTCCATAAATTAAGTGTTAAGATTACATTTTACATTCACATATTAAAAGCCAACTGTTTGGAAATTCACAATAAAAGAAACACTGCATGCAAATTTCTGGCGGCATACACTTTTTCCAACAGTTAAAAAAAAAGAATTTGTTAGATGAAATTAACATTGTTTACATGTGGACCTTTTCCACCGCTGTCAGTAGAACAAGACACAATACAAATATGAAAATTAAGCACTTCTCCGACGTAGGGGGTGTCCGAGTACAAACCAGGTTTTAGCTCATGGACTACTGGCTATTACTGCTACACGAGCTATAAATAAGGAAAAGCAAGCATTACAGGTAAGATTAGAAGTGCATATATTACACTGGAAAGTCCAAAGAAAGCTGTATCCTTTGAAAAGTAAACAGTTATTATTTTTAAAGACTCTTGTCGTATTTTACCATTACTTGAGGTGCCTGTAAAAAATGGCATTACAAAATGACAAAAATAGACTGTATTACATAAAACAAATCCAATGTTTAAAAAGGAACACAAAAAAGATGGAGATAAAAGCTGGATGTATCCGTTATTTTTTTTTTCTTTCTGTTTTTTTTTTTTTTTTTTTGACAATTCATATACAGGATGTTGGAAGACCATACCAAATGGGAGCATTCGAGAGCGTACGCCTCTCGTACCCTGTCCGCATTGAGCGGGCCTGAGAGAATCGGGAAGTCAGCTCATGGCCTGCAAGGAAGTCCCCGCTGGCAGGTACAAACAAGGTCAGAGTTAGGAGACAACATTCTTCTTTTTTTCTCTTTCGTTGTAAATCCTTATTTTCTGGTACCCATTTAGCAGTACTGTACCTGTTACTTTTTTACTGTTACAAAATGGCAAGAAACAGCCAAAAGCCAGCTGTTACATTATTGCCAAAAGACTGAAGTCTCTATGTTACCACTACAGTAAAGCACTTCAGGGTGCTGTGAAAAACTTTAAAGAAAAACAAAAAATTAAGTAAAAGTACATTAAGTAGCAAGGTCAATGTAGTATACATTATTGCTAAGGCTGGCTTGTGATAAGTAATTCAATGACGTACCTGTATCTACTTTTTGAAGTTTATGAACTAGTACGGCTTGTAACTGTTTTGATGGCCACCTCGCCTTGGAGATTTGCCGTAACCACTCTGCTGGTCTGCAGGTTGAGCAGAGAACAAAAAACAAAAAAAAAACAAAAAACAAAAAAAAGCAAAGCTGCTGTTAAACCAGTTAAAACAGTACTTTGACAATAACTGAGGGATGGAAAAAGTAGAGAAACTATAGGTCAATATGTTTCACTTCACCAATTTTCATCTACCAATGTGAACTCAACATTGTACTCTCTATAAATGCTGATTTGTCTGGTTATGTATGAAATAATTAAACCAATATGATAATTGTGTGATAACATCTTGGATACTTACTTTACACTGTTTTCAGACTTTCATACTTTAATTCAATTATAGAGGGAGACAAAATATTTAGAGTGAATTGGAGATTTTTTTTAAAAATAGTTTTATTTTGTTCTAAAAAAAAATGGCCATTGGCTAATGGTCATTTCCCCATGGCCTACAGATGTACATTTTCCATTCTTGTTGAAGGATTTCAAGGCACTTGTGACAAAGAAGTTTGGAAGGCAAGACATCCCTTTCCCATCCCATATCATACAATAAATATTTGTCATACATTAAGTTAAAGCAAGATTCCCCTGCAAAACAGTCAAGAACAAAATACATGAATAATCTAAATGTCTATGCTTAAAGCTTAATGCATATAATGCATGAATTTCGCCTAGGTCATTTAGTGCACAGGTGTCATAGTACAGGTACCAAAACAATCCACGATACATTATTTCCTTAGAGTTTCTTTCAGTGTTTTCACAAACAGTATTACATACTGCTGTAGTCACCATATCCGTAGAAGTTGTTGTAACCCGAGTAATCATAGCCCCCGTATCCACCATAGCCTTGATTGTTGTAGCCATAGTTTCCATAATTCCCATAACCTTGATTCCAGTAATTTCCATAACCCTGGTTCCAATTCTGATTGGGCCCTGTAAGAGTCACAGAAAGTACATCATACCACAAACCAATCAGCAACAATAGCAGTATTATGGAATGTATGCTGGGAGAAATCACCACAGCTCTGTCTACATAGAGGACTCACCCCCTCTCCCCCGAGCTCTAGATGGGTAGCCTCCTCTACCACCCCACTGCTGCTGCTGGTACTGCTCCTTTGACATGGCTACCTTGATTTCACACTGCACATAAAAATAAAGACACAGAATCATATAGATCAGCAAAGACTGACTGCATCGATTATGTACCTATTTTAATGTATCGAGAGATGATGGAAGCTCAGTTACATTAGACCATACCTTGCTAAGGCCAATGTTATGGTATTTCTTTTCCATGATTTTCTTCACTGGTTCCTCTTCTTTAAAGGTGATGAAACAAAAACCTCGCCTTTTATTTGTCTTGTTTTCCATTGGCAACTCAATAGACTCCACCTGAAAAAGAGAATACCCATCCTCATCATCACTTTAATACTAAATAGCTCAAGGCCAACACCAAAAATATGTCCTTTGTGTACATTCATTATAACAGGACATCGCTGTACAGGTAATGAAGGTAATAACGATTTACAGGTAATTTTCAACCACCTGTTGACACAACTGCTATAAATTGTACAAATTTTGGTTGTTCTCGTTACACACCTCGCCAAAAGCATCAAAGTACTCTCTGATCTTCTCCTCAGGAGTATCTGGTGAAAGGCCACCGACAAATATCTTCTTCACAGGCTCTTTGGACTTCATGGCTTTTGCTTTTTTTGGGTCGATCACTTTACCATTAAGTTTGTGTTCTTTCTGCTGAATAACCTGCGGTCAAAAGATGACAAAAAAAAAAAAAAAATCTAAATCATAAGACTAAGTTCAATATCTTACAACAGTAGCAAAATTGTATGTTCCAATATAAAATAGCTGAAATATACATAAAATAATTAGTAGAAACCGATAGGTACAGTTAACAATTGTAATTTTGTTCACTCTAAGCATTTACCAAGCTGTATTAAGTGAATGCAATGTGTCATTACACACACTCTACTCTGGGAACTTACAGGCAATAGTCAACACTCCCACATAAAATCAAACCTTATCCTGTCATTTTATATGTTTTAATTTTTGGAGACTGGGCAACATATCGGCTTACTTTAGCCCACAGAGACTAACAGGAAATGCTTCTTGGAGTGCCTTCATTCCAATGCCTTTTCCACAGCAAATGAAGGAACATTTACTGACATGGCAATCTCCACAGGATTAATATTACCTGGCCTTATTTCTATGGTTTGTTTTATGAAAAGGGGCTAAATCTTTACTGCACAGTCCAAATAAATGACTGACATGGCAGATTTGGGACTAAAATCACTGAGAAACGCTGGTAAAAATTACATTAGCCATGTTAAACAAATCCTTTCTGAAATAACACTTTAGTGTAATACCAAATTTCTCAGGTTACTCCAAAACGTTTCATGTTTTGAAATGTGAATTAGGGGTTTTACAGTAGGGGAAAGATGATCAGATGAAGTTCTGTCGCTCCACAGGACTCAAGTTAAGAAAGACCAACATATGAGTTAAGACTCTTAAGACTTTTTTTCACACTGCAATAAATTTCGAGACCTTTTCCACGCTCTCTGCATCTTTAAACAACACAAAGCCGAAGCCTCTGGATCGGCCGGTCATTGGATCCAGTTTCAAGGTGCAGTCTACAACCTCCCCAAACTTGGTGAAGTAATCCTTCAAGTCCTTCTTTGTGGTGTCCCAGCTCAACCCTCCAACAAACATTTTCCTGTAGAAAAAATAAATAAAAACAATGAGAAGACATGATGTTTGCTGTTGACTTCTTTACTTTTACTTGGTAAGGAAGGCTTTCAGGCTTTAGAAGTATGATAAATCTATCCAACTCTTCTTTCTTGACTACAGATGTCTAGATTTACGGGTCACCTCTGTGTATGACCTGAAAGCATTCTGCATTAATCTTTGCATGTTGTATCCTTTAGGTAACAGTGGAAGAGAAGATGTGGAGAAGGTTTAAGATCCAAGTATAGTAAACCTAACCAACTCTTCTCTGTTGACTACATATCTTTGACATAATCCTGGTCACCTCTGTGTATGACCTAAAAGCATTTTTGCAATCATCTTTGCATGTTGTTTCCTTCAAGTAACAGTGGAAGAGATGAGATGATGTCAAGAGATGCAGCCTGCCCCTGGTGTCAAATATGAGGATGCTTTTGCGTGTGAGAGTCATTGATTAACTTGTCGGTCTGGTTTTTTTGGTTTAAAAAATGAGAATATAAAATACTGGGGGCAAATTTCTGTATGAAACCGGACAGGTGTATTCAGATAACTGAAATGTTATACTGTATAACATAAAAGAGCTGCTTTAGCGTTGCCACAACACATGAAAACAGCAATGCATATACATTCAACTTCATAACACAAACCGACGTTTTATTCCTTAATAAACGAGTAATAGAGGTGTGAGTTGTTCCGAGAAATATTCATGCAATACAATTATTAGGACCCCAACTGGTTAGAGCTATGTGGAAAAAAAATAACAGCTGGCTAACGTTAGCTTAGCGTACTGCCAACTTTTAAGCTCAATTTAAGTCTGCCTTTAGGTTAACCTGTTACACATGAAATCAATTAATGGGAGACTTAAATGAGCTCTTGTCTAAGTTACACAAACAGAAATAAAATGGTTATTAGTACAACATTTTGGATTTTCTTGCAACCAAGCGGCTAGCCAAGCTAAGCTAGCCTGTTAGCAGGCACAGCCATGCTAAGGAAGGATCCACTCACCCTTCATCTTCCTCGTTTTTGCTCGCATCAATCTTTGATCCTTCCACTTCTGCAGACCCACCATCACCACCGGCACCCATCATCTGGTCCTCAGGGTTCTCGGTGCCGTCTTCTCCCATCTTCATGGTCGGATCGTCCATACTGAACTGATCTTCCGACATTTTTGGGTAGCTTTTCGAGCTGAAACCTTTGAAATACTGACAATTACACCCCGTTAAGAGTAGCCAGCAGGAGTAAACGAGGCTTTTGTGGTCTTTTTTGGCTTCCTGGTGATGAAAAGGCTGTCCAAAATGATCTAGGAACGATGCAGGAGAGAAGTGAGTATCTTTCTCCAGCTGTGAACGCCTGGTTGCCACACACCGGCGCTCTCGTACAAAATGGTGGAACGACGGTTACTGGTGCAACAGCGTCACTTCAAACCTCAGCACATTCATACCACATTCAGTGCCAGTTTTTCTAAATTCAGCCGCTTCAAACAAGTTTAAACATGCAGCTATGGGTACCAACAGTCAGATTCTCTCACTTTTAGTCCAAATACACATCCCGGGTAAAAGAATACGGGCCACGTATATTGAAATAATGTGCACAAAAGTATTGGGACGCCGGACCATTACACCAACAGGGCTTTAATAATGTTGCATTCGCATAGACTTTAATATGGGGTCGGTCCCGCCTTTGCAACTTCATCAGCTTCCACGCTTCTTGGAAGGCTTTTCATAAGATTTTGGAGTTTCTGTGAGAATGTTTGCCCATTCATTCTGTAGAGCATTTATGAGGTCAGGCACTGATGTTGGAGGGGAAGGCCTGGCTCGCAATCTCCGTTCCAGTTCGTCCCAAAGGTGTTGGATGGGGTTGAGGCCAGGGCTTTCTGTGGATCGGTCAAGTTCTTCCACACCTAATTTATTAAACTATGTCTTCATGGACCTTGCTTTATGCATTGGGGCAGTCTTGCTGAAATAGAAACGCCCCCCAACACTTTTATCCATTTGGTGTATGTATGTACATCTCACAACACGTTTTACACTTAAGTCAACTCATCTACAGATTTTTTGGAGCTGCTCTAACTGGGTTTGGTGCTGTTTTTGTACTGACACACAATCTTACCTTATAGACAAAAAAGTAAATAAACACAGTACAAATGTATGGTTTTGATACCCCAATTTAATATTCCCTTTATCCAAAACTGAAGAAAAAAACAAAAACAAAAAATAGACATTACCAAAATGAAGATTTAAGAACACACCAGCACAAACCCTATAGGCTCTATTCTTAACAACGCACGGGATAAGAAACTTGGAAAACAAAATATTTACAAGGTCAGACACCTTAAATGTCTTCATCTTCAGAGGACAACCAAACAAAGGTATTTTTAAAATCAAGACGCTCTTTGATTAAGAAGGACAGGGTATCCACAAGCTGCCTCCGGGGTACAAACTGTCAGCCAGCCTGCTCACCTACAAGAGAGGAGACAAAATGGCCATTAATTACTTTTTTAGAATGCAAGCATTTCATTGAATCACCTCCATGTTTCTCTGTTTAACTTCGTGAGCTGTTGACTTTAAGCTATTAAAGTTCACCATTCAAGATTAAAGATCATATGTACAACTTGGGAGTTTCAGATAGCAGCTCTTCAGCCAGCAAAAGCTTCAGCTCCTCTGGGTTGGTGGAGAATCTCACCAAAATCAGAGCACTTCAAAATAAGATGTTCACTATCCTAACAATTTACGAGGACTTTCAGCCAGTCAGTAACTGTCTTAAGAGATGATTGGTTGTGTCAGCTTTTTATGGCTTCATTAAACTGGTTTACATATGATCTTTATCAGCTATGTTTTAAGGAAAAGGCTTGAGGTGTACCATTTGAAGTTCTCTATGGATTCTAAAGGAAAAGCAAGCATTATGAGTTTCTGCAGTTTACGGGATTGTAGACCGTTTATAGGAGAACAAAAAGAAAAAATCATTGAAGCTCCAGAACTGAAATACAAGAACACTAAAATTAATAAAAAAGAGAATACAACACAGTCAAAATCACTTAGGTTTCACTGTTAAATACCTGTAAAAAACCCATTTTACAAAACTGTTAAAGAAAACATCAACAACTTAAGGGAAAAAACGAGCAATCTCCTTTTTTATGTTCTTTGTTTTAACGCTGGTACAGGAAGTTTGAAGAGACCATACCACAGGACAGCGTTTTCTTGTGCATGCCGTGCTCTCTGCCCGCTATGTGCGACGCCCAGAGAATTTCGTGGTCAGGTGACACACGGCCTGCAATGAAGTCCCCCGCTGGCAGGTACAAACAAGGTACAATAATCAGAATTAGGGAAAGGATGGAAAAAAAATAAGGAGAGGTGCCCTTACTCTGTACCCTTTAGCAGTACGTTACCTGTTAGTATTGCTATCAACTCTATGTTATTTCCTTATGATCACCTGTTAAAAAGCAAGGAGGAAAATGGGAAAAAAATCTACAGAAAAACGCTTATGTTTTTCTGGAGAGCTTAAAGAAAAAGGCACACCACTACACAAGCATTAGCAATTAAAGATCTATAGACATATCCTCAAATTTCCCAAAACGAGGCGCATTAATATGCATACCACTTGTTTTTAGGAGAGTCAGTGCTGTCTATTGATCTTTAAATTGGTAAATGAGACCAAATGGAAGGGCCAGGCTACAGTCTTACCATAACTCTTGATGGCTCAAGTCATTTTGTCAATATGGCTGGTAATTGTTCTGATGGTTTCCACCCTCTCTGGAGGCCTTCCCATAACTGCTCGGTTGACCTATGATTAATACACACATTTGACTTTAAGACAGATGCAAGTTAATTAAATGGCTTAAATTACCATTGAAACAAATTTAACTAAAAAAAAGATAACTGGGATTTACCATTGTAATCGTCGTATCCTTGACCATATCCATAATTCTGATAGTTGTAGCCTGAATAGTCATACCCAGCATATCCATTATATCCCTGGTTGTATCCATTACCATAGCCTCCATAGTTCTGCCCATAGTAGCTGTTATAACCTTGGTTGTAGCCTTGTCCTGCACACAGATGCAAGTGGTTAAAATTAGGGTGCAAAAATCAAATGCAAAATAAGGCTCTCTGAGAAACCTTTGTTTAGGTTAATTGTTTTTGCAAATGGCTTCAAAGAGTCAAATACCTCCTCTTCCACGACCCCTGAATCCACCTCTTCCTCCAAAGCCCCTGTCACTTCTGTTCTGCTGCTGTCTGTAGACTTCTTTAGGCTGGGCAACTTTAATTTCACACTGTAAAAAATGCAAACAAAGCAACAGAGAAAAGAATGAGCTAAGTACATGGAAAAAAAAAAACAAAATTAGTATATTGCTTGTAAATGTGGGTCAACGATAAACAAACCTTTCCAGTTCCGACTTGATGGTATCTGTTCTCTAAAAGTTTCTGAACAGGCTCTTCCTGAACATATGTTACAAAACAGAAGCCTCTCCTCTCATTTGTCTTACTGTCCACAGGGAGCTCAATGTTTTCAATCTATTGAGAACAAGAAAATATATGTTAAGGGCAGTTCAAGAATCTTGATTGTAAATGTAACAGAACTTACAGGACATACATGCAACCCAACACACTCGAACAGCGTACAACACTGCAGGCAACCTCTACATGTAGTGTTTTGATGGGTTATCACACTTCTATACCCATTTACTGCTAAATTTTGAAGACAGTCACCCCATCCACTCAACCTACATCTCCATAAGCTCCAAAATATTCCCGGATTTGGTCCTCAGTTGTATCTGGATGGAGACCACCAACAAAAACCTTCTTGGGTGGTTCCTTCCCCTTCATGGCTTTGGCTCTCTTGGGATCAATCAGTTTGCCATCCAGTTTGTGTTCCTTCAGTTCCAGAACCTAAACACAGATTTAGAAAAGTGTTAGAAAAGAATGATTTCCAAAAAAAAAAAAAAAACATTCACTTGCACAAATTCTTCTAATTTGTCATCTTAGACTCTCCTATTGCAAGTTCAACTGATTTGTTTTAAGTGATCCAAGAAAAGTACTGCATAACGTAGGCTTAACATCTGCAGAAGGTTAACCTCAATGTTTAAATCACATGAAAAACAAAAAAAAACCTCACCCTGTCCACACTTTCTGCATCCTTGAAGAGCACAAACCCAAAGCCTCTGGAGCGGCCAGTCATGGGGTCTGTTTTGATAGTGCAGTCCAACACCTCTCCAAACTTGGACAGATAATCTGTAAGGTCTTTCTTGCTGGTGTCCCAGCTGAGTCCACCAATAAACATTTTCCTGCAGACACATAAAACGCACGGTAAGTCGATTATACATCCCAAACTATCAGTGTTACTAAATAACCAGGTACCGATCTCATTTGAAAAATAAAACCAAAGCAGTTAGACTCCCTTAAACTCTTCAAAACGGGCTAAAATGAACCTCTACAAACATAACTAGTTAAGAGAAACGACAACTTCGACCTGAGGAATAAAAACGTGAGTTAACGTCCACATCTGCGCATTTTTGTCTAGATTACTTGGCATTGAGCTGGCTAGGAATATATAAAAGGAGCAGATGGTCAATGTAGCGATGCTCCGATGCAAATCCTTTAACAGCAAAGCCACTGACTTAGGAGTATTCAATCTCAAAAAACACTCACACTACATGGACAAAATTCTTGGGACACATCTCTTAATTCAGGGTTTGAGATAGACCCTTTACTTCCAGTGAAGAGCATGTTTAATGCTTCAGCATACCAAGACATTTTGGACAACGCCATGCTTTGTGAACGGTTTGGTGAAGGCCCTTCACTATTCCAGCATGACTGTGCCCTAGTGCACAAAAGAAGGTCCACAAAGACATGGTTTGATAAGTTCGGTGTGGAAGAAGCCCTGACTTCAACCCCATCTAACACTTTTGGGATGAACTGTAACAGATTGTGAGCCAGGCCTTCTCGTTCAACACCAGTGTCTGACCTCATAAGTGCTCTACAAAATGAATGGTCACAAATTCCCAGAGACGCTCTAAAATTCTGTGGAAAATCTTCAGAGTGGAACCTGTCATAGCTGCAAAGGGGGACCAACATCATATTAGATCATATGTAGTTGAATGCAATGTGATGTGATTAATGTCCCTGTTGGTGTAACGGCCGGGCGTCCCAATACTTTTGTCCTGTAGTGTATCTACATTGTGAGAGTACTCGGCCAGGCCGGGTGTGTGGTAGGCCTCGGTCCACTCACCCGTCATCCTGTTGATTTCTGCTCGCGTTGATTTTGGATCCTTCTGGAAACTCGTCGGTGCTGAAGTCGATAGCTTCCTGTTCCCCCTGCATTTTAAGATATATACGACCGCGGCAACGATCTCTATTGAGTTTGTTACAGCTACGATTAAGTCTTTAAAAATGTCGACAACGCTCAGACACACACGGCCACGGCTGATAAAATGGCTGACGAGATTCAGTGACGCAAACAGTAAAGGCGGGAGGAGAAGAGGGGCGGGGCTTAACGGGGCTGCGTCCCAATAACAGTCTCCCTTCAGTAGCACTATTCTCTTTTTATAAACACACAGGCAGCAGGGTCTGCTTTACTTATTCATTCATTCATTTCTTTGTTTGTTTTGTATTTGTTTATTTAGTGTATGTATTGAGTTTTTATTGATTTATTTGGTTTTATTTATTTAGTTTTTATTTAGTTCGTTTTTTTACCCTATCTGTCTGTCTATCTATCTATCTATCTATCTATCTATCTATCTATCTATCTATCTATATTTATGTATTTATATTTATGTATTTATTTATTTAGCTTTATTTATTTTATCTATTTAGTTTTTGTTTCTTTATTTTTTGATTCGTTTATATTGATTTATTTAGTTAGCTAGATAGTTTTTCTTTATTTATTTATGGTTGTTTATTTATTTATGTATATTTATTTATTTAGTTTGTATGTATGTATGTATGTCTTTAAATAGCCAGTTAGCTAGCTAGCTAGTTTTTATTTCTTTATTTCTTTATTTAGGGTTATTTATTTATATAGTCAGTCAGTTTTTATTTCTTTATTTAGTTAGTTTTTGTTTCTTTAGTTAGTTTTTATTTATTTGGTTAGTTGTATGTGTTTGTTTATTTATTTGGTTAGTTTTTATTTACTTATTCAGTTATTTATTTATGTATTTGGTTAGTTAGTTAGTGAGTTTTCATTTATTTATTTCTCCAAGTTCCAACAAAAACTTGCCATTTACACATAAACAGTAGTAGAATAGCTGTATCTTCACCCTCCTTTTATATTTGTGGCCAGTTTGACCCAGTTTGACATTTAATCAGAGTCAGGAACCTTACTGATCCCTGAAACTGATAATGTTACAACTGCACAGAGACACAGAGACAAAGAGACACAGAGACAAACACACACAGAGACACAGACACACAGACAAAGAAACATGGAGACACAGAGACAAAGAGACACAGAGACAAAGAGACACAGAGACAAAGACACACAGAGACACCGAGACAAGAACAAAATAAAATGTAGTCTAAATAAATTCAGTAAAACAAATATCTGTAGAAAAAACTCAATATGAAATACATTATGATATATACACAAATGCTGGGTATTAATGCTATAGATAAGTGACTAATAACACAGACGGTGGTTAGGAGTACATTATTGTGTGTGTAATAGAGGTCAGTACTATGTCATTACTATTGTCATAAGTAGTGATATTCACATGGTAAAACTATGCACATAAGAAGATATCGCACGTGATGAAATGATTTAGCAACAATTTAGAAAACTTAATGTCTGTAAATAAATAATTGACATAATTTTTGGGATTCATAGTAAATTTCACTATTTAAAAGGCACAACTGTTATTAAATTAACATAGTGATATGTTTTCAGGGTCCTGTACACGTTTTGTATGTGTTAGTGTTCTTTGGGGTCAATTAGACCCTACGCTGTTTTAACTGTATAAAACATTTAAGAAATATCAAAGGTTTACACACATTTAATGGGTTGTTTTGGATTATATTGACATTAGCACTGTAATATGCAATATTACATTCTTCAACACACTTCCCTCTGCTTTAGGACCAGTTCCAAATATCCTAACACAAAAGGTCATTCATTGTGCTGTACAGAAATAGAATAAAATAGAATAAAATAATGAAAGAAACAAAAGAATACATAGAAAATCGATAAAAGAAAATTGAAAGTGCAGTAGAAGTGCACATATTTAAACGAAGGCAGAGGAGAATAGTGCAGTTTTTAGCAGCTTTTTAAAGCTACAGTTGGTGCAGATCTGATATTGATGGGCAGTTGGTTGGACAGCATAGTGAATAAACACCATTTAGTTTCATCATTAGCTGAGCAGCTCCTGCAGATCTAACAGACGTACCAGGATTATATACTTCAAACATATCAGAGATGTATTTAGGGCCCAAACCCATGAGTGACTTGAACACAATGAGTAATGCCTTGTTGATAAACATGAACATGAAATCAGGGTTAAAGCATGATGGTATCACAGCTTACTGTAAGGGACTGTGACAAGCAGACTCTTGTGAGTCTGTAAAATGCTGATTTCTTCCAGGACATAACAGTTTGCTTTTGATTATCAGTAAACAACGCATGCGCGAATTAACCACCGACATGAAAATAAGAGGATCTTCACGGATGTGCATGAGAAGTGCTTTGGGGGGCAAATCACTGATCTGAAAACCATATGTGGGCACAACGTTGTCGTCAGCATGACGTTTACATCTTATACAGATCTGCAAAAAGTCTGCGCAATCCAGCTGCACCGTCGCAGGACACGACCATCCCTCTTGGTTGCCAGATTTGTCAAAATCAAACTCGTCTGCAATCATTTGTGTGAAACAAACAGCTATTTCAATTCTATTTGCTGAATAGTCATAGAACATCGCAGGACTTTGGAAATTGAAATTTCTCAATGTGAGTAAGTAGTGTTTTTCATACAGTGTATTTCATATTGAGCTTTTTTCTACATAATTTTTTATTAGATTTTATTTAGACTTTATAATTTATTTTTTTAATTTTTTTCTCTATGTCTGTGTGTGTCCGTGCTGTCATAACATAAGCACTTTCCTCCGGCATCAAAAACGTTTTCTAATTCTGATTCTAAAAAGTGGTAGAATACCTGTATTTTAAATCCTCCCTTCATGTCTGGGCTTCACTTTGACCCAGTTCAACATTTAATATTTTTAAATAAATAACAAACATAATTTTTCCCCAATTTAATAGGCACAGCTGGTAAAACACAAAATCAACAAGGTGATATGTTTTCAGGGTCCTGTACACATTTTGTATGCATGAGTGTTCTTTGGGGTCAGTTTGACCCCAGGCTGTTTTAGCTGTACAAAACATTTAAGAAATTTACATTTTTGGTTTTGTTTTGTTTTTGGATGATGTTAAAATTGGCACTGTAATATGCAATTTTATAATCTTCAAAACACTTCCCTCTGTTTCCCTCTGCTTTTTGGGAAGCTGGTGGTCTGTGATCAGAAGGGTGCGGCTTCAAATCCCAGGACTGCTAGTGGCACCACTGAGGTACCCTTAGCAAGGTATCGTCCCCACACACTGCTCCCCGGGCACTCTATTCTTGGCTGCCCACTGCTTCACTTGGTGAATGGGTTAAATGCAGAGAAAGAATTTCACACTGTGTGCTGTATTGTGTTCACGTGTGACTATAAGGGACCACTTTACTTTAATCAAACATAATCATACCTATAAGAGTGTGAGAACCACTAGTAGACCAGGACATGAGGGAGGGAAACATATTTTCCATGAGAACTTTGATATGCCTCACGCCGTGGGGACAGGAGTGTGGAAATTCAAAGCATTTCTCTGTAAGCGAGTAAATAAATAAACAAGAAGGCATTATCAAATGTTTTAAAATTCACATTATGACCTGATTTGAAAGAATCTGAAAATGTAAGAGATTAATAATAATGTTGACATTTGGAAATGACCCAAATTTGTCCAAATCAATGAAATATCGGAATGGTATCAAACAGACTCATACACTGTATGTGCAAAAGTATTGGGACCTCTTAATTATAGAATTCGGGTGTTTCAATCATACCCATTTCCACAAGTTTATAAAATCATGCCAAGACATTTTGGACAACGCCATGCTTCCAACTTTGTGAACAAAGCTCAACAGAATGAATGGACACAAATTCCCACAGAAACACTCCAAAATCTTGTGGAAAGCCTTCCAAGAAGACTGGAAGCTGTTATAGCTATGTATGTTATAGCTATGAGTGTTGTGAAAGGCGCCTATAAATAAAATGTATTATTATTATTATTATTATTATTATTATTTGAATGCAATGTGATTACAGTTGGTGTAATAGTGAGGCGTCCCAATAGTTTTGTTCACATAGTGTATAAAGACTACTTAAAGGCATACATGTCCAGTTTATTTTTTATTCAGGGCTGCAAATAGACTATACAGACTCGAATAGACTCTACTGAAAGGAAACTTCAGTGCAAGCCAGCCAGCTATGACTGCCCTGTTTCTTCAGCAGCAGCAAAGGGGGGACCAACTCCACATTATAGTCTATGTATTTGAATGCAATGTCATTAAAGTCTCTGGTAGTGGAATGGTCAGGCGTCCCAATATTTTTGTCCATGTAGTGTGTACTGTGGCACGCAGCCAGCTGAGGAAATCAGTGGTTACAGTAAGCGCAATAGAATTTTCTGATGAGGATCTGGCAACCCGTTGACTGAGCCATGTGTTAGTAGCACAGTGCTAGTCGGCTAGTGTGTGTTTTGTGGTGCGGTTTGTTGTTGCACTGTATTTTTTTGTCTGTTCAAGGGACAGTAATCAAAGGAAGCTTGAAAAACTCTTCGTGGACAGGCTTGGAATTGGAAAGTGTTGTTACTAGGCGTGTCGTTTGCCATTTAGAAAAATGGCAACGATAATAGTCCCAGACAACGTTAGCGTCTTTCTGTTGGATATCGAAGGAACCACTACCCCTATTACATTCGTGAAGGTAGGGATGTGTGTACATCGTTTGGTAAGACTGCATTTAGACCTAAAGCATCAATAATGTGAGAAGACCACTCCCTAACGTTGCTTTTCCTTGCAGGACGTCTTGTTTCCATACATCAAGGAGCATCTGGAAGACTACCTGTCAGCCCACTGGGAGGAGGATGAGTGCAAGCAGGATGTGCAGCTCCTGAAGAAACAGGTCATTAATAGCAGGATGGCCTGCACTGAACCTTCTTTTCAGGCTTCTCTAGAGCCCATTTGCAGCCTTAAAAAAAGATAAACAGGACATGCATGCCTTATAGCTTAAGTAGTCTCTATGCACAGTATGGACAAAAGTATCGGGACACCTGACCATTCCACCAACAGGGACTTTAATGACATTGCATTCAAATACATAGACTTTAATACGGAGTCGGTCCCCCCTTTGCGGCTATAACAGCTTCCACTTTTCTTGGAAGTCTTTCCACAAGATTTTAGAGTGTTTCAGGTCTGAATTTGTGCCCATTCATTCTGTAGAGCATTTGTGAGTTCAGGCACTGATTTTGGATGAGAAGACCTGGCTCACAAT
>JBBIGA010000035.1:3579596-3591672 GCA_037576975.1 Alestes dentex | reverse complement strand
AGGTAAATATTGTTGGAACAGAAGCTGTGAGTCCGTAGTCCATAAACATCAGGATCAGGAGCTGCCGGAGCTTCACCTCTGGAGCTTTAGGCAGCAGTTGCCCCAGCTTGGGGAAGGGCCCGGTTGGAGCCGGGATCAGTAAAGGGCAGTTTCCCACAGAGATCAGTCCAGCAGATTTGTAGCAGTTCCCCTCGGAGAAAATAGAGTAGAGAGTTAGTTCTGTTTAAATTTGCAAAGGATTGTTAAGGTCAGAGAGAAGTGTAAATTATAACTCCGGCATATCTAGCTAGAGCAGCCTAGCTAAAAAGGGCAGAACCGAGAGGTATGATGGGCGTGAGAGCGCCCCGAGATACCGGCGCACCTCCACTGCACCGTCACAAACCTGAGTGAACGTGAGGAGTGGTGAGGCGACAGCACCAGTGTCCCAGTTTACTTGAATTCTCTGAACCCACCGCCTCCCAGCTCTGCACCTTCGATCTAACCAGAAAAATTAAGTACAAAAAGCCTGACTAAACAAGTATGTTTTCAGCCTGGACTTAAAAGCTGAGACTGTGTCTGAGTCCCGAATGTTGTTTGGCACAGCATTCCAGAGCTTGGGGGCTATGTATGAGAACGCACTTCCCCCTGATGAAGCTTTCATAATTCTGGGAACAAGTAAGTAGTCAGCACCTTGAGATCTGAGTGACTGCGGAGGTTCATAATAAGAGATAAGTTCACTGAGGTAATCGGGTGCGAGGCCGTTTAAGGCTTTATATGTCATTAGTAGAATTTTGTTGTCAATAAGAAATTTGATCGGAAGCCAGTGTAGTCTGCATAATATTGGACTAATGTGGTCGAATTTCCTGGTTCTAGTGAGGACTTTAGCTGCCGCATTCTGGACGAGTTGAAGCTCGGATGGGTGTTGGATGGGGTTGAGATCAGGGCTCTGTGTGGGCCAGTCAAGTTCTTCCACACCAAGCTCAAACAACCATGTCTTTATGGATCTTGCTTTGTGCACTGGGACACAGTCATGCTGGAAATGAAAATGCCATTTCCCTGTGTTCACAAAATTGGATTCGTGGCTTTGTCCAAAATGTCTTGGTATGCTGAAGGATTAAGATTGCTCTTCACGGGAAGTAAGGTGGCCGACCTGAATTCAGTAATTAAGGAGTCTGTCCCAATACTTTTGTCCATGTAGTGTATCTGAGCTTATATGTGAGAATTTGTTAAACTAACTAGTCATCAGTATTATTTGTTTGGTTTGCCAGGTTAATATCCTTTTGTAAGAAAATCCTTGAACGTATACAATCTTTACATAAGAGTAGGGCTGCAGGATATGGACAGACTACTAGTACTGTGATCATAATTATACGTAATGTGTTTTGTGATGCCTTTTGATACATTAAAAGGCCCATAACACTGCTTTTCTGAAACTAAAAAGGCTTGTAGCATGTAAATATTGTTTCTTAACGTACGTGCATTTGCCCATCCATACAGTATACAGTTTAGTCATCCCCTTTCATGCTAGGGTTCCAGCAACAAGATATTTTTGAATTAGCCGCAATACAGAGCAGCCAGTCAGAAAAGAGATAATTTACACACACCAGTCTTAAATGCACAGTGACAAAAACAGCCTGTTTAAAAATGAAATGTGGTTTTGTAAGTATTATATTTTTGGTATACAAACTCACAGAAACGTCATGGGGGTGAAATAGAGGGAAAATGTAGATAAAACATTCTTTGAAAGAAAGAAATTTGCTTTCTTTGTTGGTTAAAATTGACCAAAGTAATTGTACTTTTGTTAGATTGCATGAATAACTTGACTCTGAGCTGTGATTGGTCACCTTGTCAAAATCACTGACTGGTTAAAGTCTCTTTTGCATACTTCATTGTTCTGCAGTATTATTATTACAAAGAGCAATTTTGCGATTACGATTAACTGTTGAAATTTTGTACAGCCCTATGTGTGAGTGCCATATTATGCTTGTACAGTATCCTACAGTACACCATAGTAATTGTCCAGAGTTGCCGGGACATTCCTAATGCAGTCCTGTAGAAATGTATGTTGTATTTCATAGAGCTTGTATAAGTGAAGCTGGTTTCTTTCTTCAAGCCATCAGTTCTGCCCTAGTGCCTCTTGGTTACGCTTATGCATTATTATTCAGGGATTAGGCGGTCGTCATGCAGTCACCTGATTCAGCTTTATTTCACTGAAACCTGTGCCCATTTCCAGACTGAGGAAGACTTGAGGCAGAACAGAGCATGCCCAGTTCACACCGTGGACCAGACGGTGCACACAGATGAGGAGAAAGCTATCCGGGAGGTTGTGGATAGCGTCCTCTGGCAGATGGCTGCGGACAGGAAAACCACTGCACTGAAACAGTTGCAGGGCCACATGTGGAGATCAGCCTATACTGCAGGGAAGATCAAAGGCGAGTAAGTATAGAGGATCTGCTTCTTTTAGCAAGTGTGTGTACAAACAAATAAATCAAGGTAAAGTTATATGGAAATGAGACCCAGAGACCTTACTCAGCATTATAAACGTGTGACTGCATTTCCAGAAAGATTTACTTTTGTGTGTTTTTAACTGTTTTTTTTTTGTTGTTTTTTTCCAAAACAGTCTGATTCACTTCACAAATGACATGACTTTTAGTGAAGTTGTGATCATCTGTCAATCAATTAATCAATATGCCACCAGTACAGACAATGTATAGCCCAGCACTGTTATGTAGGATGTGATTAGCAAATCAATGGGCCCAGAGGAACCCACTTAATGATTATTTATTTTATGTCGGCTGTGATTTGTGAGCTAGTACATTTGACATTTTGTGGCTTAGATATTATGTAAGTGCATTATATGTCAACATCTGCTCCTGTGTGCCCAAGAGTGTATCAAGATGTGGTTCCTGCAATCAGAAGATGGAGGCGATACGGTCTTAAAGTCTACATCTACTCCTCAGGAAGCATAGAGGCTCAGAAGCTGCTGTTTGGATATTCAGCTGAAGGAGATCTATTAGATGTGAGTTTTGATTGCTCTTATTAGTGTTGAGGAAGGGTTTCTGCTCGTTCTTAGGATTTAAACATCTTCCTGAATCCCTCCCACAGCTGTTTGATGGGCATTTTGACACCAACATCGGCGCCAAAGTGGAGAGTAAAAGCTATGAAAGGATTGCAGAGAGGATTGGCTGCTCACCAGAAGATATAATGTTCTTAACAGATGTCACACGAGGTGGGTTTGCGCTGGCTGTATTTATCGCTAGTTTGTCAGCTGGCTGTTTACGGTCCGCTCCTAATAAAGTCTAAGGTGAATTATTACGATATTGTGATTGAAATCATTGGCTACTCTTCTAGCCACCAGCCTGGAGAGGTGTGATATTCAGTATAAATAGATTTATGGTTTTAACCTTGAAAATATTAATTTTAACTTTAAACAACAGGAGGGAGTTGTACAGTCACGTGCGAAAGTTTGTTACGTTTTCTAGAGGAAGTGTTACATTACCTGCAGAGAACAAACTTCAATATGGCCTTTTTTTCCAGCTAGTTTTATGGCACAATTTTATTGCTTTTGCTGACACGTGAATAAGACACATCATTTGTGTAATAAACCCTAACTTTGGCACAAGCCACATTTTATGTTTGATTTTTGCCCTAATATGTTAAATACAGCAAATAAACCATTATTGTGCTTTAAAATGTGCAGAAGTTTGTTGTCTGCAGGGGGCAGAAAGTCAGCAAAATGGGGGAGCCCCAACGTTTACATAAGAGTGTGCATTTAGTGCTGGCAGTTCTCTTCAGGTCACCTAGTTATAGGATCCTGGCATTATAGTCCAGAGCCAAAGCAGTGTGTTAACTCTACCCAATGCACCGTGTCATCTGAGAGCCAGTGGGCAGCAGCTGTTATGCTGAGCACGTGAGTGAGGGCTGATATTCTCCCTGTTCCAGAGGCGAAGGCAGCTGAGGATGCCGGCCTGAATGTGGTTGTGGTGGTCCGGCCAGGCAACATGGAGCTGACTGAGGAGGAGAGGAGCCATTACAGAATCGTCACAACTTTCAGCCAGCTGGAACTCGCTGGAAGCGTTTGATGGACCAGGACAGAAGAGTGTTTGTCAGCAGCACTCCCTCAGCAGACGTCAGGAGAGCAGGAGGTGTGGCCCTACAGCAGAGTTGTAGCCGCCACTTGTGCTAAATCAAGATGTTATGCAGCAAGTACCAAATGCATTCTCAGTGTACTGACTGAAACTCCAAGGTGCTTGCCAGTGTGTTTTCTGTTTTTACACAAAACCATGTCAAAGTCGGTATATAATATCCCATTATTCTATTTGGATGTTTCTTATGCAGTAAAACAGTGTTGATGTCCAAGTGTAACTTATGTTGATATGACTGGACACATGAGTCATGTATTTTCTGCAGTGTTGTAGTTGTTAGTAGCTTTCCGATTGATCTGTTTCACTGTAGTTTTATTCCATGCTGTAACGAACCTTCTGTAACGTTTATACAACCGTAGTGCAAAAGTTTGAACACCCCAGATCAAATCTGATTTTCTAAGTGAAAATGAGTGCAAACTTAAATCATTGCACTTTTCTGCAGTTTTTATTGCACAATTTCCGATTATTATTTGCAGAGTTTAAAACGGGAGTCAAATCTTATCCACAAAGGGCTGGCTGCAAATTTTATTCTAAAGAAGCAGGAGCTCACCTGATCGCCTGTTTGAAGTTGAGCATACACAATTCTCAACCATAAACAGTAAAATGTGCCATATCGTTGGCCAAGGTCACACGTTTTTATTTTCCCCTTTGTGCTAAATTCAGCAAACAGTAATTGTGCATGAAAATTGTTATTAAAATGTGTGTTCTCTGTAGAGGGTGCACTGATTTTCACTCAAAGTCAACAATGCATATAATTTGACCTGGGGTGCCCAAACTTTTGCATGCACCAGTTACACTTTTACATTGTAACCCTGGTCTAGGTCGTGCCGAGGTTGCTCAACCTGTTCAAAACCAGGGATTAAAAAAATCCTCCCACCCAAATTTAATAGGAACACAACCTTCACGATGCATGTGCATGGAAGTTAATTAATTTCCAGATTAGGTCACAGAGTGTAAGTAAATGACCACTGTTGACGAGGAATTACTGTAAACCTAATAGAGTAGCATGTCTTTGGAGTCATTATGATCCACCGTGGAGTGACAGCTTATCCCTAAAATGATTTTGGCAAGGAATTGAGGTGTCACCTGTACAGTTTCACAACAGAAGTTGTCAACAAAAAAAAAAGCCAGTGGTTAAGTCTTACAGAGTGCAGCTTTAATGAAGCACGGTTCATAACGTGAAAAAACACTGTAAATGATCAGTAATGTATGTCAGATATATTCCGCAATGTTATGACTGAACATTTTGTTTCATCTAGATATAAAATGTACCATTTGTGGAAAGAATTAGGCTTGTTTCATACTGTACACTGAAAAGTGAGTT
Source organism: Alestes dentex (assembly GCA_037576975.1). NCBI lineage: Eukaryota > Metazoa > Chordata > Actinopteri > Characiformes > Alestidae > Alestes > Alestes dentex. The sequence continues at coordinate 3,586,224 of JBBIGA010000035.1, read as the reverse complement.
GACGTTTCAGACGTACAGAATTCAATACAGAGTACAGAACCTACTTGCCTTTAATGTCATAATTTATGCCGTTAGGGTGTCTTCAATGTATTGAAATGTGGACTTGTATGCGGTCCAAGATGATATAGTTCCCTTGCCAGTTAATGCTTTTCTATTCACAAACCTAGTTACCTCTTCGTCTATGTTGACACTCTTTTTTTTTTTTTTTTTTGCACTTCACATTACCCAACTCCTGCAATACAAAAACTGACTGTGGCTTGTGCCCTTTGTGCCATTCACTGTTTTTGATGCAAAGTCTACCTACACACTGTTGTAATAAAAAAAGAACACTTACAGATCACCCTGGAGAGATTACATTCAATACACATGCATTAGTGGAGACTGATGAGTACTGGAAGTCGTAGGAATACATCCTGTGGTTAAAAATGAGACAGAAAAAAAGTCTTAGAGCTGGTCAGACTGGTACTCTGAAACCTCAGAAAAGCTTTCAGACAAGCTCAGTGGAGGATCCTGGTCGTCACTGCACACAATCTCAAAGTGGTAGTGGCGGAACTCAATGGCAAAGGTGGCCAGGAACGTCAGGAAGAACATGACCAGGGCCCACTGTGCCCGGGCGGCATGCATATGCAGACGCTGTGCCATTAAGGCAAAGTCTGTGGCACCATGTCAAGGTTCCAACTGATACAGCTCATAAATGTACGCCTTTAACAATAAAGGTTACAAAAAGAGTTCTTTGGGGAACTACGTTTGGTCCCCAAAGAAACTTAAAAAAAACTCTTAAAGGGTCCATATCATTTTTTTCTTTTCCATGAGGACCACTTATAAAATGTATGTGGGTTTCATATACAAAAAATAGTCACAATTCATTTTCTACACAACCATTTCCAATCTCTCTTTATGCCTTCAATAGAACGGGCTGCTTTTGTTACTAGATCTTTAGGGCTGATTTATGTAGATGAGCTCTGCTCTGATTGGCTGCCCTGTATTGCGTCTCCTTTAAACAGAATACCAGGCTGAAACACACTTTATAACTTGAATGAGTGGGAGACAAATGGGACAAATCTGAATATAGTTGTTTATGAAACTTTTACATCAAACTCTCTTATTTCTATAAAAGCAATGCATTTTATGATATAGGCCTTTAATAATTATAACAATCTGAAGGTTTGCCATTGGCAAGATTAAATTTTAAAAATCTTATTTTTAAGAGAGTCTGTGTCTCATAAGGTGCTACATGGGTGAATAATCCAGTAAAAATTCAATTGTCACTTTTCTGACTATTTTCTGACTATAAAAATAAAGGCACCAAAAAGGTTTCTTTGGAGCAATAGCATAGAAGAACCACTTTTGGATCCCTAAAGACCCTTTCAATGGCTGTATGTAAAGGAGATGTATGAGTGAGAGTGACATGACTCCTGGACAAAAGTGCAATGGCCGGTTTTCCAGACTCTGGTAAAGCTTGGTCTAAAACTTGATTTGCTTTAATCTAGTACCAAGTTTACTGTGGAGTCAGGAAAAAGACCTACAGTATTAATTTAACACTTCGAAGGGCAAAGTGATGACGTGTCTCATACAGGCATGCTGGACGTGTTAAGGATACAAAGTAGCATGCAGGACGTGACTGCTCCGGATAACAGGAACCGGGGGATGCCAGCTCGTCTGCCTTCATTCCGTAAGTTGACCTTTAGCGTCATGAAAGACTGGACCCAACAGAACAGTGAGCCTAGTCCAAAGGTCATGGAGGTGCCAATATTGTGGAGTTCCTCATCATTTGACAGCTAGATAATATTGAGAAGAATTCATCACATGGAGCTTATGAAGCCTACATTCTTATGAAACCACAGATTTAAACTAGATGCATTCCTGTGAGAAGATGAGAAGTGTGATTGTGTGGTTGCTATAAAACCAGTGTTTGGAGACACCTAAACATATGGGCAAAAACAGTTACATAAAAAAAAAATCTTCTCCCACTGGGGATTCGAACTGTGCTCTTGCCAAACCATTTATGGTTAAAGACGGCTGAAACGGCAGCGTGTAGGACTGATTATCCTTAATTAAACCACAACAAACAGTGATACGTCTCTTTTTTCATAACTGACCTCAGCTTTAGTGTGTTGAAATCTGTTTATGAGTCTGCTGTGTGTTTCACTCAGAGTTTTTTCTCTTGCACAAGCTCAGACGAGAAGCGGCGCCTTTTTTGAAGAATAATAATAAAAGTAAAACTTCAGGAGATCAGTAGTGTGACTGCATAAACACTGCATGGCTGATTCGTTTGCCGTAACAAATCTGGCTTAGAATAACCGAAGCATTGACAAAACAATGATAAATCATTTTTTAGATAAGTCATACCTGGAAATTCCCAACCAAAGTCATACCAAAGCAGGCCAGGGACAGAGCAACCAGACTGCCGATGTTGAGCCAGGGTTTGTGCACTCGTGGCTTGAGCTGTAAGTATCTCAGGACCCCAAGGATGAAGCCTGGAATAGTAATGATGATGCATGTATAATGAATACTGTAGTTATAACAATGAATACTGTCAAAGCACTGTTTTTATGCAGTTTGTCCATGCTCTGTATACTCCAAAAACCGATAGTGTGTTTCTCAGATGAACAACTTCACGCATTTTGATATTTCCGAGCATGAAGTACCTTTTTAAACATGAAAAATTGAAAGGTTTCAGAGCAGAAAACCTGTTAGGAATTATTAAATTTACTAATGAACAGTAAAATCATGCAGCATCTTTCTGCACTATATTCTGTGTGTACTGCATTATGTGTACCGAGTTCTAACACCATTTTTCCCAAGGTCTAATTACAGTACACATTTTTTTCATTTCCTAAGTGAAAATAAGAATACATCCAAATTTTAGTGCACACATTTCCTTTTAGTGAACCCACTACCTTCTGATTGCAGGGGCAAGTTCGTAACCACTAGGCCACCAGCTGCCCATAATAAAGGTGGTTTGTAGCAGAGGATGGTTTCGATCCATCGACCTCTGGGTTATGGGCCCAGCACGCTTCCGCTGCGCCACTCTGCTGACCGACTCACCCCAGACGGGACTCGAACCCACACTCCGTGGCTTCGGAGGCCAGTGCCTTATCCATTAGGTCACTGGCGTTCATATAATTTGCCATTGGCACATAAACACTAATCGAAATTATCATGTAAACACTAATTGAGCGTTAATGTGCAGATGTATTCTCTGGTAAGCAGAGGTTAAGCAGGAACTCTGTTCCTGGAGTGCCAGTGTCGTGCCCAGTGTTTTGTGGCAATTTCTTAGCTCAAACACACCTGGTTCAACCCAACTGTTAATGACTGTATTTAGTGCGTGTGAGTTCAAGGAGGGGAACTACTAAACTGCACTGACACCAGCCCTCCAGGACCAGATCTGGGCACTGCTGCTGTAGAGCATGTGCACTTGCATTTACTAAAAATCAACAAAACATATAACTTGACCCAAACTGTTGCATTTGACTGTACATATTCAGTATTACTTTAATAGCAGTACTTTGTAATATTATAATTGTAAACATATAATACCACTTGTAAACAGAAATAGATCAAATGACTTGTATGAATAAAATGAATACAAATGCACAATTTATTAATCTTACCCACAAAAGCTGCCATGTTCATGACTTGGCTAAAAACACAGCTGGCAGGTGGAGCATCGCCTGCAATGCTGCAAGATGAAATAAGAAAACAATATATTAGTCTAGGCTTCTCAGAAGAAATCGGTCTAGATCTAATCTAGCAATAAACTGTTTTTTTAAGAGGGTGTTGTGTAGCTTCACCTGATGTATGGAGGGGACTTTGACACGGATCTCCTGTGGAAAAACAAAATCCAAAGGAAGCAGACGATATGAGTGTAATATAAAATGACTGATAAAAGAAATAACAGCTGATGCAGAGGATATCTAAAGGAAAACCTCAGACTTACTTGTATTCGGAGCTGAGTGGGGTGATCTTCTCATCTTCCACTGCTATAAAATACCTGTTTTTCAACATAAACGAATTATTTACCCATCAATTACCCACTATCTCAGCAATGAAGGCTGTAATTGTAGCCCTGGCCGAGACTGAAAGGTTTTAAGTACTCACACAACCCACAAGCCTGCTGCTGTGAAGAAGGAGAACATAATCGGGAGAAAGGTCCACGGACTGCACTTCCTCATCCTTTCCAATCTTCCCCTGAAACAGAGAAACACAGGGGAATAAACTCTTCCATTCATCCTGCAATGAGCGGCAGCTTGAAATATAGAGGATGCACAAAGAAGAAGAGAAACAGTTAAGGAGAAATACCTGTCCAGCCTCAAGATATTAGAGGGTCCCCTGTGCTTAGGGTGGGATCAGTCTGGAAAGACAAAGAAACGGGGGGTCTTTAAAAGTGTCTGAGTTTTGCCATGAATGGATCCTGTCGCTGCATTTGGCTTCCTCTTCTTTTTCATTCCTAAACGGCAAAATTAGGAGACGTTTACGACCACCGTTCAGATAAAACGAGTCCACGCTGTTGCAGATCGGTGGTCGAGTTCAGCCCCCCTCCGTTGGGCAGCTCCAGCGAGGATAAAATGGTCCTCTATGAATGGCACATTTATTGGACCATACACATCCTCTAACTGAGCTTCTAGGCTTTTTAGGCAGTTGCCTTTGGACCAAGAGGTTCCATCAGAATTACAACACATGCAACTTTGACGCCATGCTTTCAAGCCTATTTTCGATTAGAGGTCTTAGATCTTAACCTTTTTTATTCACTCATATTCCCCGACGGCTCCCTTGAAGACCCCATAAAGCCCAAATCTCACCAAAGTATAGTTTATTGTAGGGAGGTGCGTGCTGTGTTTACAGTAGAAACGCTAAAGCCTGCTAAAGATAAACATGAACATTTCTCTGCTTCAGGAGACGAGACGAGACCCTCTAGACGTCTCCCGGTTTACTGGAGCTGAGAAAATGGAGGCTAGACACACATAATAACACACACATCGACAGAGACACACATAGACACGCACACGCATAGACACAAACACACACGCACATAGACACACACACACACGCATAGACACATGCACATAGACACGCACGCATAGACACACATACACACACATGGACATGTGCTGACAATAGATGACAATAAAAGCTAACTTGACTTCACACAGAGAGACGCGTCTCTCCGATTTCCCTTTTTAAATGAATATGGATAAGAACTGTACCTCGTCCTCTTCTCCGTGTGTTCTTCCTCATTTCACGAATACCTCCTCTCCTCTCATCCCGTCCGTGTTGTTGAAGAGAAGAAATGTCCCTGGGCTACGGCTGGATGAAAATGTAGAGCGAGAACCAGACTCACCGGTTCTACCAATACACATCTAGTTCCTCTATCTCCGAGACCACAGGTTGGAGAAAGAAGGGAGAGAGACGTGAGCTCACCTTCTGATACAGCTGAAGATTAAAAGTCTCTAATGTACTGTACTCTGATGTACTTTCAGTAGCAGTTGCAGACTGGACAAGTGTCTGAGATGTTGTAGGGTTTTATGAAACCATGGTTACCACCAAAAATAGGCAGCCTTTTAATGTTCACAACTTCTGAACATTCGAATAATCACACGCTGAGAAAAATGGCTCCAAACAATATATATATTTTTGCTGAAGGCCCCGAGACCAAAAATGTAGTCTGAACTAGTCATAAAGTCTGATTTTAGACTCTATGACACCACTGTGGGAGGAGAGCATGTACACTATACGGACAAAAGTATTGGGAGACACCTGTTATTCAGGGTTTTGGCTGGTCCCCTTACTTCCAGTGGAGGGCAATCTTATGCTTCAGTATACAAAGACATTTTGGACAACGTTATGCTTCCAACTTTGTGGACACAGTTTGGGGAAGAACCTTTTCTATTCCAGCATGACTGTATCCCAGTGCACAAAGCAAGCTCCATGAAGACATGGTTGGATGAGTTTGATGTGGAAGAATTTGATTGGCCCACAAAGAGCCCCTTGGAGCCAGGCCGTCTTGTCCAACATCAGTGCCTAAGCTCATAAATGCTCTACAGAATGAATGAACACAAATTCCCACAGAAACGCAAACATCTTGTAGAAAGCCTTCCAAGAAGAGTGGAAGCTGTTATAGCTGCAAAGCAGCTATACCAGCTCAAACCAGCTCAATTTTAAAGTCTGTGTGTTCGAACTCTAACCCTAACCCTAACCCAACACTTTTGTCTATAGAGTGTACTTATGTAGGACCAACACTTAGTGAGAGGATGATGCTTAACATGATCCCCTTTTTGAGATGAAGCAGGTAGACTACCTCACCCTAAAGGGACGACCAACCTTCCTCCACCCATTTCCCCCTCCAAGTGGATGAAATGCACTTAAAATACATAATTTTGTTCTTGTTACCATGTTGTTACCACATCTTTGGAAAAAACATCAGTAGTTTCAAAACAACTGTGTTCATAAACATTAAGTGTAATTAAGGGAATTGTGTTATTTATCTTTGGTAATGAGGAGGAAGTGCTGTGATTTAGGAAGTGGTGTTAGATTTATGCAGCCTTTAGGTTAGTATGTAGTGCTATATATGAGTGTGTGTGTGTATGTGTGTGTGTGTGTGTGTATGTGTGTGTGTGTGTATATATAT
>JBBIGA010000035.1:3566872-3579496 GCA_037576975.1 Alestes dentex | reverse complement strand
TATAACAAAATAGTGTATCAAAACAAAGACTGACATATATTAACTGTAATCACTGGAAAACTTTCTTTCCTTTTCAAGAGGCTCAGCGTGCCTAGCAGTCTTGGGAATCGAACCCGCGACTTCCTGATCACAGGGCGAGCGCACTAACCATTAGGTTACCAGCTGCCCTTCAAGAGGCGAGGCTCGAAGGGTCTGTTTTGTGCCTCATACTCTGTATGGGTATGATTTTATATGATAAATTAATCCCGATGTTGAGACAAACAGCTTTCCCCGTGTCTGTTTTTAGAAATATAGAAATGCGCCCACATGGCAGACATGCTGACTAATCCAATCTGGCACGTGCAGGCTGTGGTTGCGTCATCTGCGTCATCATTGCGTCATCACTGTTTCGGCCTAAACCGAAAATGCATTTTTCTTTGCCATTTTCGGCCCGAAAATTTCGGTGCCCGAATTTTCGGTGCATCCCTAATATGTATATGTATATATATATATATATATATATAGTACTGTGCGTAAGCCTTTGGCATCTATATATTTAAAACTGTTTAGATGAATAGTTAGTGTTTTTCACATTAATATTACAAAATAAAACTAGGATGAATTGATACAAATAACAATATACAGTAAATTGTGATGTGCAGTATATCAATGTGTCCTTGTTGAAGCTCAGCATTACTTGTAGTTTTCATCAGAATCCCGTTCTGACTTGAGTCCTTCATTAGATTAAATCTGCTGCTGAAGGAATTTCACAAATCCAGGCAGGAAGCATTGAGGAGAAATATTCCACCCAACCTGTGCTCTTACCAGCTCACAATATCAACTACTTTTGTCAGCGACTTTTTTTGTTTGCATTTATTCTAATGTTAACTTTGTTAGCAGATGGCTTTAAACAATTTGCTTAGGTCCTACGATTTTGGACAGTATAGTCCGAAACCAAAAATGCTATTTTTTTTTCTTTCCATTTTCGGCCCGAAAATTTCGGTGGCCGAATTTTCACTGCATCCCTAATATGTACGTGTGTGTATATATATATATATATATATATATAAAATACATTATATATACATTGCTAAATGTTTTAATCAGAATGATTAAAACATTCAGAATCAGAAAACTTCATTGATCCTGGAGGGAACTGCTTAATGAATAGGCAGAAGCTCAGAAATAATAACAACAAATAGCCAAAATAGCCTCGGATGTGATCCTGACCACTCAAGGATTGCTTTCATGCAGATGTAGTGACACCCCTCCAGTCGACACATCAAAACTATAATTTGATCCAAAATGCATCTCTGTCAACCTATCAGCTCATGTAAGATTTACCACAAAAGAAAACAATGGTAACAGTTACATTTATTAAACACTTATTAAACTTATTAATCCATAATCATTACATTTCTGTGCAGCAAATTGCTACTTGTTTTAAAACAGCATTTAAGCATTCAGCTACTGAATTTACAAATGCTCAAATGTTTACCCTTTGCTCAGCGATGCATTTAACAGTGAGGAGAAGTATATTGTAAATCATCCCATGTTGGGATAATCTTACGCCCTGAAAACCCTGAATTCGATCTCTGTCCTGACTTTGGCTATGAAACTTTGACCTGTTGAAGAAGGTTCCTGATGCATCGTACACCTAATACAGCTTTAATTAAGCAATGCACATGCAATGTTAAATCACAGAATCACATCTAGCATAAACGCCAGTAAGCAGAGCAATGAGGGGAATTCAGCCATCAAGCATGTTTAATACTTGTGTGCCGCCTTTCAGAGCTGTGAGACTGAACTGACCAGATGGTTAGTCGTTGTAATCATGTGATCATTTGGCATGCTTTTTTTTATACATAATCCAAATGAAGGGAATGAACAAAAATGAATGGGTGGTAATGATGTGTGTAATTATCAGCATGGGGTTTGCAAAACAAAATAGTACAATATCAAGAAAATGAGAAAAATAAGTGTTTGACAGTGTAAATGTAATAACCTAACCCTCAAAGTGCCCCTCAATAACTTTATTTGCCATCTTTCTAGAAACCACCATTAGTTATCAAACCCAGATATCTGAGGACATTCTATCAGAGTAAAGTAGTAAAGTAGGAAGGGAGGGGGGCTACATTATGCACACACCCAACCCCCCCGTGACTAGAACTTTGTCTTGAAGTTGTTGATAAACTAATGATAATCTAATCGAATTTTGATCTGGTTATCAAATCTAGATATCTCGGTACATTTCATCAAATTAAAGTGGGAAGAAAGGGGGCCTACATTATGCACAGCCTACTACCCACGGCGCCTCCACACCCCAGCCCCACCCCAGTGACTGGCCTTCTTTTTGAAGTTGTTGATAAACGTTTGCTAATCTAACTGAATTTTGATCCGGTTATCAAAAAGTAAAGTTTTAACAGATTAACATGGAAAGAAAGGGGGCCTACATTATGCATAGCCCACCCCCAGCAAATTACTGGGCTTATTTATATTAAAAGTTGACTTTTGATAATCTAATAAAAATTTGACCTCAAGTTTGAAAATCACATTAAAGCAATATGGGTCTTGTTGCATATCCACTAAACAATCTTACTAATGCCTCCCTAAAATGACTAGAACCCATGGACGCGCACCCCTCTCCTCCGGACAACGGCCGAGACGTAGAGCCCTGCGTTCCCTCCACATTAAAAATGCTTCCGGCGGCCATGCTAGAACCTGTACTTTTGGTGTGATGGTACACCTAAAATCTTGAACCTTTGTGGCTGCACTCTGCAAGCACCTCGGTGTAGATCTCGGTCTAGATCTCATGCTCCACTGCCTGACTGAATAGCCACACGGTCGGCTCTAATGAGAAAACATTGAGCATCCAGCTGAGCATTTTTCAGGAGCATGGTTCAGGTCGAGGCTTGCTGCAACTACTGATAGAGCCACAGCGCTTCACGAAGAGGTGCCAGTATATTCACTGCATGTACAGTATAGTGGGTGCTCATATGGGCATGTTCATTGCAGCACTTGACCCATGTAAAATTGCTTGCACAAGCTAATTCCGGTGTCTAAATCGATAACAATCACTGACTCTCCTGCTCACTTCACATCCACAAAGCATTTTCATCGTGTTCTGAAAGTACGACAAAGCCAGTGAACGCATTCTAAAGCACTGTGACCAATGTAGGGATGCGCTCATCTGACATAATGGATCAGTATCAGGCCCTTAATAAACACATATCCGCCAGGTATGACTGACACACATTCAAAACTGTTCGCAGCCAAGGTAGTAATAAAATTAACTGCACAATCATTAGCAGCCTACTTTCTCAATTGGCTTTGTTTCTTATTTTATATCTATTTTTTTTATGGTGGGCAGTTACAGCACCAGGAAACCTTATACATGTAGCAATGACTCCAAATTCCACAGAATGAAGAAGAAAGTAAAAGCACCGGTATCATACTGGTACTCAGTACTGGACGATGACCATTTGGGGAATACATCTAATGGTGATTATTCTAACAAAAGTCGTAGATGGGACTAAACTGCATTTTATTCTAGCTCGAGTCTTGAACATTAAACGTAGTCTCCCAGTTAGATGATGCTTCTGATTGGTCTAACTCATTGATAGGCAGTTCACAAGATACGTTATTTCAATGTAACCTATGACAACAATGTTAATAATATAGACTACAATTAATTTATAAATGCCCAATGCAACAAATACAGTTAATAACTGCAGCTTGAGAGATTTAAAATTGGACTCATTCAGTGTACATTTTTGAATTAAAAAGGATTAATCTTTCACCTCTCCTCCAGGTATCGGGGGAAAAATGGGAATAATGTATGCCTTAAGCATGAAAGTATTTATAAATCCTGAAGCCAAGAATGGAATGCCTCATTTTCCTGAGCTAGATCAAGTCTATTCTACAGCTCTATAGGCTGAATGAACGTTATTAACCAAAAGACTACAGCTTTATATGCTGAAACTATCTTTTTCTGAAAGGCCGGTCAGTATGTCTGAAAGGCTGGTCAGTATGTTTAGCAGTTCTTTTTTGAAAATCTGAAAGAAAAGGCATGTTTGCTGGGAATCTACAGGTATAATTCTCGTAGCATCTGTTACAGACAGAAATAGATACATGCACTCACATACACAGAGCAACACTGTTAAATAACCTTACAGTAACGCATTTAAGCATCTACATACTACATACCCATTGATGCACTGGTTTAAAAGACTTCCTTTCTCTAAATCTTTTCTCTAAACTTGCCCCTTTCTCCTCTTTCACATGCTTTCATCTTCCAGGAGTCAAAAATGCAACTCATACAGAAGCAGACACAATGGCCAGCATAGGTCATTAAAATGACCAGCGCCAAGATAATACGATTCTGGTATAAAAATGGCTGACATGGACATTTTTTCTTGCTCTCTTACAACATCTGTGCTGCCCCCATAGAATGAATCATTTAGAAGGCAATTCTTCATACCAATATTAGAAACAGGAGAAAGTAGAGGGCGAAGTTTGGTAGGACTTTTGCTATGTCATCTTGCATGGAGCTCATGCAAGACACTACGGCCTCCCATGTGACCATTCTCATACAAATGTGGGCTCAAAGGGCTAAAGTGCAAATTAACTCATTGTCATTGGGATTAATTAGGCCGTCCGCCTACAAAAACGTGTGCACAACGTGGCCGTTCTTTCATTAAAGTGCTTGTTTTTGGAGACTAATTTACAAAAGCAGCAAATTTAAGGCAAGCCCTCGATGGGGCGGATCAATTGTACCGAAAGACAGATTAGGATGTCAATTCTCGGGGAGTTGTTGGGCTACGTGAAAATATTACTGGATTTTGTTAAGTGGTAAAGGTGTTTTTTTGGTATGCTACAAATTATGGTGATCATTTGCAAAACACCAAAGTTACACTGATTGCTTAACCAAAGAAAACAGATAACAGGTCACCACTAGGTTATAAATGACGCAAAAAAAAAGAAAAACACTACAGTGCAACGAAACAGACAGTCAAAAATACCTGTCTGTTCCATCTAAATCTAAACTGCCACAATAATTAGCCTGTTTTAGAGCTGACCGCTAAAAACATTATGCGACAGAAGAGAAATAAATAGGTTTTAAATAGAGTATATACTGAAATCTACAGATCTTGTCACCACCTCTCCACTGTCATGCATGTTGCCATGAGCAGTGACGAGAGCTGTGCGATGCTTTTGGCTCCTCAAGCGCTCCCGTCACCTGTCCTTAGCTTCCGAGCCTTGATCATCTCCGGTGTGGCTTTTTTACGGTTGCTGGCGAGCCCAAGCCAGCACATAACATCAATGAAGCAAGTGGTGAGGTTGAAGCGAAGGCCAAACTCGCTGGCTGAGTAGTCGAAGGGAAAAGTGTGATGGAAGTTGTGGAAACCTTCTCCTGTGAGACAAAATGCAATTACAAAACAACAGTTAAATGCTCTCATAACTACATAAGATCCATGTCAGTGTAATAGCAGTTTCTATAATGACATATAATGAAGTGTTATTATCTGTCATTTAGGATCTATTGTTATATTTATTTCAGGCATCACAACACTGGAAGACAGGAGTGGTACTGTGGACAAACGCAACAGACATTACTATCTACAAGGAAAAAAAAAATGAATGTACCAATGGCTCCAAAAGTGACGAAGCGGTTTTCTCGGGGGCTGATGTTCCTGTTGTAGGGCCGGTTTCCATACATATGGGCAGCGCTGTTGACCAACCACGTGGCATTGAGAGAAATGGTGTAGCGTAAAATGGAGGCCAGAAAGTACGAGTTCCAAAAGCTTTCGCCCCAGAAGTACCACGGCACCAGTGTCGGAAGGAGGAAGCACATCAACACAACCGAGACTTTGTAGTGTCTAAATAAAATAAAATACAGTGTATAAACCATGTGTGTTGTCCCAGATGGTCCGATGGAAATGAATATCAGGAGTATACAGTGTGGAAAAAGTATGTGAACCTTTTGAAATGTCACGGTTTTCTGCATTTTGTTATAAAATATCTGATATGATCTTCATCTAAGTCAAGGGTATTGACAAATATAATATTCCTAAAATAATAACACAATGAAAACCTCATCTTTCATGTCTTTACTGAGGACAACTTTAAAAAATTCATAGTGCTAATAGAAAAAATATGTGAACCCTTGGAATTAATAACTGGTTGACCCCCCTTGGCAGCAATAACCTCAACCAGGTGCTCCCTGTAGCTGTGGATCAGACCTGCACATCGTTCAGGAGGATTTTTAGCCCATTCCTCCTGGCAGAACTGCTTTAGCTCTGTCAAATTCTTCAAGTCATTCCATAGCATCTCTTTTGGGTTGAGGTCTGGGCTCTGACTTAGTCACTCCAAAAGGCGTATTGTGTTTTTCTGAAGCCATTCTGTTGTGGACTCACTCCGGTGTTTTGTGTTATTGTCCTGTTGAATCACCTTCAACTTTTACAGAGTTTCACCTGACACACAGACATTCTCACATTATCCTGAAGCATTTTTTGACACACTTGGGAATTCATCTTCCCCTCAGTGATTTCAAGCTGACCAGGCCCTGATACAGCAAAGCAGGCCCAAATCATGATGTTTCCTTCACCATACTTCACGGTTGGGATGCCCTGTCCTTTTTGCGGCAGATGTAGTGTTGTGTTTTCTTTCCAAATAGTTCAGTCTTAGTTTCATCAGTCCACAAAACATTTAGCCAATGTCGCTGTGGAGTGTCAGTGTGTATTAGTAAGCAGCGGCTTCCTTCGTAGTGTCCTGCCACAGACATCTTGCTTGTTCAATGTTTTATGTACTGGAGACTCACGAACACAGATGCTGGCCAGTTCCAATAATGCCTTCAAATCTTTGGTTGTTACTCTGGGTTCTTTCTATACCTCACTGATGAGTCTTCGTTGTGTCTCCCTTTGCAGATTGTTTGCCTAACTGCAGACTGATTAATTTCTGAAGTCTTTGAAATCACTTTGTAATGCTTTCCAGCTTTATGTAAACCAACAATTCTTGATCGTAGATCCTCTGAAAGCTCTTTTTGGCGAGGCATGGCTCACATTAGCGTATTCTTCTTGTGCGGTGCAAACTCCAAAAGTTTGAGGGATTTTTATCAGTCAGAGTATCTCTGGACCACACCCTCAAGGTCTTCTTAACAAGACTCCAGGTCTCCTAACATCTGACTCCAATGAACTTTTTTGAGGTCATTAACATGAGGGTTCACTTATTTTTCCACTATTTTTATGATTATTCTCAATAAATACATGAAAGATCAAGATTTCCTTGTGTTATTATTTTAGGCACATCAATTTTTGTAAATACCCTTGACTTAGATGAAGATCAGATCTTAAGACAAATTAATGCAGAAAACCATGAAATTCCAAAAAGTTCACATACTTTTTCTTGCCACTGTATGACCAGTACTGGTGCTACTAAAGTGATGAGTTTTGTGTAGCTATGAGTTAAGCCCAAGCTCCACCAACACAAATTACATTTAGTTAAGACAAATGTGTGTTATTTCCATGTTTACTCAATATCAAACCAATGAATGCCCTCAAGGCATGAACATTAAGGCTACCAATTTAAGAGATTAAAATGTAAATAATGGATACATCATGTTGATCATTGTGAAGAATCCATTTGAAATAGGTTATCATGGATGAAACAGGTTACACAGATAAAATAGGTTAACATGGATGAAAGCCATGGTGACTTAGAGATAAATAGACATTCATGCTGTGTGTAATTGCATCTTTCTGTGATTCTGTGCACAATTGTGTCAATGTTCATATGAGGGGCCTGGGACTCCAGACTCCTGTGCGATTGCTCCCATTTGCTTCCACAGCAGTTATGCCACAGAACTGTGACAAGTTTTACAGTACAGAAAAATTATTTTGACCGTAGTATTTTTCACTATACTTTTACTGTACTGAACATTTGAATCATCATTCAAATCACACAACACTTGTTCGGAACATGGAGCAGAAGTCAACGTCCCTATAATGCTTGACAATAGACAAAGTTAGTGCTTTGTCTATTGTCTTTTTTGCTTTTACGATGAATGTGGTCCAATAGAAGTGGTCCAAAGTGGCTTAAAATAAGATTGTGTTATATTACCTTACATTAAAAGTTAACAACATTTCTTTTGTCCTGTTAAGCCACTTTTTTGAGGAAATACAATGTTTGGTTCTGACAGTCAAATAGGCCTAACAGAGGATCCAGCAATGTGGGGGGATACAGCAATTTGGACCTACTTCCTCTGGAACATAACAACAGGGTCGGCTAACAGGTCACTGACGTCCAGCTTCTTGCCCTTCTCGATGACGTCTTTGTGCTTGCGCACAAACAGCCAGCCTATGTGCGAAAAGAAGAAGCCTCGCATTGCGTTGTGGGGGTCGGCATCTGTCTCAGAGTACTTGTGGTGGGCCCTGTGATCTCTGGCCCACTCAAAGATGTCATTCTGCGAAGAAAATGACACACATACAATTAAATACCTTTAATCACAAACAGGCCTTAGTAGTACAACACTGTGAAAATGTTAATTGCATGGTTTCCAACTGTATTTAAGGTGGCTGCCATAGATGGTGGCCTGCAATTAGTATGAGCGGTAATGATGGTATGAACTTGTACTCCATGCTTTACCTTCACAGGAAGGAAAAATGTTCCCTCCTGTAATCAAGTTATTATCCCAGACATGTCTGCCCATGTTAATTAAGATATATTAATCCAAAAATTAACATCATATTTCATTTATGAGGTCCTGTGACTGATGCTCAGTGCTCAGCAAATTAACTTGTCCAATTAACCTGAGCAGAATAAATGTTGTTGTGTTTTTCAATGGCAGTTTATCATTATTTCATTGACTTCAGCATGTTCCATATGACAATAGATCCTGTCTGAAAACAGCAAGATTATGTCTGTAAAAGCAATATCTAAAGCTGGGAGTTACCATCATTCAATGATTCAGGTCAACTCAATTTACAAACATGAGTTCATAATTCAACATTCTCACATTTAGAATGAAATCTGAATGAAGAAAAATGATGACTGTATTCAGTAGTGTCTAAGTTTACTAATGAAATAACATCTGTAAAGCGGGGGGTGGGGTTGGGGGGTGATGTGTGCTATATAAACATTGCTATATAAAAAATATAGCAATGTTAAATCAAAATCGCTTTATTTGCTCACCAAAGGTCCACAAAAATATGACAATAGCACTGGGGCTGGAACTTAAACAGCTCTCTACTCACTACTACTCCATAGGACACTACACAAAAAGTCTTATATACTGGCTCCAGCACACAATCTGACATAACATGACTAACAAAGAGCCATCTGGGATTCAGCCACTTGTACATAATTCCATACTGGACAAATAGTGCATGATTTCATTCTAGACACTGATCAGCTTCTAGCAGGGGCGGACTGGGACTGAAAAAAGGCCCTCGACTTTCTCTCAAATAGGCCCTCCAGCTGTACATGTACAATTAAGGAGAAAGGCAGGCCGACGGCCGTGTACCAGAATTATCAGTTCAGCCAATGGTCCATGCAATCAGCATAACATCAGCAATTTCCTTCAGGATCAAAAAAGTTTTCCGTTTCTGATTCTGCTGACAGGTGGAGAGTTTTTAGTGAGTTGATGCAATAGCACAGTACTCAGTTTTGGTGTGTGTATATCAAATATTTTAACCTGGTTTCAAACAGCACAGCCAATCAGATTCAGTACCAAAACTATAAGTTTTTAAAAATTATTTCTCATTTGGACAGAGTCTTACTAAATGTGGGAGGTGAGCAGTGGAATTAATAAAATCATAATTAAGCCTCAACCCATGAACACATGCCCAGCCAAGTAGTGCCCAGCAATGGGAAACTGCCTGTGTGCTGTAAAATACACTAATTAGCCCTCCTCCTCTTTCAGTGGTGTGAGCTGAGGGGAAATAATTCAACAACTAAGGCTCTGTGAACCATAAACCAAAGAGTCCTATGGGTCATACTACACTGTCTGTGCTTACAAATATGCTTAAAATCTCCATCCTAATGGTGTTTTTCATGGTACTTCCTTCAGTTTTCTGGCAAGCCTTAAGTTAAGATGGAGAATCTTTCAATGGTTTGAAAATTCAAAATGACCACATTTCACAAACTTCCATGACAATATCCAACAACTGGGGCTAATATTATCAATGAAACATCAATAAATTTGAACCTGTAGATACAAATTGTAAATGGAAATGTATTTCATTTATTCATTTCACTGCAGACTTCATTATGTAGCCAGCAGCTGTATATGCATGGTTTGGCCCTACCCAGGCTGGCCTTACAGGACTCAACAGGGAAACATTATTTATTAAGCTGCGTTTTCTCAGATGGTTGCTGTCATCGTATTATGGCCAGTATAAATCGCTAAACTCTCCACCAGGCTCTGTGTTTTTCCCAGCCCTCCAGTTACTGCTTAGCAACCGTTACTATCCACCACCGCCTCAAGCCATAAGCCCGCAGGCATCTGGCTCTGAAGTTCCAGCTGTGGTCAAAAGATGGACCTGAAGAAGCTGTAAAAGTAAGACCAAGGGCAAAAATAATAGAGTGCTGTTTTTCTACACATTCAAAGCTAAAAATGTACTTGAGAGTTGTTGTGTTGACTGTTCAGCAAATATAAAACATATTTTATAGCTTCACAAAAGCTAAAAATGCTAAAAATGTCTTGTGCTTTCAGTTAAGATTTAAGATTTAAATGGCTCATAAAGATTCCTCACTCCCACCATGGCAGGATGCCTTAGACTAGGGTGACTGGGTTTGTACTAAACTGCACGTTTTCACCTCTGGTTTAGAGTTTATATTTATATTTATGTGTATTCTATGTGCCTTTTTGTACTGAGATAACAATAGACTTCTACTTCTACTTTAAGGTGTTTGAGTCTGCTGTATTTAGTCTGGCTTTTGTTACATCTCAGCTTTCTGATTTGACCTCAGTCATGTTTTTCGCTGGGTGAAAGTCATGTCTGTGACGAGTGGATGCTTAACTGTGAAGGATGCTGCAGTGTTGGTTGAGTTTATGTGGATCCAGAGTTCTGGTTGATGTAAAAGTAAAGTAAAATGGCATTTGGCAAAAGCCCTGACAGGGACAGTCCCCCTGGAGTCTTTCTCAAGGACACAATGGTGGGAAGTGGGAGTTTGATCCTGCAAATTTGTGGTCATTGGGCTCAGAGGCAAGTGTTTTACCCACTAGGCTACTACCACCCCTTGGTGTGCATGCAGTCCTGACTTTGTTTTAGCAGCACAGGACGGCAGTGTTGGAATAGGTAGGATGATGACAGAACTGCTGTCAGATACATGCAGATGTTATAACGTTGTGGGACAAGTTGCAAGCTGGAAATGTGTGGCTTGTTTCATCCATGTTTTCAAAGGCCAGCCCGAAAAGATATTTCTGCCTATGCAACAGATAAAAAATGTATAAATATACATGCAAAATAGTAAAAAACCCCAAAACTAATACCTCTTGACTTCTAAAGGTTAGCCCTTAAAATCAAGAATTCCTTCTCACCTGGAAGGCCATGGAGTTGGCAGCAGCCAGGAAGATCCTCAGCGGCAGTTTGGCTTTGTAAGACCTGTGGCTCCATAAGCGATGGGCTCCGGCTGTAACCCCAAGGGCTGTGACCATGAAACATCCATAGCCTGCCAAAAAAACCCCAAACCAAAACAAAAAACAACCTGACTAATACTCTTTGAACAAAGCTGGAAGGACAGATGGACCCATTGATCTCTGAGGGGAAATTTGAATGTGACACTAGCTGAAGAACCCTGTTATTTAAATACACAATGCAAAGGTCACTCACTTTCTGTAACAAACACGCTCACAGCAACGGTCAATTTAAAAACCCAAATACACCTGACACACAGGTCTTTGGACTGTGGGAAAAAGCGGAGACCCCAGAGGAAACCCACGCCACCACAGGGAGAACATGCAAACACCTCACACGCAAGGCCAGGACCCAGATTCAAACCCCCAACCCTGGAGGTGTGAGGCACAGCGCTACCCACCGCACCACTGTGGGGCCACAGTGCAAAGGCATCAGTGAAAAAAATGCATTGTGGAAGACATCAAACCAAAAAATTCACATTTACTGAAAAAAACTAACCAATGCAAGGAACAAACTGAAGTGATATGTGATGTATAACTCATTTTTCTTTCACCACAGATATTTTATTCTATTTTATGTAGGGTGTGGGTCATTGTTATTTCTCTTGTTAGTACGTGGGCTAAATGCTCACTGCTGTAGAGAAGAGCACAGCTGGGGTAGATATTGTATCTTGAGGTGAAAGAGTGTCTGTGGTGGGGTGTTTAGGAGCTCTGCCTCAACAAGGTCCGCGTTTCCATGGAAACTAGACTCTTGCTATATTCTAAGTTGCCTAATGTGGGCTTTGGTGTTAGCACACATGCATACACGCACGTACACACACACACACACACACACACACACACACACACATACACACACCCCTGATGTTTCTGACATTAATTACACTAACTGCCACTTTGGAGAGTAACAACACACGCACACACACACACACACACACACACAGGGGTAATAATTCTTGCTAAATGGACAGTACTCAGTGCTGCAGTGTGACTGGTTTGGGAAGATACCT
>JBBIGA010000035.1:3526990-3541627 GCA_037576975.1 Alestes dentex | reverse complement strand
GGTTCACCTCGCCAGTTAATTGTCAGGTTTAGTGAATGTGTTTGAGGAGGAGAACCATCAAACTGTGCTGGACACCAACCCTCCAGTACCAGAGTTTGACACCCCTGCAGTACATCCTAATTTTAAGTATGAAAAAGAGGACGTTATCATTTATAAGGTCAAAAATATCCAGACTTTATCAAATGTTTCAAAAACTGGTGAGGATTACTAATATTTCAAAAAGTGCTGGGGACGAAATGGCTCTTCAGAAAAAGTGCTGGGGACAGGTCCCACCCGTCCCCAGTGTACATGACGCCTATGAACTCTCCACAGAAAGAGATACACAGCCACAACTTGACCACACAATGGGAGTCTGTGCTATTCCAGTCTCGATTTGGACTGAATTTATTTTTCTTTCTCCACTGATACTAATCCTCATTATCAGATGATTAGACAGCTGGTGGACTAGTGGTTAGGGAGTTGGCCCTGTGATCGGAAGGTTGTGGGTTTGAATCCCAGGACTGCTAGTGGCACCACTGAGCAACCCTAGAGCAAGGTACCATCCCCTGAGCGCTGTGTTCCTGGCTGCCCGCTGCTTCACTCGCTGAATGGGTTAAATGCAGAGGTACAATTTCACACTGCTCACACTGTGTGCTGTGGTGTGTTCACATATGAGCAGTGGACACTTACACTTTACACAGTTGAGTGCCATGTCCGATTGCAGGTTATCCTCATGCTGAGTGTTCCTTTTAAATGCATTTTACATACTTGTGTAATTTTAACCCTAATGTTGTTTGCTATATTCTAGTCACATACTGTGGATAGGTCATGAAGCTGCTCATCAGTTGTAAGTCTGTGGCTGTTCATGGGTGGTGGAGTCCTTGTGGCCTGTGGTAGTGTACTGGAATGTGAAGGCCACGAGTGTAGCTTTTCATTATCGACCGCGTGACAAAAAGTCAGGAGTAATTATTCTTACAGGCAGTTTCAGCAGATAGCCAACAGCAGTTATTAATAAGACTAATGTTCCACTGCTGTAAAATATTGATTCCACTGCCCTCAAGCTCTGAAAGCAGGTCCCACCATCACTGCAGGGCTTTTGTTTCTCATTTTCTTTGCTTTTTGCTCCAGTGGAGGAGAGTCCTGTGCATGTTTGTGTTCTGCAGGATCTGAATAAGAGGCAAGGCTTGGCTCTTCTGGTAAAGATGGGCGAGTCAGTGAAACACGTGACGGGCGGCTACAAGCTGCGAGCGCGGCCGATCGAGTTTGCAGCCATGGGCGACTATCTGGACGTGTTTACACAGAAGCTGGGCACCATTGACAGGATAGCACAGAGAATCATCAAGGAGCAGTCAGGTACGGCCTGATGAGCTCTAACGATTGTGATCTTCCCAGCTGCAGCCTACAAATGAACTTTCCAGTGTTGCCCAGCTTGTACTATTGCAGCAGTGCTTGCAAAGCATATAGAAGTGAATAATACCAAGTTGTACAGTGACCATATAATGAAAAAACAAGACACCTTTGCTTTTTTAATTCATAAACTATGCAAATGTGAACTTCAAGGACATACCAGTCACTCGCAAGACCAGAGAACCCATTTATGAAACAGTAACGCAGTGATATATGAGCACTAATGTGGTCTTGTGGTGTTCTGTCTTTGCTCTTTGTGCTGCACCATGGTCCTTGAGGAACGTTGCTTCATTTCACTGTTTACTGTGTATATGGTTGAAATGACAATAAACAATAGTCTTCTGTGCAATAGTTTGCCATGTGTAATATCGTGCAGTGTTCTTACTGGGTGCTAAAACCGTTATCATTTTGTGCAATATCTTATTATTATGTGCAGCAATCTTACCATGTGCAGAATCATGTGAAGTTTTCTTAATGGGTGAAAAATCATTTAATTACGTGCAATATTTCATTATAATTTTGTACAATAGTCTTGCCATGTGAATATCAGTACTTAAATTAATATTACTTATATGCTACTGATCTGTACTATGTGCAATAACATACTACTAACCACTATTTATTATTAGTAATTCACTGTGGTGTTAGTACCTCACTTAGCTTGTAAGTATTTCTATAGGATTAATAGCCCAGCATTTGGGTATATATAATAGTGTATTTAGTGTGGTTTTTTGTAGATTTTTTTTTTCTTGGATTTTATTTAGACTTTATATTTTATATTGTTGACTTTTTGATATTTTGATATTGTTAACTACTTGACTTGAAGTGTAGGACTTTTTGAAAACGGTGTCCAATCACCACAGAGATCATGCTGTGTGTTCTCTTCAGAGTACTTGGTGGAACTGAGGGAGTACGGCCCGGTGTACTCCACCTGGGCGTCGTCTGAAGAGGCGCTGCAGGAGCCGCTGGACGGGGTGGCGGGCTGCGTGGCTAACTGCTGCAGTGCTTTGGAAGAGCTAACGGAGGACATGAGCGAGGACTTCCTGCCTGTACTAAGAGAATACATCCTCTACATCGAGTCCATGAAGGTAAACCGTGTACTGAGGGTGATGTGGTGAGGTGGGGCAGGGTGTTGTAACTTCTTAAGAAGTGTGTGGTAATCCATGCCACTTACATCATTACTGTAACTGTGACTAGGTCATTAAGGTCAGACGTTTAAGCAGGAGTGTTAGGCCTACAGCAGAAAGTGCTCAGTATCACAGTCAAACTGCCTGCACTGTCATGCCATGCTGAGTGTTTCTGAACAAGTACAGAAGTGTGTGTTCTGGACGTTGCAGAGCTTTCTCTCTTGTCATGTGCCTTGTCGGGGAATTGCTTTGAGTTGCGAAAGTCTGTTAGTGCTGTCGGAGCTGTTGACGTTTCCACACAGTTCGTCTGCCCTTCTGGAGTCTCTCTCTCTTTCTGTCTAGTGCTCTGTCAGTCTCTCTCTCTCTCTCTCTGTCTCTTTCTCTCTCTGTCTTTCACTCTCTCTCTTTCTATTCTGTGGTCTTTCACTTGCTCACTCTCTCTTACTTTGTCCCTTTCTTTGTTTCTCTATTTCTGTCTCTGTCTCACGCTTCACTCCATCCTCTCTCTGCTTTCTATCTCATGTGCTTTTTCTGTCTTGCTTTCTCTTTTTTTCTTGCTTCTCTCTCTCTCTCTCTCTCTCTCTCCCTCTCTCCCTCTCTCCCTCCCTCCCAACTCTTTCTCTAACTCTCTCTGTCCCTTTTTGTCCTTGGTTTCTTTCTTTCTCTCTCTTGTGCACACAGACTCACACAAATACACTTTGTTCTTGCTCAGCCCCCAAAAAATGAGGATCTCAGCACATGATGTTTCCTCTTGTATTTTTCATGATAGGTCTGAGAGTGACAAAGAGAAATGAATGGGGACTGGGGTGCAATGGAAAATAGAGTCTCGAAAACAGTATTTGAAACCTCTCTTTCTGATTTCAAACACGCTTCCTGTTATTGTTTTATTCGACTAAACGATGTTGCATATACAGTTATATGCATGTCTGACTGACTTTTTTCAAAAGACACTTAATCACTGTATAGTTGCTGCTGGGACAAAATCTCTAAAATCCTAGAGAAGAAGGAAAAACATTCAACTTTGAGTGGTTACTGGAACACTGTTTTGGGAGCTTTAGGGCATTTCTCTTGGTCCCTTCATCAGGACATTTTAACATGTGAAGGATGGCTGGGATTTTCAAATTCTGAAAAAACAAACAGACAAACATTTACATTTAAGCCATTTAGCAGACGCTCGTATCCAGAGCGACGTACATCAGTGCTCAAGTAGTCCACATCTGTTCTTCAAACCTGCGAAGCTAGACTCAAATCAACATCTGCTTTAACCAGGTTACTACTACGTTACACACATTAACAAACCCTGTCAAGAAGAGAAAGTCAGAGGTTAATACACAGTTAGCAAAAAACATGGACAAGAGTTAAGAGGGTAAGTGGCCAAGGGCTTTTTTTTTTTTTTTTTTTTTTTTAAAAAGGGGAAAAAAAAAAGTAAATATAAGGTTTTCTTCCCGAAATTATGGAGATCACCTCAAAGTAAAACGAACAGCTTTATCTAGAGAGAAAAGCTCCCTGGTATTCATCATCTTCACAGTCAGCTTGGCCTGCCGCTGGAGTAACCTCACGACCCTGCAGGACGTTAAACAGTAGTGCAAATACTTGAGCTGTATTAGGTCTTTCGTGTGGGCCATCTGATTGGATTGCTTAACTTGTCTTAGTTTGAAAGCCTTCCTGCAGTGCCAGAACTGCCCTGTTTCAGCATTTTTATTTTCTTAAATTGAGAACTCAACTTAAAATCGCATCAATTTTTGGAATGGGCGGCGAGCGCTCGTCTTCTCTTTGTGTTGACCGCAGTCTTTTGTATTGGGTTCTAATGAGAACAGATTGGGTGGCTCAGCAGTCCTCTGTTGCTGACTGGGTGTTGTTCATTTTTCCAGTCGTGGGGGCCATCATTCTTCCCCACCCCAGAGTGCCACGGCAGACAGTTCAGCGGGAGTCTACAGGCCAGGATTTATGGGACGAGGCAAGAAGCTGTTTTAATAGCTTCCACATTGGAGCCGTCTCTTTGTGCAAGTGCAATTATACTAAACACTGAGCCGTGAACTCGATTCAGAAAAACGGCCACGAGCAGCATTCTAAAATAAGGCGAAAATAATGGCATTTGGATTATAAAAAACAAGAGTTTGTGTAAGATTTTAATGATGGGTGGTTGGCAGGTTGTCCATGGAACTAATGTGCAATGACTGAGCCATGTTGCTACACGCTGTTTACAGAACGTTCTGAAGAAGAGGGACCAAGTCCAGGCGGAGTATGAAGCCAAGCTGGAGGCTGTAGCGTTCCGCGAGGACAAGAAGACCTCAGTAAGATTTTCGAACAGGTTACATATTAGCCTTGGAAGTCATTTTTGTCATTGTTCCATACATTTGATTCATATCATGTAACTGTTGATACTGTATGTAATTAAATAATGAATGACATGCTTATGTGAGATACATTTTTACATTTGATTCTGCTGTTCCAACAGTTCTGGCGTCTAGAAATACCAAACCGTGGCAAAAATGTAAAGGATGGTTTGTCTTTTTGCAAAGCTAAAATTCTAATCATCATAAAATATATCTCTTCTGCTTACAAACAAATGAGGTCTGAGTTGATCATTTAGCATTTACAGCAGAACTTCTCTGCCTGTTTCAGTGAGCTGAGAGGTGGAAATCAATTACTCTGAATGTAAGAAGCGGTGTTTCAAAGTAAGACAGGAGGGAGCTGGGAGGGTTCAATACAGGAACATCTGCATGCACATACAGTACTGTGCAAAAGTCTTAGGCGCCTATGCAAATTGTTTGTGATGAAGTGTCTTTCTGCTAACAAAGAATAAATGCAGACAAACAAGAACGCAGTAAAAAGTATTAAGATTTGTTTTGTTTGTAAAAAAAAAAAAAAGTAGTTGATATTGTGTGATCTTCTCAATGCCTCCAGCCGTCACTTAGATTTGTGAAATTCTGTCAGTAACTCTTGATTTAATTTAATGAGGGACTGATTTAGTTAAACCAGGTTTCTGATGGTAACTATAAGTAATACTGGACTTCCACAAGGAACACACTGCTATACCGTACATAAAGTCACTATTTACTGTATAATGTTATTTGTATTTATTTTTCTAGTATATTTAGTGATATTAATTTGAAAAAACACTCACTGCTCATCTAAACCGTTTTGAAATATTATGTTTGCAGGTGCCTTAGACCTTTGCACAGTACTGAACTAGAGGGTAATACGTCCTTCCTCTGACAAATGGCTTTTTAGCAGAACATGGAAATAATTAGCCTCCTTTTCCTTCCTGGGTGAATCATAGAGATTTTCTGTTTGCTGGTATTTGCTGTTTGGTGGCGGCCAGTACTGGGGGTTTCTGCAGGGTAATGCAGGGCGGAGCCGCTGGCAGTTATTGGGCTGTACTAATGTTCCTCTCTGTCCCTCCTGCAGGTGCCCACAGATGTGGAGAAGTGCCAGGACCGGGTGGAGTGCTTCAATGCCGACCTGAAAGCTGACTGGGACCGCTGGCAAAACAACAAACGGCAGGACTTCAGACAGCTGCTGACCGGCATGGCAGACAAAAACATCCAGTACTTTGAGAAGGTGAGGGACGGAGAGAGAAAGGCTTTATTGACAGGTCTGAAGTGGTACAAAAAGCCATTTTTTGCCAAAATATAATGCTGACTTATTTCAGCCCCCTTGTAAATGCTGTGAAATCTTGTCTTTTTAAATGGTGTGCTTCTGGATTGGTTACATATCTAAAATGTAATGAGAACAGTCCAAGATCAGTCGTGTGATGGTAGTTAGTGTGATTGCGGAAGTTCTTAAGTTGTATTATTATTCTTGTTTCACTCATTTTTGGCACCGCTTCTCGACGGAGCCCGACTTTTTTGCAATATTCCAGCTTCAAAACATCCATTAATATCCAGCGCGGTGTGCGTGTATTCAGATTTTTGAACATTTGCTCAGGGGCCAGGTATTGATCGTTTAAAAATTCGATTTTTGTAGTTGAGTCGGCTCTGTAATATATGGGGAGAGAGAGCGGACGAGCGGTCGAGTCACCTTAAATATATTTGGCAGAGAGAGAGCCTATGATGTCACGGCCAGAAAGGGACAAAACGTGGAGAAACACAAACACAGAGAATCAAACGAGGAGCGAAACGCACAGCAGACACATAGACAGACCTGGGAATTGAACCCACAGCTTCCTGATCGCAGGGTGAGCGCACTAACCACTCGGCCACCAGCCGCCCCAAAGAGAATCAGAAGGTGGTTGATTCGACAGCATGCCGTGAGGATATTTTTTTTTAATTCTCTCACTGGTTTTATAGCAGCCCTGCAATCACACTTTGCATTTTCTGCAATCACACTTTTCATGTGTGCCATTTTTTTGTTTTTGCATTTGTTTGTTTCATCTCACTAAACATGCAACTATCGCTATCATTATTTTCTTCAGTGGGCCTGGATAACCTGCCCTCAATCTGGCCGCGTATGACCGATGCGCCTCAAAGGTGGAGAGTGTAGCCTGTTCTGCTGCCCGGCCTGTGGTGTCAGAAAACGTAATCCGTCATGTTTGTGTACACCATGGCCCAAAGCAGTCCTCCGCTTTACTGACAGCAGCCTCGAAATAGATTTGGCGGTGGTGTGTGGAACTCGCAGTGGAATCCTTTCACCTTTCAGCCCATCAACAGTGCCAAATTCTGGCACAGCTCTGCAGAATTCCAGCAGCCAAGGCCAGGAGGGGAAGAGTCCACAGGACGGAGCTTGAAAAACAAAAGCTGGTTGAAGAGAAAACCGCAAAATCAGCAAACTTGCTGTTTAGAGTCCGCTTGTGAACTGGTGTTTTTTTTTTTTTTTTTAATTGGAGATTTTACCACTTTATTTAATGCAATGTCAAATTTCGATTGACTCATATCACAATATACGCTATATGGACAATATATGGACCCACTTTGTAGTCACAAACATGACCATAGTGTTGTATTTTCAACATTTCCTACCAAATTTTCCAGCAGCTACAGAGCTATTTTTCATATGCATGGTGTTTAACAAATAACATATTTTACCAACACAAGACAGTTGGCAAAGAAGTAGAGCGTGGTATGTGTTTTTTTTTAGATTTTATAAGCACAATCGGTTTTAAAAATTCAGAACGAATTTTTAACAAGTGCATTGGACACATTTGTGGATCAATAGCTTTCGACACCATTTTTCACCTTTCTAAAGATTTTAGAGGTCTTTAGCAGTAGGTGGTGTTATTTCTGTTTGTCAAATGTGATTTGTAAACTAGGTGTTTATGTATGTGATACAGACAAAATGTCCTATTTCTAGGCTGACATGCTGTTTTATGTTTGTAAAACATTCATATTGGTTAAATGGGATGTATTACAAAACAGCTTTACATTTGTTTAAAATAAGTGTCTTTGTAAAACATTGGCCGGTGTATTTTGTAATGGCATTTTGCATTTGGAGAACACACCATCTGCTTGATAATCACCTTGCTAATGAAAAGCAAGGTTGGTTATGTTTGGAAATAGAAGGGCATTTATGAAACCTGTTCTGTCTATTTATGTGCTTTTCACCCTAAATGGGCTCCATGATTTTGGACAAAAAAAACCGATCATATAACAACATTCTTTTGTTCGCCTCCAAGAGTTAACAAGAGTAAAAAGGAAACATTAGCACGAAAACCGAACCCATCTTGGCCGGCTCGCTACATTTGGGACAAGGAGAAAATGATGGAAGTCAGATTTCTGGCGAAACCGTGGTTTTGACACATGCGCCTCTCCCGTTCCAGAGGCGTTTCCAGTACATTCAAATGTCCAGGGAGTTCGAAAAGCGATCAAATTTGCTTGACCTCGAAAGTCCTCTATTATGAAAAATGTTTGACTGCTTTAGGGAGGGAACAGCCAGATGTTAACAGCTCTTTCTGCTTCTTCTGTCCTGCAGTGCCTTGCAGCGTGGGAGTCCCTCATTCCGCTCTTACAGGACAAACAGGAAGCCAAAGTGGAAACGAACTGAGCGTGTGTATGTGTGTGTCACCTGCTCTCTGGGTTGTGAACTGATGACCCTGTGTGAGACTGTGGACCGTTGGCGTGGTGGCTAGTCCTGGTGGGCTTCAGTCCTGCGGGAGCTCAACTGTCACATCGCAGGGGGAAGGGGAGCAGGAGGGTGGGCCGCACTAAGACTGTACAACACTTTCTAGTTTTCTGATTCGTAAAGTGTCTTTTTATTTGTGAAATCCCATCCAAACCCCTCCTCCATCCCTCTGGCCTGGCTTGGGAGCAGGAGGATCTGTCATTTCGGGCGGCACCCAACCACAGCCCCACCACAGAAGGGACGATCCTCTGAACGGCCGCCGTGTGGAGAGGAAGAGAGAGGTCAAGCGAGCTAAATTTATAGTTTTTAAGCAAACAGTTGCCAGTGAACTTTTTGTACCATTCTGCTTGCCCTCAGCCCAGCTCCTTGTGTCGTTTTGTCGTTCGCCTTCTCGCCAAGGACAGAGGGTCCCAGGACCGTCCACATTCCTCTGACCAAAGACGTAGAGGAACTCAGCAATGTTTTTTTTTGTTTGTTTGTTTGTTTGTTGAGTTGTTTGTTTGTTTCTGGAACACTATGGAACTGGTACCGTCAAATGACATTGGAGATGTCCTCCCTACATTCATGATTTACATACTGGTCGCTGAATCTGAATGACGGATCTCTTCCCAGCCCTGCCTGACCTCATTAAATATTTATGATGAAATGTTCTGTATGATCACTTTCAGTCGTCTTGGTTGGGCCAGTAGGTGTTGAATGCACTGGGAACGGGGGGGTGGGGGTGCTGTTTACAGATCCAGCGGTCCTGAAGTAAGGTTTGCATAAACATGACCTTACACAGATCGTAACATTCAAACGAAAAACCACTATGAAATCTGAAATAGATATAAGCTATTCTTGAATACTTTCCTTTAAAGGGAATGCAGTGACTCAATGGGGGTAAACTGTACAGCTGTAGAGCTTGCGGTCGCTTGGTTCATGACATAATATCACAGCATTTCAGCAGTATTAATGCTAGTTTTTCAGGAATTGCCATGGCCAAGGCTGCCAAAGGGGTTTGCTGGGGGTTTTATGACACCTTCTATATATGTATATGTTTTAATGAGTTCTGGCTGCTGTAACCTAGTTGTTAAAGTGGCCTGCCCAGTCTTTGAGTGGACCTTTAAAGGAATACTCCAGCATTTTTCAGCATAAACTCTGCATAATATGGTTGATTACCACGTAAAATAATTGCATGGTATGTCCCTCTGCTTAGTAAAGATCAGAAAACCTGTTGACTGGAAATGTCTATTATAATCAGGACGTGTGAGCTGGAGTGTAAGGTCCTTGCTGTTTTATTGTGAGGGTTTTTATAGCGGAAATCCTAGACCCCTGTTCCTTTTGACTCTGATCTCGTAAGGCAGTTTGTAGAGCTTGAGCAAAGACAGTAGGGGAAAAGCCAGGCCTGCACTCCATTAACGCTCCATTGTTTAACATCTTGGAGAACATACAGAGATGCACTTAGTGTCCGCTTGTAGAAATGTTCACCATCCCTCTCTAAGTGCACACACACTCGCTCGCAGTTAACATTTGAATTATGTGAAGGCTGGGAGGCCTAAGCAAACTGCTGCTTCAACAAAACCACCCCATGCTTCTGAATGAAGTCACTGCTGAACTTTGATTAGGGGATAAGCGGCTACCTGGGGAAGTTATGTAACACACTCCATTGAGGGCAACAGTGACAGTGCAGGTGTTTTTTTTTTTTTTGTCCTCGGCGTGCTCATTTATCAATGCCTCATTTAGAAAAGTGTAGACCTTTTTGTGAAGGAGGTGAGCTTCTGAATGACGTTAGGGCTCAAAAGTTTGGAATCAATGTATACGGTAATATATGCAACCAATTTCATTCCCCAAAAAATGCGTTAATGGTTATAATATGCAGGTATTGTACAACCTTGTAGATTGTTTCATATGCATCCTGCATGATGAACATTATGACTGAAATATGACTAAGGCAGTATGAAGAAAATTGTTCATCTAATAAAATTAACGTCCAGAATGTCCCATATATCAAAAGAGGCAATTGAATCTCGAGACATGTAACAGATAAATGACTGCAACCATGTAATTACGGTATATAATTAATCGAATTGGTCTAATATAATTAACTTGTTTACTTGAAATATTAAGTAAAACATCTCCAAATACCTTTTTGTGACCAATTTCTCGTTGTATATCTTTTAAAATGTATAATTGCATAAAAAATAACAAAATATTAATATGCTACAGCTGGTGATATGAAAGAAAATTGTACATTGAGGCCCTTAATGGACTGTGTAGACCTAGGTTTAAGCCTAATTGTTGTTTGCCCCGAATTCATTCTGCTTTACACAACACAAGTGACCCAGTCTCCGATCAGCCGCTTATTTCTTAAGCTATACGCGCCGTCTCTCATAGCTTTTTTTCTTCATTCTGATAACATTTACTGAGCACAAGACAGTGTGACTAGTTTGGGCTACACAATATTATTTTCCTCTTTGTGGAGGCAGTGTGTTGAGATTTTGAACAGAAAGATGATGCACACTCTTGCATCAGGGAGGTGCTGTGATTTGATAATCACAGTGTGTTCAAATAGTGATAACACAAAGTGAACATGTCATTTTTGAGTGTGTTCAGGGAAGCAAGGTTTGTTTGGGCTATCTCCATCATCTGAACTCTGCAAGATTAACAAGTGCAATATAGACCAATTAATGAGACTAAATATTTCCGTCTTTGACTTAGTTACAAGGGCAGATTAAGAGAAACGGCAATGGCCTAATTGATTGTAACTTGATGTATAACTCAACTGTAATTAATGTTATTACTGCTTACATTGCTTGGGACCTGGAACACTGGTACAATGTGGACTGACAAGGGGTTCTCTAGTAGGATTTAGAAATCTTTAACCCAGTTTTACGAAATTTCGAATTCCATGGTCCTGTATCAGCATTAAAAAGGAGGATCTGCCCAAGGCTGTTAAAAATATACACTATATAGACAAAAGTATTGGGACACTTGACCGTTACACCAACAGGGACTTTCATGACATTGCATTCAAATACATAGACCCTATGAAGTTGGTCCTCCTTTGCAGCTATAACAGCTTCCACTCTTCTTGGAAGGCTTTCCACAAGATATTGGAGTTTCTGTGGGAATTTGTGCCCATTCATTCTGTAAAGCAGGGGTGTCAAACTCCGGTCCTGGAGGGTCAGTTTCCAGCACAGTTTGATGGTAGTTCTCCTCAAACACATTCACTAAACCTGACAATTAACTGGTGAGGTGAACCCGGTGTTTCTGAGCAGGGAAATCACCAAAACGTGCTGGACCACGACCCTCCAGGAATGGAGTTCCACACCCCTGCTGTAGAGCATTTATGAGGTCAGGCACTGATGTTGGAAGGCCTGGCTCGCAATCTCTGTTCCAGTTAATCCCAAAGGTGTTGGATGGGGTTGAGGTCAGGGCTCTGTGTGGCCAGTCAAGTTCTTCCACACTGAACTCCTCCAGCCGTGTCTTTATGGAGCTCGCTTTGTGCACTGGGACACAGTCATGCTGGAATAGAAAAGGTTCTTCCCCAAACTGGGTCCACAACGTTAAAAGCATGGCGTTGTCTTAAATGTCTTGGTCGGATGGAGCATTAAGATTTCCCCTCACTGGAAGTAAGAGGCCTAGTCTAAACCCTGAAAAACAGGTGTCCCCCACTACTTTTGTCCATATAGTGCATCCAAAGTTATCTCTGGCGCCATCTGCCAGGCAATAGGGTTCTTCCTCTGTTTGCTTCATCACATAGTGCCTCCTGTGTTTACTTACCTGTTATAAAGGCCAATTCTAACATGGGCAAAAGTATGAGGGGAAAACTCAGCCATGTGTTCCGGTACAGTACAGTTGCATGGCTTATTTTGCAATATGAGCGTTGGTATTTTACCTGTGTCAAATTCTTTGTGATTAATGAGTGTACTAATTAAGGCAGCTACATTACACTTCATTTTTGACAGTTGTAGCGGGTAGTTTATGAAATGAGCCTACACCCGACATGGCACTGGTACAGCATGAACCAAAAGACAGCCTTTATCTCATAATAACAGGAATACACACAATGAACAAAGATCTCAGAGTAGCTGGAATATCGACACATCTGCATTTTGCCATTGGGTTTCATTAGCAACATTATTTAAGTTTTTTTGTTGTTCTTAATTCATTTGTCAGGATTGCAGCACGTTTTCTTGTTTTCGTGACCAAGTTTGATGAGTGGACGAGTAAAAGTGAGGGTATATGTTTTTTTTGTATTATGAATTCATTTTATAGAAGCCCCAAAGGTTTGCTCCTGTATGTCCCCTAACCTCCCTGTTGTGTGAACTGTTTACTATGAAGTTGATGTAAATTTTGATGTTTCAACTGCAAGAAAAATAGCTTGTACATTGGTCTTGTTTTCATGCTCCAGTCTTTAATCAAAGAGATTTTAAATACTGAACCCATTAAACAAAGGATGTATTAATGCCTTTTTGATAGTATATGTTGTCAAAGTCCATCCCTTTTACTTGGACATTCCAGGATTCCCAGCATTTCAGTAGATTTAAGTAGATTCAACATTTTCAGTGAAAAGTACACAATGTGAAAAAGTAAGGGCACATCATTAAATTGTTTGTGTAACACACCCATTCCATAATAATAATAATAATAATAATAATAATAATAGTAGTAATAACTGGCAACCTGACTGTCGCCCTATAACCGCGGGGACAGACTCCAGACCCTCTCACGACCCTGGTTATGGATAAGCAGCTCACATAATGAATGGGTGGATGATAATAATAATGGTAATAATTATAAAAATAACACAACGATTGAATGGTCTGTTTACCCATAAAAGAATTGCTTTCAACATCATTGTGCTTGAAGGCATTGTAAATGCCCATACAAAGTGGTCAAGTTTACAAGGCAATGGCACTTGGTCAGATAACGTTAATTGTGACACAGTAGAAATGTACGGCACATTAACTCAGAAAGACGAAAAAGTCACACAATTTAAAAAATAAAAACTCTCTTTAAAATACACTGAGCACAATACTACAGTAGTAATGCTAGTAAACATTAAGTGACTTTGTTGTGAAAAATGAGGAGCTGCTCCTGTTCAGAATGAACGTTTCATTAGTTTCCTTTCTCGGCTGGTGACAGAACAAGGTTCTCTCATCTTCATTCATTCTGCCTTTCTTTATGACTGTGGTTACAAAGTATCAGTTTCCTTGGATTCTTTCATAGTTGTGCTCCTTCGCACTGCAGCATCCTATAACACTGTGAGAAGATAAACAACATATTTTTGGTTGCTCCGCCAAAGACTATAATGTATATATACACACACGCATCTATGTATCTTGTGTGTGCATGTATATACACACACACATATACAGGAGCAGTGTGTGTGGACTGTATATTGGTCAAGGGTACCTCAGTGGTGCCACTAGCAGTGCTGTGATTCAAACCCACGACCTTCTGATCGCAGGGGCAAATCCTTAACCACTAGGCCACGAGGTGCCCGTTTATGTGTATATATGTACATAGCTTACCTGATAGGTATAA
The DNA here is from genome assembly GCA_037576975.1 of Alestes dentex. Classification (NCBI taxonomy): domain Eukaryota; kingdom Metazoa; phylum Chordata; class Actinopteri; order Characiformes; family Alestidae; genus Alestes; species Alestes dentex. The sequence continues at coordinate 3,527,525 of JBBIGA010000035.1, read as the reverse complement.
TGGAGAGGAAGGTGATGATGCTGGATAAGGTGAAAACAAACCCTGGGAAGGTTTCCAGTGTGGACTCATAAATTTTAGTATAGATGGGTGTTGAGGCTAAACTAGCCAGTTTGAAGGACAGCTGGAGGCATATAAAAGTCATTCCTGTTGGGACAGAGAAAATAAAATGCCCCTCAAACGTTAGTCTTCAGATTGTGAAGCCTTGGTCAACAGCGCCACTTTGTGGTAAAGAGAGGCTACATATAATATAAAAATGCATCAACATTATTTCTGTCTGTCAGGCGCTACACTTCCCTACCCCTCCTTACGCATGTGTTACAGGGGGTGGGAAAAATGGAGAAGAACATCATGATACTTGAAGATATTTTCATGATACACATGCATTTCATGATATTTACCTTCTTATAGATTTCATGGGTAAAAAAGATTTGTACACTTAGTTTTCAATTCAGTATTTTTTGAACGCTTATGCTGTAAAAGTACATTTCCAAAGTCAACATAAAACATTTTTCTGCAGATATTTAACTAAAAATTT
>JBBIGA010000035.1:3511961-3525422 GCA_037576975.1 Alestes dentex | reverse complement strand
CGCATATATATATATATATATATATATATATATATATATATATATATACATACACATATCTGACACTAAATATCACTTGGGTGTCAGATATATCGTATCAAAAAACTACATGAGATAGTGCTAAACCCAAAACAGCTTAAAATGCTGCCAGTACACAGTGTACTTCTCCTAGAGACAAACCTGTGCATGCTCTACGTAGGGTTAAGTCAAGACAGGGAGTGTCTCTGATAAGCTGGCTTCTACAAAGCATGATGTAATTTGAACTTTCCCATTAAAAAAGAGAATTCTCTAGCTAACCTGGACTAACCTAGATGTCTGCTTTTTCGATTTCTAGGTTGCACAGCTATTTAAACAGGAGTCCCACTAGTGTTCTGAGCGTTAGTGTTCTGTAATTGAATATACATTATGATGAAGATGAATATTTGTATAACTTTTTATCCCTCTCTTTATCCCTAATTTATGTAAACAACTTTTTATATATTACCAGTAATTCTTACTGGAAGTAACATTGCTTTGTTTCCATATATGGACCATATAGACTGGAGAGTGAATGGTACGTTTTGAAACTTCAACAATGTTTACATGCTACATCAGACTCTTTTACTTCCAATCTTCAGTTTTCCACGATACAAGCCTTTTAATTTGAATAAACAAATAGCACCTCTTTTGACTATTCCACAAACTGAGAAATAAAGAGACGTTTTAGAATGGAATAGTCCTCTGGGGCTTACGGGTATGTGCTCTAGGCCTTCACTGATATAGGCTGGAGGTTAAAAAAAAGCAGTGAAATCTACTATTCTCCAAATAACAAAGTACTTTCTCGAAAGCGTAGGTGTGTGGTTTCACTTCTTTGTTCAGCTTGAGGCATCTTACCAAATGAATGATCCTTGACAGCCGATAAGCTATGCAGCCATTCTGGCTTAACCAGAGATGAAAGAGATTCATGTAGTAGTAAACAGAGCATGGATCTTACCATATGATGTTCCTTGCACCTGCTTGGACAGTAGGGAACGAATAGTTGGCATGGGGATCAGTGCAAACAACATAGCAGAACGTGCTGGAAAAGAAAAATAATACAGTTATTTGAGTGTTCACTGATTTTGCAACACACATTACACAACAAACTATGAGGTGCTGGGAGGAAAACAATTTTTTGCTCACAAGACAGATTGGGCTGAAGTGATTTTGAGGAGTTGTTCACGCATTCTTTGTGTGCACGGAACTGGCAATGTCTTTCTCTGCATCACTATCTGTCTTTATCTGTATCAGTTCCTCATTTGCAGATGGGCTGAAGGCTGTTAGTGTCTGTTTTTTGCCCTGAAATTACAGGACTGCGCTTCTCTTTGTCTGCTGCCACATACTCCCCTTTACTAGGACCATGTTTATGAGAGATTTGACTGTGATTCTTTAAAGGAGACAGATCAAATTCGGGCCTTACATTCAAATCTGCATCCAAATTTGTACTGACTACTGGGTTATTCTGTCACTGCAGTGGCAAATAGTGTCCCACAACTCTGAAACAATTAAAAAAAAAAAACTTTTACAATTTTGTGAATAAGAAGATTTTATAAAACATTTATAAGTATTAAAAACCAAACTTCCAAGAACTTTAAAAAAGGTTATTCACACATTTCATTTCCTAATGTGTGATTCTATGGCATGACACAAAATAACTCTTACTGGCAGAGGGGTATGACTTTAAATATCACCACTGTCTTTTTTCGCACATTATTTGAACACAAATATTGTGAGAAACTCTTATGATGAATGAACCAATACAACTAACCTTAGAACTAAAGAACACTTCTTGCAAAGACACATTTGTTTTCATTTGAACACTGATGATAAAGCACATATTATTTAGTCAGCTGTGTAAATTACTTTTGCATTTAAAGTACTTACATAAAAAGTTATGTAAGTACTCTGAAACATCCATGATGAATGAAATATCATATTTCTGATAAATGGGGCCACTGACATGGAGTGCAAAACCTGTAGCAGTAGTTTTACTCATGAAACATTAAGTGACTTGTAATAAAATAAAAAAATAACTACACTATTTGTCATTTTATTACATATAATATGACTTTGAAACTTTGAAATGTTTGAAATAAGCTCAGATTGTAGTCATTTGGTCAGTGGTCCCATAGTGTTATAACTTCAACATCAACATTTTGCCACTGCAATGTGGAAATGACCCAGTTATCTGAACAGTGTTGGTATCTAAACCTCAACGATCCTGATTTGAATAGCTGTACCCTAAATCATATCTAAAACAAAACAAATCAGATGGACATAACAATGAGCAAGTCGCCCACCATTGCTCACAATTCCCATCCAACAGCATATGGTGAAATAGTCCTCAACCTGGATCTTTAATTATTTCTGTGTTTTCCCTACTCTAACACACCAACATCCACACAGGAAGGCCCTGTTTATTAGCTAATTAGTTGGATGAGGTAAGTGAGGAAAGTGAGGAAACCAACAAAATATGGAGAGCAACTGACCCAACTGGATTGCTGCAATGAATGCATGAATAATTTATGATAATGGATTGAAAACAAATATGGAATCCTACCTAAAAAGTACATGGCAGTGGTGGTAACAAAGGTCATGAAGTAGATCCCGATCATGAACGACACCATGCCTATCATTATCATGCTGGTGTCACTTATGTTGTACTTGCTGAACAGCTTCATGCCAAGGAAGCTGGTGATGAAGATGAAGGAGCCGGCTGCGTTCCCGTAGCCCACCTCCATCGCACTCCACTCCAGGGGTGATTTCAGGACATAGATGGACAGGATCTCAACGCCACCTGCAACGGCGACGTCGTACAAGATCCCACTGGCAAAGAGCAGCGCGATGATGATCTTGTCCTGCCTGATGTGTTCGATGATGCCAGTGCTTGGCCGCCGTTCTGTCCTGTCCATGTTGGACTTTACCTGTAGACCGAATGTGGCATACAGGAGGCAGAGCACGTACAGCACCACGCTCAAGACTGCCAGCAGTACCCCTTGCTTCATCCCCACGGTGTACAGCTGGAACAGGTGACCCGAGGCCAGGCTGCCCAGAAAGCCAGCCAGGCCATACACCAGCTCTGTGCGCATGATGCGGAGGGATCGCTCTTCCTCAGTGGTACTAACTGACACCAGGGCCATGACGCCCGCCCAGTAGGACGAGAAGCCCCCGCACAGGCCGTGGATGACCGGTGCTGCGTACATCACCTCGATCCGCCACTCCAGCAGGACCACAAAAATTAACAGCGCCCTGGACGCTGTGTATCCCAGCAGAGGAACCACGATGGGGACCTTCCGTTGTCCCCTGTCCCCGATTCGCGCCAAAAGGAGTGCGGGGACGATGGGAACGAACTTGGTCAGCATGTTGAAGATCATGTAGAAGTTGGCGATGGCGGTCTGGTCCTGCTGTGGATTGCTGGGAGTCGTGCTGTTGTCGTATCGTTGCTTCACCGCCATCTGGAGACCGGTGTCGAAGAAGGCGCTGGCCATCTGAGCGCAGAACACCACGGGCTCTACGTGCCTACGGATGAAGAGCACGACAGCCATGTCGCCCGAGCGGGAAGTCCGTCAGATGCGACTTCTGAAGCAGGTAAAGGAGCTGAGGTAGAAATGGCACAAAATGGCACTTTTTCGACCACTTTTTCAGAGTTTGGGCACTTCAACGAGCATCCTGAGACTACGACTTTCGTTTTTCGTCTCTCAACATAAAAAAACTCCGTTAGTCAGACTGAAAAGCTAATGTTTACGTGGTTCAGCCGAGGGTTCAGTGAAGCAGACAAGTTTGTCAGCTATGGGGAAGTTGCTCAGAGAGGTAACTTCTCCATTACTCACGCCACAGTTGGAGCTGATAGGCTGGCAAGCAGCTTGGAGGTCGAGTTTCGCTGTCTACACAGCTTAAGCTCAGAAAGAGACACACTTTACCTCATCGGAATGAGCTCTTTTCTGTCCTCCCACAGTCTGATGCTCTTCTTGCCTTTGTGATTTCACTTGCAGAACCTGTTTGTCCTGAAGATTTACATTCCCTCCCCTTAGAGGTAGGATTCAGGATATTTCTTATACTTTCCGATCTCGTCACTGCCTTTGCCAGCATGGGACAGTGATTTTTTTTATGTTTTAAAGGGCCCATATCCCGGAAAACCACATTTCCCCCACTTGTTAAAATGTTGAAATTGAGTTTGATGCAATAGGTAAACAGTGCTTTAGTTTCAAAATGCATCAGCCACTCCCAATGTCACAAAAATGAATCTATTTACATATTAATTTCTGCCCATACTTTTTTAAGAGGCACAACCAATTTACATATATCCATCACAACAGCAGCCTGTTGAGTGCTTAAGGGATATAGATTGAGTGAAAATCATGTTTAAATGAACTAAAGGATGCTTTTGGTGCAGAAATATACAAACATACATAGACCGTGGATGAAAAAATACACATTGTAGCTTATGGGTTGTTAAACTTTTTTTTTTTAAGGAGACTGTGTACATGTCCTCTAGCTTGTTGAGAAAGAATTCTCTAGTTAACATGATCTGAAACTGGAAAGAACAATTCACCTGACAGAAGACATGAACTGAATCAATTTCCTCAAAGTCATTGTCCTCAAATCATTTAATTATGCATTTTTTAAACAATCAGTGGAATTCCCCTTAGCCAACCTGTATACAGAATTAATGCCCACTGTCACATGTAGATTTCCCATAGTCACCATGGTATGCATGTATACAACATGAAACTGTCATACTTCTGAGAAACAAGCTCATAACATGACTTTCAAAAAACGACAAATGCACTTTTGAGAACCATAAGCCACTGTATGCATTTGTGGTGTACATCTCACTTCCTCCTGGTAAAGATCTCTTGGTTGGCTGTGATCAATAATCACTGCTCTAAACTTCCTTTTCCAAAAAAGGAAGCATCTATGCTGCATCTTTTTACCAGTTAATTGCTGACATGCAGGTTTGTGACATCTGCCATTTACTCCTTGCTTTTAAACCCACAGCTTATATCACTTATATTACAGCTAAAGGATTCCTTTTCCTAAACTTTAAACATTATAATAATAAAAATAATCCTCATGGCAAAATAAAAAGTATCTGATGGCATTTTCCCTGTTTAGCCTGTCACAGTAACAATAAGTCTCACATTTACAGAAAGGACAGAAAATAAATGACAAATTCTTCTTACTGTTTTCATGGCTATTACCAAATAAAAATCTGTAAGTCGATAACTCCTTAATATTATAAAAACTGTCCATTATGAAGGTACGTGGTTCATGAAGTGAAAAAAAAAACAACTCACAATTTAATGCATTTTCTTTTTAATGAGAAAATATTTATATATGCGTTTAAGTGTGAGCCTTACAATTACTATAAAACAACATAAGCAGAATATATTAACATACAATAAGTGGTTAACATATTAACAGAAGGTTAAAAAAAAAGAAAGAAAGAAAAGAAAAAAAAAAAAACATGAGCGCATTACCCACTTCAAAACTTTGCTTTGGTATCTCCCAAAGTGAACGGCAAATTGCAAAAATCTTTGCAAACAGCAAGTATTAGCTTTGTAATGAAAATCTATTTCAAACAACAAAGCATAGCACCCCCCACATATGATCGTGTGTCTGTTATTGTAAATATAATTTACAGTTTAGTCTGTACTATATGGAGCGGTGAATTAAAGAGTGTTGAAGAAATTGAAGAACTTTTACTAGAGGTCATTTTTCTGCAGTTCTGATTGTATTCAGCTCAATTGGCAGATGTAGTTTTAATGCAAAGTCTCAATGCAAATGAAAAGTGAAAAGGCAAATACATGAGTACTGAACTGGCAAAATACTGATCAAGTGAGCAACACAAATTCCTTGCTAAGACTGTTCACTTCCTCACATGTCTGCCCATTTATGGTTCTATCTGGTATACACAAGTGCAGCAATGTTTTACTATGCTATTGTTTTTCAGAACAATCTCATTATGCTGGCTTGTTTTTAGAAATTAGCTTCATAAGGCAAATTTCTGAGACTTTGAAAGAATGTGCCTTCTTTTGAAAAAAAAAAAAAAAAGTGTTACAATACCAAATACCAAAGTCAGAACTACTATAAGCAGCAGAAAGTGAAAGACAGTGAGTGTTTTCGAATATTATTGTTTCTAAAGCAAAATACCTGACTGCTCAAAACTACTCACAAGTACATATGGCAAATTTATTAGCGCACACATTGCTACACCTTAGCTCTGTTCGTCTTTTTCTCACCTCATGCTGAACAGTATTTTGAACCACTGAGGGTGATCCGGATGTGCTAAAGACCTTTGCATATTTCTGAAACTATGAATTGCTCACTCCAGACATGTTCCTCCAAGACACACATACTCATGCACACACGCATGCGCAACCACACACACACACGCACACAAAAAAGTACAGGCTATATTTCCCATAAATGCACATACATGGTATTAAAATGCCAGCCTCCATAAAACTATTTCCCATTCATAGATACAATGTAAATAGTTCACTGCACAAATAAAAATATTTCCCCCTTATTCAAAATATTTGTTTACTAACCAAGTCATAACACATCAAAGAGTCTGAATAAAAATCACATCCTTACCAAGCTATTCCTAATATTCACTGCTTAGTCAGATCAAACCTCCAAAAGAAACAAAAATACTGTGCTCTTGCTCCATTCAAAAATCCACCAATTAAGATGTATAACCACACTGTGACAATCCATTAAATAAATTCCTGCAAAAACTCTTTCTCATATAGGCATGGCTATATGTGCCAGGTCATTGTCATCAAACAAAAAACCTTTGAAAAACCCACCATTGAATCAACAGTGTCACTTAAGTACAAATTGTGTCTTGTCTCTTGTCGCCTAGGGCACAGCCTTAAAGAAAAGGGTGCATCTAATCTAGGAACTACAAACATGTTTTCCTTGTATAGGGACAGGTGTCCGTTAAATACTTTCATGTTACATTTTTATGTATATAAAAAAGTGAAAGACATACATAGTGTTCTTCAGATATGCCCCCTTTCAAGATTGCAGTTCAGTTTATGGGCTAAAAAGGCCTCCATTTCAAGGCAGAACATCCAGAAGCAAAGTATTTTCCATGTCCAAAGACGCTGCTGTTCTTCAGGATGAAGTCTTGGTTTGTTATATGTCCACCACTTGTTTGGGCACTAATTGTCTTTTCTAATGTGCTGTTGCTTTGACAGAAAGGAAATAACAAACAGCCAGTTCTCAGGCATTTATATGAATATATTTATCTACAAAGCCTGCATATAACATTTAAACAATGTTATTTCACTGTACTGCACTTACAAATCTCTATTTGAGCGGGCCGGAATGATGCCAATACACAATACAGAGTGTAAGAGTCCCTATAACTCAATAGTAAAATGTCAACTGACTCTGTTGAAGTTTATGAACTGAATTGATTCATTTTTATCCAAACCCTTTGGACCTTACCATGCTTACCATTTTCCAAAGTTTCGGGTTGGGTTAAAAACAATACTACTTGCTGGTTGTACTACTCATTTAGTTAAATTAGTAACATCTACTGAAATCCTGTGACACTTTTATCTGCTCTGTTCTGTACTCATTTATTTGGAAAGGCCCGACATATGTGAAATCATACAAGAGAGCAAAATGTAAAACCACTGTTGCTCCGGACAATCAGTGCAAAATGGGACTAGCTAGAGTGAAAAAATTCAGTCATTTATCAAATGCTTTCAAATGGACCCAAACATGTACTTTGCAGGTACTTCTGTAAAAAGCATGTGGTTCACACTGCAAACTCGACCACCTCATCATGAAGCCGTCTTGTACCTCTTTCCTGTCTTTTGTCAACAAAGAATGGACAAGTTGCACCTCTCTAACTTTCTATCTTTCTTCCTCTCTGCCTTGCAGTAATAGCTGACTGGATGAATAGCACAGTGCATTACAAACTTGAGCAATACTACTGATGTTCCATGCTGTTCCAAAGTCTTCAAGTAAAACATTTCCTGTACTACCTTCGTCGTCTTTCTCTTAAAAAATGTTTTTGTTACTTTTTTCAGTTCTAGTGGATTTATATCCAGTATGACATTACGAATTATGCACAGTGCACAACTGATCCACCAAATGTACCTGATGTTGTTCTATAATTGAATAATTGCACAAAATATTATGCTATTGTTGTGGCTACATTTGTAGCTGTGTTATCTTATTGAAGTCATATTGAAAGACTTGAGGTGGCTTCGCACAGTCTACATCTGCGACTTGGTGGATGTGAAAATGAGTTTTCATAACAAAACCCATCTAAATCAAGTGCTCCAATTTGAAAGGCAAATTTCAATGTATCATTGAGTATCATTGTCATCGCAGCCCCATGCAATCTCTTCACTTGAAATTACGTACATACAACCATCACATGTATCACTTGGCAATGTCAGTTCAATGTCACGGCAACCATAAAAAAAGATTTTTACCAAAACATTTGTATAACCTTTGTATTTGTATGGTCTAGGGGGGAAAAAAGCTTGAAAGTGAGGAAAGAAACTGAAAGCACTATAGAATTTGGACGTCTGGTGCTTATTGTCTCCAGTTCTCCATGAAAAGGCTGTTCCTCAGGGTCCTCTGAGGCATGGATGGTCTTTGGCTCCACTGGATGAACACAGCTCCAGTGCAGTGCCTTGAATCAGTGAATTACTCCTGAAGTATAAACTGTGAATAAATATTTGTAGTTGTCTCATCGCTCTACCAGACCTGTTCTCTATTCCTTTCACTCATTCTTCTCTCTTTCTTTAGTGAACAACAGGCTTTATTCTTCTTCTTCCTCCTCTTCCTCCTCCTCCTCCTCCTCCTCCTCCTCATTCTCAGCTTCATCCTGATTGGCGTAGATTCCTGCCTCCCATCGCAGAGCCATGTTGCTTTTTCGGCGGGTCACTCTTGTTGCCTCCAGAACCTGCCAGAACACAGAGAATACATTGTTAGTAGAGTGTATGTCTCTTGTTGACTGTAGAGCAAAATGTCTAAACCTACAAGCTTCTTCTTAAACTGTATTCCTGAGCTCTTTGAAACTGACCTTTAAATTATTGTTAGTATCAAGTGTGATAGGTACAACCAATGGGCTATGTTATATAAGTTCCCTGGACAAACATTGTATAGTCACACACATCCTTTCTCCTCTAATGCATGGTTACACATTCCCTAATCCATTTCTTATCCATTTTAGCCCCCTCTCCCGCTAACTGTTCGCTTCATGTCCATGTAGTCCATGTAGACACATTACTGACAATCCAGCATTCCAAGATGACCCCTGTAGGGTGGACTGGGTACCTGGCTGCCAGAGGCACGTGGACGTTTGACCCATCACTTTTCACTTTTTTTCTTGAGTTCATAATGCTATCATAAAAAACGCTGTCTGCTGTCTTTGAACTGCACAGACCATTGATCTAAAGTCACTTGGCTGTAGTTCACAATAGCTTGAATGTTCTGTTCCACCACAAGTGTAATTTAAGGTGGTACAAAACATTTGAATAATTAGTTGGCAATTAGGAATCCAGCTTCAGCAATGTCACGCAAGATTAAGATTTGTTTTGTTTTTTTTTTCAAAAGAGATGGGGCAAAACATGATTAGAACACTGGTACACTTTTGTTGACCAGCAAAATCCCAAGGCCTCATTCCCAGTTCTCAACCTGGAAAAGCAGGTGAAATGCCAAATTAGCAACACAAATTCTTTCAGAAATTTGTGCCCAGTTTGTGGAAGTATGGGCTTAAATGGACAGGAAAATTGACTGCTCTCTGTTGGTGTAACCAAGTACTAAAACTAGTTGTAACTAGTTGTCCATTAAGCTTATAATAATAGAAAATTATCAATAAGGGTTAACATTATTGGTTAACATTATAGAGCTTTTTCAAATCACGGATAAAAGTAACCAAATATTTACTTGTGCTTGGCTTTTTTTAAAAATGTACCATTATGTTTGTCTAAACTAAGTTCTCTTCATAAAAGGCAGTCCTGTGGTCAGTTATCAGAGGATACATTTTGGAACATGCATTTCCCACAGTTCAGTTTGGGCATAAGCATCTTTCATGCTGAGAAACATCTCCTTGGACCTTATTTTTTCATAACAGCTTTGGAGCTGTAAATACGCACTCCACAACACACAATACAGTCATGAGTGTAAACACAACCTGTACAGGGTGGCTTTTAACAATAGAGAGGAACAGGAACAGTCATGCTGCGTTAGAATGCCAGGTGGGCAACCTCAGTCGTTTGGAAAGTTGGCACCAGATGTTACAATCACAGGGCTATTGTAAATTATTCCAATGAACTGGAATGTCCAATCCAACCTGCAGTGTCCTCAAGTAATAATTACATGACACATTTCTCTCTGGGCAGGTATATCAATTAGGTATATTAGGGCTGCAACGGATCACAGAACTCACGGTTCAGATTGTATCACTGTTTTTGAGTCAGAGATCAGATTATTTTTCAGATCAACAAAGAAAGGAGACAAAGATATAGTGGCCTTCCACTTATTACTTGAAGGAATTAAAGAACATTTAAAGCAAAAAAGTTTTCCTCATGGTTTTAAATGACATTTAAGATGCAGTGTTTCAATAACATCTTCAGTATTCAATTGCTAAATTAAAGTGCAATATGAGGCATGGTAATACCACCGTGGTGACTTGGATATCGCTGTTGGGCCTTTCTAGCTTCTGCTATTTTGCACTTAAATCAGTAGCCGCATAAAACAATAGCTTGGCAGTGTCAGTCAAACAACAAGTCTGGCTTATTTTGTTGCATGTGTTTTTTGTTACTCGAGTGTACTGCACAGCACTTGGTCTGTTCATCAGTTGGTCCTTCAGCTGTTCGGATGCAGCTCGAGTTTAGTGTGATTAGCTACTGACAAATATAAAAAGTATAAAAATAAAACTCAATCTCAATTAACTTGCGTTTTTACGTCAGCAGTTAAAACGTGTTGAATGTTAATTGTTGAATGTTCCAGAACATGTGACAGTGCGCTTCAATGGAAAGTAGTCAGCGGCACACCTGTGTGACTCAGTGTGCTGACGGGTCAACACGGCCTGGTCACATGAACATACAGAAGTCCCGTTCATGTAAACACAAAACTGCTTTGCTTTTTTTTTACTTCTAACTCTGCACTGAGATTCAAGCAATTATTACTCATAATAGTAATGGCGGCAGTAAAACTGCATTTTACCCTATTATTGTTAAACTTTGCAATTAACTTGCGGTTCACATGTCAGCTGAACCGTGGTGGGGATCCGTGCAGATCACGGATCAACTACGATCCGTTACGCCGCTATCAAATACGCTGCTGCTTTCTCTGCTGCACCAACCAACTTTTATCACTGCTAGTTACACTCTTAAAAATAAAGAAGGCAAAAGTAGTTGTTTGGGGTGATGTCATAAAAGAACCACCCACTCACAGGTTCTTTATGGGAACCAAAAGGTGTTTCAAACTTTTTAAAAATGTAAAAAACCTCCACATAATGCAAAGGTTTTAGACCAGAACAATTTTCAAACCATATGGAAAAGCTGTTTAGGAACCTTTATTGTTTAAGAGAACCGTTTAGGAACCTTTATTGTTTAAGAGTGTAGGTGAATTGTTGAATTGTTACATACTGAAGAAAAATGGTAAAATGACCATGAAGTAGACTGGACATTCGTTGTTCATTACTGAAAGTCAACAGTGTGAGAGAAGCATGGGTGTATGGGGCAGGGTTGGGAGTAGGGACGTTCAGAGGGGAGTAAACTGCGGGTGCTATTTTATTATGGGTTAACACTCGGGACCACAAGGTGCAAACACTTTGCACAAACATTTCTCTAAACATTTCAAGACTGCATCATACATGCTTAATGGCATGGCAAATGAGATGGCACACAAATGGAATCATTTTATAAATTCTTTGCTTTGGTGATGTCAAAGCGTTTGACTGGAGACATGCCACACTCACTGGCAAACCAGCAAACAACAACAACAACAACAAAAATCAGTGAATAATTAAAAAAAAAACATGCAGTGACATAAAGACAAAGAGACAAGGCCTTGATCTCTCAGGCAAGCATAGTACCAGTACCTCAGATGTAACATCATTAGCGAGCAATAAACGGGCATACTGACAAGAAGGAAAGAGGCAGCGTTAGTCAATGACAAATAGTAAACTGAAAATAGAAAGTAACTTTAGAAAAGCACAGTTCCTTCTGAACAGAATACTTCTCTTTGTTTGCCAAACTCTGTTAAGATCTCAGATGTGTTTGCTTATCAACACTCAACTAACAAAGAAGTTATTTGTTGCATTTTGACAAACTGATCTGTGTGCACAGCTAAAGACTGCAGCCCTTGAAAACAACAATTCTGCTGGCCTGTGTAGAAACAAACAATAAATGAGAGTTCTCTGAATGAAAAGCTTTGAAGAAATGTCACTGATTATTAAGATGCACAGCCTTGCTTTTGAATGTAATGTGAATTTGCCTCATAAAACAACATCTGGTGCTTCAGTTATTCTAGTTTAAAATATTGCAGTTACTTTAAAATGTTCTAATATAGCAGAAACATCAATAACAGAACCAACGCAGATGTGTTTTAATTTCTCCATGCAATTTCCAAATTCCCCTAAGCCGGCTTGTGAAATGTGAAAGGGAAAGGGACTTCCATTAATATGAAGCCACTGGGTACTTCATAGAGGTTTTTGTCTGTTTTAGCTGAGCTGGAAAGCCCCTTTGACTCCCTCTACCTCAAAACCCCTAGGTCACATGATGCAAAAGAGGAATTGCGCTATAAAGCCGTAGCCTTGCATCACTCTGCATTGTGGTAATAGAATAGAACCATTATTGACGAAACGCTTAAAATATAAAACACTTATTTCAAGTTCACAAGTTCAGGTTCAACTTAACCAAATGAAATAAAGACAATCTCAGATTCAGTTGCGCCGACTGTCATAATCGTATTTAGTGGCAAGCTGAAGAAATCAAGCCATCTTATCAAACGTACAACCACAAGGGACAATAAGATGTGTTCTAATATGGCAGTAGTTATACTATGCTTCTGCATAGGATATCTGACTGTTACGAGACTATGGGATCTATTTATTATGACACTTACACTGTTGTCTTCTGCCTTCTCCCGACGCTTCACTTTATGAGTCTCATAATCTTCCATTAGGGTCTGCATGAAGTTTTTAGGTTTCTGGCTCCCACCTGAATCATCGCTTCCCAGATCAGAAAGTGGGGATGGGGCACCATTTGAAGAAGCAGGAGATACTGGAGGAGGGACACGGATCTTCTCAATTTTACCTGCACAAACAGAGAGACGTAGCAGTTAGCGTCATGGAGCCCACAACTTCATTAAAATGATGGAGAACTGAACCCCCCTCCACCACACACACACACACACACACACACACACACACACCACAAAAAAAAACAAAGGAAGAGA
>JBBIGA010000035.1:3499029-3511861 GCA_037576975.1 Alestes dentex | reverse complement strand
CACACACACACACACACACACAGACACACACACACACACACACACACACACACACACCACAAAAAAAAACAAAGGAAGAGAACACTGAGAGATCCAATAAAAACACTATTTCTCAATCCAGACTAGTCATCACTAAATCATGTTAGTGGGTGTACACCTTCAGTTTACTCACAAATGGATTGGAATTTTCTTTTTTCCAAGAAATATGTTCCAGCTGGTCTTTACTAATCTTCCCATCAGTGAACGTCCAATAGCGGAAATGAGAAAGCTAAGATAAATTCTTGACAATGTCCCAAGTAGTGTGGAAAGCAGAGAAAGAAACAGAATGTTTGCCAAAAGTAGAGTTCTCCTCATTTAGATGAACGGGTTTGAAATGCTAGAGAGTGTTTATATTCAAATGTATGCAGGAGCATAGCTCATGCATGTATAGACTAGTAAGACTAGACTAGTAAGGCAGAATAATAAACTCAGCTGAAATACTCCCATAAGAGCGTACAGTAAATTATGACTGAAAAACCAAACCAAACCAAACAGGCAGTTTGAATCTCACATAATGAGATTAATCTCTAAATGGAAACATCTCTAAATAATAAGTCAGATTCCCAGACATAGATTAAGCCTAGACCTAAACTTTTACATTTACAATACAAACCTTCATTTACAGTTTGGTCCAAAACCAAGGCTTAATCTCTTACACTGATTCTTTATGGCATTACTTATTTCTAAAGCAAATACAGAGGACGCCTATTTTCTCCACATTATTTTTCAACCTATCACTTTTGATTCTAGGAGTCATTATTCTGTAACCCCCCTTTAGTCCTACTTATGTGTATTTTCATCGGAAGATGTCGAAGCTAAATGAACATGAACCATGCCATTTTAGCTATACAGACATGCTGGCAGACGTGGGGCAGCTGGTGGCCTAGTGGTTAGGGAGTTGCCCCTGTGATCAGAAGGTTGTGGGTTTGAATCCAGAACTACTAGTGGCACCTCTGAGGTTCCCTTGAGCAAGGTACCGTCCCCCACACACTCTCCCTGGGTGCTGTGTTCCTGACTGCCTGCTGCTTCAATTGGTGAATGCAGAGAAAATTTTCACACTCTATGCTGTGATGTGTTCATGTATGACAAATGGTTACTTTTCACTAAGGAAATTCACAGTATCCCCACGCAATCCTTTATGACACCATTAGAGGGCAGTACTAGAGAGGAAAACGTCAGTCTTTCTCTTTACCATTCCATCACACATTTCAAAAGGACTGACCACGTGAGTTGTTTGTCAACTTGCGCTTTAAAATTTCTGAACATCTGCTGATTATTACAGCACCAGAAATGTGCCAGCCATAGCCATTTAACAACCATCTGTCCTAGACAGTAGAATGAGAGTGTGCCATATTATTTTTTAAACCGTTCCACTCAAAGTCAGCTTGCAAAAGTGACTCACGGTGTGTAGCAGCTGCCGCCCTCATGACAAACTCAAGGAACTCCTTTAAACAACCCTAAACCTGAGGGAGTATTGTAATATGATACACAGTCAGTGGAGTTCTACAGCCAAGGCTTTCAGTTTTGTTTCTGGGGAATAGCCGCTGTATCAATTAGTAATCAAACATCTCTCAAAACAAACCATATAAACAAAAACCTTCTGAAGGGTACTGCAGTATTTACAGACATATTCACATTAACAAATCCACAGCTGTCTGTCATAGCATTCACAGATAACAGAGCCAACTAGATGTGCTGACAGTGTTAGTCTTCCTCGCAGAGGCGTTTTGTTTCAGTTTACTGCTACCGTTTCAAACATCTCCCCAGCCCGGATTTGGCACAGATGTTATGATAGCTTTATGACAGTTATTGCTAAAAGGCAGAAGGCTTTATGTTGCATTAGCAGTTTTTAACCAGTACAACATGACTAGAGGACGTGCACTTCAAAATAACCTGAGTTATACTGCTTCCATAATACACGGTGTCTGAAATGTATTTACCTGGAGCTGTTTTCCCAGAAAGGACCAGTTTGGCTGGAAGGCTATTTGTCCTCTGCTTGGCAACTGAATTGGGGTTGGGACGCAGGCTTAGAGCCTGACGCTCCCTCCGAAGCTCTTCCTCTCGCTCTTGGGCTGCCCGAATCTCCTCTTCAATCATAGATAGAGTTCTTTGCTTGCGTGAGCGCAGCTTGAAAGGCCCAGAAGTGACTTCTGAGTCTTGGGTGCGGGTCACAGATGCTGTGCTTCGGAGTTCCGCTGCCTCTGAGTACTTACTGAAATAGCTGAACTCCGGCTTCTCACTTGGTGGGGGAGAAGGACTTGGAGGCCTGTAAGTGTTCACCGGAATAGCTGGAGTGGCTTGGACAGCAGGTATCTGCACAGTAATTGCAGGACCTGTGGTCTTCTTCTCTTCCACAGGGGGTGGCACGTGGGAAGATGTTTCTTCAGGCGCCGTTGATAAAGGGTCAGAAACTTCCACGTGCCTGTCAGAGATGGGGGAGGACTGCTGTGTGGCCTGGAGTGGTTGCCATTTCTCAGTCTGATGAGCAATAGCTTGCTGGATGGCATTTTGTACCAGGATGCCTGCATGGTATTCCAGCTCCTCCTCTGTCAGGCTGTCTCCCATGCAGGAGCTGCTTTGCTCACCTGGTGATTTTATGCTGGCCTCCAGTTTCCCATTGATAGGTGTTGTGGCCATTGGAGTACAGGGAAAGGAGTAGTCCCCCAGGGAGTTTTCTAAGAAGGCGCTCATAGTCTCATTGGAGGCACCACTGTCACTTATGTTGTCCATGCTGAAATCATTAGACAGAGTTTCAAGCACAGTGGTGTCCTGAGACCTGAGGGACAGGTCATCCAACCCAGAGTCGGCCTCCTCAGGATGATAGGAGCTGTTCATAGACCGCTGGCACAAATCAGAGTCTTCATCCTTGAAGATAGTCATTACTGCCCGGGCACAGGTGAAGTCATCATTTTTCATATCACTGTCAGTGATATGTGTGGTGGAATCTCCAACATTACATAAAACTCCTCTGACCTGGCTCATTTCTCCACTGTCCTCTACAGTGACCCTACCATAGCTGGTGACCGTGATGGAGCTGCTTGACTTGTCAACATCCGAGGTCCTGGAAAAAGGTTTGGCAGAGTATATCTGGGGAGCCACGCTTCTTTTCATAGGTTGCTGTTGTTGTTGTTGCCTGCTGTGCTCCATCTGAAGAAATTGTTGGCGTGCTGCAGAGAAATCAATGCCCTGAACCACAACATCCTCTTTATTTCCTACATCAGGTTGGACAATGGAAACTGTTTGTTTGGGGGCAGTTTGTGGAACTCGGTGAGTTTCGGGTTTCCTCTGCTTCCTCTCCTCATACCTTTTGAGTGACTGCAATTGCTCAGGTTCTAGCTCCTCTTCCAGTGTCTTTTCTTGAGGTGGGTTCCACCATTTTGCGGCAATCCCTGGATTTTTCTTGACTGCCTGATCTTTGATTAGTTCCAAGCGTTCTCTCTCTAGCTCAGCAATCTCTTCTGAAGGCCTGACCTTCTTTACTCTTATTTCCTTTTCTGTTGGAATGTCAAAAAGCTTGGCTGGCTTTTTCTCTTCGTGGAAAGCTCGAAGCTCAAAACGGGTCTCTTTCTTGACTGTTGTTCCTGTCTCAGGTGATCTGTGACACTCATCACTCATTGTTCTTGAATGACCATTTGGTTTGGTAGTATTCAAACTCTCCTCAACATAGGTGGTCTGTTTTCTCCCCTCTACAGTTACTTCATGACTAATTGAAGATGACACATCAGAAACATGAACAGATGGTACATTTCCATCTACACTGATTGCCTGGAGCTCAGGGGAACAAGTTCCATTTGAAGTCATTTCTGCTCCATGGTCACAACAGTTGGCCTCAAGCACCTCATCAAGGTAGCGGATTTCCTGGGCGACTTCACTGTCTAGCGCCTCTCCCCTGTGCTTCACACCATTCTGTCCACTTGTTGCATGGTTATTCTGGCTCTCACTTTGGGTCTCAAGTTCCATGTTGCAACTAGAGATCACACTGACTGGATCTAAGAAACTAACACTCTTGAGGCTTTTCTCGTTCTTCAGCTCACTGTCATCCTCTGAAATCCTGGAGGATTTCTGAAAACAAACAAATACTTCATTGAGTTCAGACTGCACTTCTGCAGTCAAGCTTTTCATGTAATATAACAAAATATAAACAACATATACAATGAAAACATAATTTGTGCAGTTTAAGTGCTTTAAACCCCCCCTCTTATTGCACTCATGTCTATGTAATCTGCGCAGAGCTAAAAGGAATCATTGCATGGGATCATCATGCATAATGGAGGATTAGCCCATGGTAAGACGTGAAGGATAAAAGGTTCGTTGAACTGTGACCTATGGAATCTGATCCTAGGTATACATGATTTATGAGGAGACCTCTTATGATGTATATCGATGGCATATAAACATTGTATAAGGTGGTACCAACAGCAAAGAAAAACAAGCATGTCTTTTAGCAAACCATTAATAAAATGGTTATTTCATCATTTTTTTCCCCAAATGTTGAGACTAAAGTCATTCCGTGTTTTAATGTAAAATGGTGCATTGTAGAGAAACAGAAACGAGTCAGAGCAGTAATGACAGGAGCCAGACCTCTAAAGCTTTTAATGCCTCTACAAGATAACCTCACATATGAAATGGTTATGAATATACTGCCTGATGCCTAAGAGATTGTTATACAATAGTTTTGATTGTTATACAATAGTTTAAAATCCATTCATGGTGGAGACACACATGTAAGGCGTTGTAATTAAATTAGTTGCCACAGAAAATTTATTTTAGCAGATTTTCCACTATTTTACCATAATCAGCATTAAATATTGAAACTTAGAAAACACATAGTGGTTTCACTGGTCATTTTGGATACTAAAGAAAATGGCTTTATTTGGTATGAAGACATTATATCCCCTTATTCTTATGACCACCAGTGTAATGAAATCATTGTCAGTACATTTCTCTTCAGTGAAACATTTTAGATCAAACTCTGAATAGCTTTGTTTACATCTCAGCGATTGGATTAGTCCTACTGAAACACATTTAAAATGACCTTTTCGAAGATAATAAAATTAGTCTCAAAGTATTCAGTCCTGGTTTGAAATATAAATGCTTCTTAAAAAAAAAAATAATAATAATATTTTTAAAGCTAGTGCACTGCTGGACACAAAGTGCAGCTGTTATGAGAAGACAGGACATTTTAAAATATTTTCATTATCACATTAATTTCTGAATTAGAAAGCCAACTTCACTGGAACATTTAAAGAAGCACTGATTCTCTGTGATCTATTTTCCTGTCTGCCTCAGATGGCTCCATTTAATGGCAAAATCTGAATTATTCACAAAAAGTAAATCATTGGTTTTAGGTTCAGCTGAGTCCTCTTTATTTTAGCAGGACCAGGAGCAAAGGGCCTCGCTGTTTTATGGATCTGCCACTGTTAGTAAGTGGAGTATAGCCTCCCTGTGGAACAGGGGGGGCTCATGGGCAGTATGAAGTCTATCTTAACCTCCTCAGGGAAAATACCAATGAGTGAGCTCAGCTCAGCCTCACATGGCTGTCTTTTCACCAGATGGGACAGACCTTTTGAAATGGAAAGCTGTCCCCTCATTTTTTGATGCCTGGAATCTTTTATGTGTCATAGAATCCTGGTGGCAATTTAAATGAAAAACTTGAAGAAAAAAAAAAACATGATCTATAGTAACTATTGTAATAATGCCTGGGATCTAATAATTACAAGCTTAAATACTGTGGCACAAGTATCTGCTTACAATAGAAGAAGCTGTATCTTTTGTCAATCCTCTGTCACACCTAAAACATTTGAAAACTGCCACTACTGTTGTAAAACACACACTGAGCCAGTTAGAGCAATTAACAATGTAGTACTTTGCAGTCTTTACAGTCAAAGATGAGCACACATTGCCAATAGTGAGTTGTGACAGGAGTTCTGTTCCCCTGCTCAGGAATAATGTTTTAGCTGTAAGCGTACATCTGATCAGTTTCAGTTGTATCCAATTGTTTGACAGTTAGCATTGGTAAAAAAAAGGCCTAGACTTTAGTGACAAAACACTTGTTAATTGGAATAGCAGTGAAAAGAGTACACACAGACAAGTAAGCAGTAACTAAAAACAAACTCATAATGTCTTTTCACATGCTCAAGGGGCTATATTATATGCTCCAAGAAAAAAGTACCAAATTGTCTCTGGGGTGGTACCTTCAAGGGCAAGTCCTCGGTAGCTTTAGTTAGGGAACATAATTGTACCATATTCTATTGTTTTGCATATTTATATGTTATATATTTTTAAGTTGGTATACATAGTTGTGTTTCTTTTAACTGCTTTGACTACCTACACCCTATCTTGACTCCAGGCCTTTTGTTTTATTTTGCTATTTTAAAAACTTGAATGTAGTGTACCTTTTAAACTCATAAAAACACAGTTGGACCTCATCACCATTGTTGTACAAATGAGGGTCCACCTTGGGGAGCCCAAAGCGCACCTGGACAGTGTGCTGGACACAGAAAATGAGCTCTAGTTCACTTAGCAATCAAAACAGATTTTGACCATCAAAAAGCAAAACAGATTCTAACCAGGTCTAGATCCCCTGCGACTCTGAATATAAAAAAACATTCTCATCTTACTGTTCTATAGTAAGGAACCCATATATTTATATCAGAATATAATCCTAGAATGCTGTTTTTTGAAATATGAGGTAAGACAGTTTAAACTTTTTGAAGTGCTCCCCAGATGAACTCCATTAGTTCAGCAACCTCAGACTAGAGCTCATTCAATATTCACATGGCCTACATTCTGCAACCTCAGTGAAACCATCACTACTCCGACAACGGCACCTAGACACACACACTCATGCGAAATAAGCATTTTCTCAGGTTTATGTTGTCAACAAACATTCAAATAACAAAAACCACCGTAAACAGGTAATGTTCTCCAATGTATTTCTCTGTTCAGCACCTCTGGAACACAAACGTCAAGGCACCTCTGGTTCTGTTTTTACAGAATATTTGTGGCTAATAAAATGTCTGCCCCTTTATCTTCAAGGCAGTTTTGTGTGTTAGCCCTGGCACGGGTCACGTGGTGTTGTCTTTAACATGGCTTTATGACACCAGACTGAACTGAATGAAGGTCCCTGTTCTCTGCAACACCAAACTAGCCATAGCCTCAGGTTGTGTTCACCATCACAGCATGTTCCCTCTCCTCTCTGTTCTCCTCTTTACTTTAACTATACCTCTAAGCAAATGATGACATTAAGAGTCATGTGAACCTCCCCAAGTCATGGAAAAACCAGACAAAGAATGCACAGACAAGTCAGTGACAAAGGGAGGGCCACTCCTAGCTGATGATTTTACTGATTACCTCTGTCAATATTATTGACTGGTTAGGACTGCTGCACTCAGCCAGAGACAGGAAAAGCCTTTATCATTTGACCTCTGAATCTGCTGACCAAATCTGTCCCCACTTTGGATACACAGCTCAGCTCAGATAGCATTCTAAACAATAGTTAGGGGAAAAGTCAGATTTACACAGTTTTCCTTCTTATCCCAAATATAGTTTAACATTGATAAAGATATACCTAAGTTTGCTTCTTTAGTTTTGCACAGATGATACATGGCTAATACACCCAATAAGTAATAGAGCACAATGCAAACTGCTGCTATAAGCTTCCATTAAATGTTAGCCTCATGAACCTCTAGGCAGAACTTAAGAAGCAAATGCTGGACACCAGTCATGTCCTGGCATACAAAATACATTTTGGGGCAACTAGGATATTTCTGTACATTTTTTTAATTTTTAACTATTCCTTCAGGACCCTAGCACACTCCCCTTCTCATCTATTGCTCTGTCTCAGTCCCGGTCATGCTCCCTGGCTGCTCCGGCTGTAATAAGCTATGCTCTCGGTGGGGGGATGTGGATGCCCCGCTGAGAACCCTCTGACATTCCCCACATAGCTCAGCTGTCCTCCAGGCTCCCGCCAGCTAATGCAAGTGATGAAGGATACGCTGCCCTGGCTAGCCTAATTAAAGTGTGTTTATGTTTGCATGTGTGTGTGTGTGTGTGTGTGTTCGTACTGCCTGTCAAAAGTTTGGAGACACCCCGGTTAATCTATTTGATTATTTTGCTGTTGCTTTTAAAAAGAATATACCAACATTTTGTTGAGATAAAACAGGTATTTGCTGATAATTTGGGTACAATGACCTTCATCACTCATCATAATGTCTGTTGAGAGGTCATTGATAAAAGCACATATTAAAATTTGAGCCCCAAGGTGGCTTAAACTCAGATCAATACAGTGGTACCTTGGGAATAACAAAATTTGTGAATAACATAATAAAATGTTATTCACAAATATTGTTATTCCCAAGGTACCACTGTTACTATCATCCCAAATATTTGAGCATGTGATATTGATTTCCCTAGAATAAAGCTGGATAGTCTTCTCAGTGATAATCATTACAAACTGTGTAAGAAAAATCTGTGTAAAGGCAAACATAACATTCAGGTTTTGCATATGGTTGCCACTCTTTAAATTAGAGAGCCTATGCCTGGTGCCTTTTTTGGTGTTTTTTGTGCATTCTCGGTATGATGTTGCCATTGAAACATCTGGAGACGGTTAGGCTGACACACATAATTAACACGAAGCCAAGCCTCCCTATGCAGACTGACCTATGCTGACTCTTTGAAGAGATGCTGGGCCTGCATACTTTCAGCGTTCCTTTATTCACTCCTGCGAACAAAGCTCGCTGAAAGTTTGGCCGTAACGCTAGAAGCCTCTGGCCAGCACTCTGAGAGTGCAAGCGGCAGACACAAAGCACAGGCAGTGACAACAAGATCGTCCTGAAATAGAATCCCTTCCCTCGTTCCTTAGAGCAGCCTGTATCTCGAGAGGGAATTCAGCAGAGCAGCTTGCTCTGAATGACTGTATGAGGAGTGAAACATGACATCACCGGAGTGGAATGAACAGAATTATTTAAAAACTCTCAAAACCCTGCAGATAGATTTAGAGTGTAATGTAGATGGTTAACCAAACAGCATTGTAAAGATGTTCCGAAGGAATTACTGAAAACCAAAAGCCTACCTCTCAGTAATGAACCCCTTCCAGTTTTTAATGTAGTCACACAATGATGACTTTTCAGTGAAAGTGAAAGTGTCCACCAACTCAAAGTAAAACAAAATGTTCCAAATTAGAGAGTAAAGATACGTGAGGGTCTCATGACGCTGTCAAGTCCTCAGTCACACAGTTGGCTAAGTTTTGTCAATGAACGGAGAAGCGAAACAGAAAGTGTCCTTTCAGAGCATGCATGGTCCAAATAAACCTTAACCGCTACATGACTACAAGCCTTTGAGATGAACTGGTGAAGCCCTGCCCAGGACAACATACAGGACTTTTCCTGGCTACTCCTTTCCTCCTCCTCTTTCTCCTCCTATGCATGAGTTAATGAAAGACTGTTGTGCCTCACTCACCCCAATCCACGCGCCGTGTGTCGTTTCCTCCCCCTCCCACCTCTCTGTCGTACAATGCTTCTCTTCTCTCTGCTTCTCCAAGTCAGATTTCTTGCCCGAACTGACTGTGGGGTATGATGTCATGCCAAGGGGGCTTGGTTTAAAGAGAAGGGGAATGTGCTCCCTGGACATGCACAAAGATCCCCTCTGTCAGAGCCAGAAACCCCCATCCCCAGTCTTGCTTTCTCTCGCTCTCACCATGCATTTCACACCCCCAGACAGAGAACAGAAGTACCAGTAACACCCCCTAAGAGGATATACCATGGTGGGGTGGAGATCAAACCTCAGGGTGGGGAAAGAATGTAATATTCACACCCAGCTGGACCTAAGCATGAGTGTTTCTTCCAGCTTATATCCTCTGACTCACAGAATCCCGATTTACTACAGGTGCACTAATGTGGAAGTTCTGATAACATTTACCAATTTGACAACAAATTATTCACTGAAACTAAAAAAATACATGTCTGTAACTTTTAGTTTAATTTGTATTAAGAATGGCATTACTAACACTTATTATGAAATTTTGGTTGGAAGCAATAGGCTTGAATTCGTTAAATACCCAACAGAAAATGATCCAATCTGAATGAGGGATGAATTTGTGAGTGAACTTTTGTAGACTAACTTTAGGTCACTGACTGTGAATATGAACGACAGCCTAAAGAGTGTGATTCTGTCAGATAGAAAAGAGCAAATCTATGACAGAAATACTACAGACAGGGCAAAATATACGTTAATTTATACTACAGACAGTGTCTGTTACAAGCTTCAGACACAACATGGAATGTTCACATGTCCATCTTTAATCTAGAATGAAAAATTCATGCTCAGTGCCAATAGCTTAGCACTATAATACTTCTATCCCACTGAGCCTTTAACAGAAATTAGCATGGAAGCCTGTTTGTTACACATGTTTTGATGTTTATGGCACAAACAGAAGGCTTCACCAATGACTACTGTTGTGTTTGAACAGTCATAAAATAGTCAAGTCACATAACCACTAGCAGCTGTTCATGTGACATTAGAGAATTTACTGGCTAGTGATACTGATTAAGACTTTATCAGCCACACACATATATTCTAACTATTTTAGTGGGTTTGAAAAGAACATAAATGCTCAACTCACTGTGAGCATGAACAGAGCAAGTTATGAACAGTAAATAGAAATCCAATATCAGACTGATAATAAAAAAAGACTTCCCATTCATTGGGGCAGCTTGTGGGCTAGTGGTTGGGTGTTGCCCCGGCAAACACAAGGTCATGGGTTTTAATCTCAGGACTGCTAGTGACACCACTGGGGTACCCTAGA
This sequence comes from Alestes dentex, assembly GCA_037576975.1. Lineage (NCBI taxonomy): Eukaryota > Metazoa > Chordata > Actinopteri > Characiformes > Alestidae > Alestes > Alestes dentex. The sequence continues at coordinate 3,501,018 of JBBIGA010000035.1, read as the reverse complement.
GAAAGGGGCCATCCATGCACACTGCCCCCCGGGCACCCCTCATTAATGGCAGCCTCTGATGAATGGGTTAAATGCAGAGAAAGAATTTCACATTGCTCACACTGTGTGTTGTGCTGTATTTACACGTGACTATAAGGGGCCACTTTACTTTACTTATATCAACCACCAATATGTTGACCTCCTAATACACAAACATGTATGCCTTATCCCTGTATTCAGACGCAGTTCATACCAACAGATTACTGATCAGGCATGTCCTAATCTTATTATACAGTATATGTAATATTTTTTCATGTCCTTCTCTGTGTGTGTCTGTTTTGTTGGACAGTGATGGAACTTCATAAAGGATTTGAGAGAATGTCCAGCTCATTATTGTCTCTGAAAGCCTGAAATAGAAATAGCACAACGAGTCCCTGTCCCCGGGAAAGGACATTTTAACATACTGCCACCAAAGGCTTTTAATGACCTTGTGGCATAATAAATGAATTGCCTTTTTCAAGAACGCCATGAGAGACAATAGCATACTGATAAGAGCAAGTGCCATCAAAATAAGATGCTGGAAACTGAATGCCACTAAGTCACTCAAGGTTCTTCACTGCATCTTACTTTGTGCTAACAATGTTAATACATGCTGTGTTTAGGGCTATATAAAGACATGCATGTAACCTTCACCGCAGCCCAGTAATTATACTATTTCTGTCATTTCATGGAAAAGAGCTTCTGCTTTGTTGCTAAAGACTGTGTTTACTGTCACTTGAATAGCAGCTGATCTTTAAATGAGAACAGGACTTACACTTTGCTTATCTATTTTAGGAAAACGGGGTCTCCATGACTACTACACTACAACATGACATATCATCATTACTATATGTCATATTATCTTGCTGGGTCTTTTCATAGAGGTGGTTAGGGTAGCCTAAATCCATACGTGAATAAAAATATTGTGTAAATTAATAGTATTACCTATGTACAATAATGAAGCAAAAAAAGGAAGAAAAAGTAAAACCTTTCCTAAAATAGCTTGAGGAAAAGTACACAAATACTAGGTCAAAAAATAGTATTGGAACATTTTACCAAATCCAGCATCTGTCTAGTTTGTTTGACTGTGTCCTTCTCTTGTTGGATTGTTTTTGTCTAAAATAAAGGGATAAACCTCAAAGGTCAAAGGTGTGATCACAATCAGAAAGCAGTCCAGATGTTCTTACTGAGTAAAACAGTGCTTTCCTTTCCTCACAGACACACTTGAGTAAAAGCAAAAATAAAGTTTGACAAGGGCAAATAGGACAAGAAAATACACTTGAATACAAACATTTGGTTTCTTACCTGTCTATAGTTTAAATGGCCTATATCCTGCATTTTCTTGTATTTATTGTTCTCTCTAAGGTCCATGTATAACATATATGGTTTTTCAGTACAAAATCAGTCATAATTATTTTTGTCCATTGTCCAACCTTTTTTCCTCAAATAGTCAGCCTGTATTTGTCATTGTACCTTTAAGAGTAACATATGACCACTTTTCTGATTGACTGTCTTCTATATCTTTTAAATCTGTCTGGGCTGAAACATTGCACAAACACTTTAATTTTAATGGGCAGGACTAAACCAATGTAACCTGAATTACCTTGTTTACATGCTTTAAAATAAAATTAGGAAAATGTCTTTTTAACTGCATGGAATATAAATGAGAATACATGCTACATAAGCAGGTCATCTATTCTAGGGTAGAGACTGTGGCCTTTTAAGATATTTTGGTGCTATGCAGAATTGAGACGTTAGGTGTATCTGTGTGTTTTGAGAGAGGATGTCCACTCTGGGGTGTGGTGTCATCCTCTCCCAAATGACTGCATTTCCCTGCCTCTGCCATGCACAGATCAGAGTCACCTACAGTTGTAAACGTTTGAATACCCCTGGAAAATTTTGACTTAGTTACTTTTATTCAACAAGCAAGTTTCTTCTTGATTGGAAATGACACAGGCGTCTCCCAGAAGA
>JBBIGA010000035.1:3475069-3498929 GCA_037576975.1 Alestes dentex | reverse complement strand
TTCCAGATGATCAGGCGGTGATCAGTATACTGGTGGTGCTGAATGCTGAGTGGTTGGAACTCCTTTATCTGGGCACCGTGTATCTTTAGGCCCTTTGAAGTCTACTAAGTTTGACAGGTATAAAATTGTATTTGTGCACCAACAAGGTGATTCAGAGCAGAATATAAAGAAATGAGACTCAAGACTGTGGCACAGTACTGTATACATGATAAAAAGTATGGGTACTTTCATACATATTATACCAATGAAACATATATAAGAACCCTCTGTATAAAAACACGTTTCTGTGTATCTGTGTATGTGTGTTGATGCGAACATGCACATATTTATAATGTGACTTTGGACTCATACATTCAATGTAGAAAATGTAAAATATAGCCTTAAATATGTAAAGTTTTTTCTTTGTGAAATCTCATTGAATGAATGTGTTTCTCTTTGTCTCACATGATGCACAGTGTTTTTAAATTGCATATGATGCACATCAATTAGCAGTTCTGCACACACTGATCTGCAGCCTTCAATAGGGCTGAATTAGCTTTAGTCAGCACTCTCTCTGAGCCTGCCTTCCAGTGTGTTCTCACATTGCGCGTTTGTAATTGCTGTAGCTCACAGCAGGAGTGTCTGCCACCCTCATTTATTTTCTGACCTACAATGTGTCACTATCATGAGAAAACCTTATATAACCAATTTGCTAACCTCACATAACCACAAGGATTCATTGGTTTTGATAACATAGTCCCAATTACTATCTTTTTGCAATATTATGAAAACGATTAAAGTGTTTTCAGAATAGTAAAACACTATTTTTTACTATTTTTTACACTACCCCCCAGAATGGCACCCTGTTGTTAATGACTATAATGACTATTAGTGAGCAAGACATAAAACTCAATTAGGGGCAATGTATGACACTGCCATTGGCACATAATTCAATTAGCCAGACAAGATAAATCTAAACATCCTCACCAGGATATTAGCTCATTTCATTAAAGCCAAAATCAGTTGGCAGGATTTGATTACTTCTAGTATGTATATTGCATATCAGTATACTGTATATCAGTGTCCTGAAGGAACTTGGTATGAATAAAAAGTAACGTTTTCCCTAGATTCAAATCTAGATCACACCAAAAGTGAACATTCAGTTTACTTTACGTAGCAGTGTAGGCATTCAGCTTATTGGGAAAAAAGCTATGGCAATACAGAAGAATGTGTTTCAAATATATTAATGTCTTCTAGCAAATCATAAATAAATGTTTACTTTGGTCAGTCCAAACAGAGTTTACTTCAAATTTGAAGTAAAGATGTGATGTATGTTTGGGTTAGGGTGTTAACCCTTAAACTGCACACTTTTCTGCATGTTAATCGCCAAATCAGCAAAAAGAGTTATTTTAATTTTGTTAATAAGGCATCTACAATTAATAATTATAAACAGTGTGTGATAATATTTGATGACTGGAACCCTAGTGCATAACACTGACATAAACATGTCATAAATATGCCAATGGCCAATGTCATGTACTGTCATGACTGATGACTTGCTTACACTTATAGAACCACCTCATGTTGCGTTTGCTGGTTATTGTCATGACAAATACTATAATATATGATGTCATGAAATTAAATTAGTTCGTGGCACAAACTGTCATCACTTCAGACACTGTAGTATCTGTCATAACAATCACAGGTCATAGTAACAACCTTGTTATATCGATGTTTCATGAGCTGTCATGACAACTCATGTTAATGGATGGCATGATTATATTAGTGTGATGTAGTGAGGGTCAGGTAAAATGTTACCAAATATTTAAGTCATATTCTAAATTAATACATGTGTACTTCAGTGTGTGCTGTATCCACTTTTATTTTGTATTTATTAGGCCTCCTCAGTTGTAGTCTATAGTACTAATTATGTGACACCAATACATTTCTCATGACATTATTTGTAATTTAAGTAATGGGTCTTAAGTAGGTCTTCCAGTCTCTTGGGACAGTTCTATATATAACCAAAATAACAACAAATAAAAGCTGTCAGCACTTCCAACATGTGCTCACCAAACCTGTTCCTGGAGATCTACCAGACTTCAGCTCTAACTCAAATCAACCTCACCTGACTGAAAATGAAAAGATTGCCTTGAGATATCCCTGATTTGCTGAGGTGTTGGGGTGGAGGGTAGATCTCCAGGAGATCAGGAGGCCACTGCTTTGGACCAGTTTGAAAAAATGTTTTGTGGACTTTTTACACATCATATTAAATTCTTGCAAATTATGTATTGTGGTATATGGGCATTGCATGTGAATTAGTATCTGACATTTCTCTCCCACTGAAAATGAATTCGGATGGACACTGGACATGGATTATTTGGCCCTGGTCCAAATCATATCAGCTCTCTATGAGAATGGAACCTGTCCACGTTAGTGAATCAATTCAAGTCTATTAGAGACAAAGACCACAGCACTAGCACTAATGCTGACTTCATTTTGTACTAACCTTAAGTGAGAGTAGATGACCTCAACCATTTTCTGCCATTTAGAAGTCAGTATGGAAAGCCTGATGGAAGTGAGCATAGTTTGGGATGGGGCATGCAGTCTGGGGTGATGTGCTAGTGTCAGGCAAAGGAGAGAGCAGAGGAGGCCTGGGTGAAGTTAGTGTTGCTGCAGAGGGTGAGAGGGATGCTACTGACCCGGAATGAAGAGAGAGTGCTAGTACAGTAGTGACCTGATGGAGCAGTGAGTTAGAGAAAGAACCATAGCACAGACTCAGGACGGGTAGGCACAGTGAAAAAAATGCTGTTTATTGGACTAGGTTTACCATACAAAGGGGGGGAAAAAGCGACTGTTACAGCATCACAGCCGGCAGTCCGTACTGAAGAAAGGGTGTGGTAGGGAGCAATATAGAGAGATAGATACACAGAGCGATTACAGTAGTTATCTTTAAAAAAAAAAAAAAAAAAGAAGAGAGAAACGCAACAGTTAAAAAATAAATACACTTCAGGTTTACAAAAATACAGCAGAACTCTCAATTAAAAAGCACAGCGGTATCTCATGGCAAGCTGGATATGTCCCATTGAGCTCAGACAGGAGCCACACCACAAATACTGAGGTTCCACGGCCTCATGGGTTCCTTTTGGCAGTACGATGCTGAGAAACTGGGTGCTAGACGACACTGGCCAGCGTCTCACCAAGGGTCTGCTGGGGGCCTCCGCAAGTACTCTGTATTTCTTTAAATAATTACACTTGTACACACTCAGACAGTTATAATGGGCTTCCTGAAACCCCTCCAGCGCTAAGATGGTAGAGAGGGCATTATTTGCCTGCTCTGATGATCTTACAACTAGTGAGTTTAAGGGAAACTCCTGCCTCCAAATTTGTTCTCCAAAATGTGAAACACATTGCAGGAAATGATATCTTGGCAAGTGAATTCTCTTTCAATGTAAATAATGTACCTAATATTTCTCGGGCCAGTTTTCAGACATAGATTAAGCCTAAATCTAGACAAAAGAGAATTTCCATGGCTCATTCACCATGGGCACTGTAATTTAGTCCAAGACCAGCCTTAAGCTATGACACTGTGAGACTGAGAAAAACGATTTTATGAGAGTATTCCAAAATACCTAGAAGGTAATTCTACATATTTCTAACATTTCTACTTGTTGAGAGCAAAATTAAATACCAATGCAATAGAAATTGGTAAATTAATAGTATTTAATACGTGATTACACTACATTTGGAAGGCTACTTACATAGGGGCTTCTTTACACATGCATAAGCTTTAAATAACATATTTAAAAATTAATATAGTGATGAACATAGATGACGTTTTACGAAAGAAAAGACTCTGTACTGCCATAAAGGGCCTTAGTGGTAACTGTAAGTGTTACTTAATATTCTTACAACAGTCTCAGGATGAGAAATATTAACACATTACCAACATTTAAGTGCTTTCACTTGCAAGGATATGTTTTTTAAGTGTACAAATTACTTTGCTCATTCAGGGTCATAGTAAAGAAGTTTATTGTAGTAGTTTGCCAGTCTGAAATTTCTGAAACAGAAACATTTATTTTTTTATCATCACTGAATGTTCACAGCAGAATCTAAAACATGGCACTACTTGTAGCTGCAACATTGAGACTTTTTTTACACAGAAGTCAAATTTGCTATCTGTTTCCTAAATGGCAGGCTAACGATTGTTACATTTGGCAGTGCCTCTCCTCAAAGACAGATAGAGATTTTGAAAAAGATAATTTCTATATATATATATATTTATATGTCAGGTATTATAATGACTTTCCACATGTTTGTATTTACATAGATTGTATTCATACTTGCATAATTTGGTTTAGCCACAAATTAAGCAGTAATTAGATTTTGGATTTTCAGCTTTTTCATTTTCCTTCCCTTTTGCATAACAGTGTGATCGATACATATACTAACATTTCCAGGATAGTATTATGAATCATAATTTTTTACAGCTTTTGGGGTGACCTGATCTAATAGTAGCTGTAATATGAACACACTGATCCATTTTAATATAATACTCAAAGTGTATAAAAGGTCAACCGAGAATAAACACACTTGCATAATCCTAATGGACTTCTGTGGGGCCTTTTTTCTGCTGATAAAAGAGAAATTGTCAAATTGTGCTTAAGTCCCCCTAAAATTAGACCGTTTATGGAATCTACCCCCTACTGTGTTCAGTGGCTCACACTGATGATATTAAACCACTGATAAAATGCAGGTGAGAGAGAGCATTTCATTTTCTACAGGACAGCTGAAATTGGTGCTTAGTCAGAAGCTCCTTGTTTGAGCACCGTCTTCTTTGTGCGAAATGAAGCAATATGGCACTAAATGTGTTTTCCAGTGACAGAGGAGAGACAGTGATGACAGACACGACAAAGCAGTCAAGATTAGTAAATAAATTAGAAATAAATAGGATGTGTCCCTAAGAGTCCACACCAAGAAGTCTATATGGCGTTTAGGTGTGCATTATAAATACAAACAATGTATATATACTGTATTAAAACCACTTCTGGATTTCAACCTCAATAGAAATACACGTTGGCACTCGTTTAGAGCAAAAATGTATCTACACTGTTGATCTATAGGCATATTGTGTTTACAACCAAGTATCCTCACTCCTCAAAGATATGCAAGTTTTATCATTTTGTGATTTTCCAGTCTTTATGGGTCAGTTTGCTGGGCTGAATTACAGTCCAACTTCCAAATATTGAAGGATGTTGGGGAAAAAAGTGCTAGACACTGTCAATCTGTTTTTGAAATGCCCTGCATATGCCTAAGAAACGGTTAGATTTGCTGGTGAGAGCTTGGGAACATTCTTTGAGATTGATGGTCAGAATTCTGTGGACTGGTGAGGCTGATATACAGTATAATCTCAAGTATTTGCAAATGTGCAACATATCCTAGTTGCTGATGGCATCTCCTGTTTTGTTAAAGTGCCAGAAAGGTCCCATAAAACTCAGCACCAATTTTTGTTTGTAAACTAGGAATACACTACACCATGGCTTTAGATTTCTCTCAATGTATATGAGGAAATGGCAGTACCTAGCACTTCAGCTCAAATCCAAAGATTTCCATTCATTTTAAGCGTAGATCGGATTTGTGTGAGCGAGAAATCTGCTACCAAATGAGCAGAAACGGTTGATGGGTTATGACTGAAGATTAGAGGATTCCAATGGCAGTTCAGCATGACTCGTTTTGAAACTTCTTTTCAACTGATCAGTTTAAATGTTCAGTGACTTTTTTCTTTTTTCCCAAGAAAAAAACAAAATAACAAAAAAAACAATGGCAAAAATAAACCCTATCCTAACAAACCATGGCAATACAGAGGCACAAATAGGCAGCCATACCCCTGCAAGATCTGTCCAAATCATGACAGCTGTGCGGCTGTCCTCATTCAGACAGTCTAACCTGCCAGTGTAAACAGAGGAGAATGAAAGACAAGCCGAGCAAATAATGGTTGTTTTGAAGTGTGAATGCTTCAGTAAGGCCACTGAACAAAATGAGAGCTGGCGAATGGTATAATACCATATGATACGTGTGGATTGTTTTCACATTTGAACCACCATAGGATCCGCTGCCTTTCCACAATAAGTACTCTAAATAAAACTATGCTACACCGTTGTATAAAGGTCTATGAAAGTATCAAATGTAGACTCTTTTGGGGGTGCCCAGGTTTAAGACTGTCTTTTTATGTCATTTTTATTTTCACAGATATACTGTACAAACACCTGGGTTAGTTCTTTGTTTGTTCACTATGCTCCTTATAATGGATCACCGTCCTTTGTAAGTTTCGTGTTTCCCCCCAAAAAATATTGTTTGACGTATGCTATGCTAAAGACTACCCCCCCTTTCCCCCAACCACACTCCCTCAACGTCCTGCCCTGGGTCCTGACAGCAAGAGAGTGAGCCATTCTGTGGAAAATAGGTCAGAGAAGACAGAGAAGAGAGAATGTGCTTTTCTCACATCATAGTGGTGTTGGAGATGCTGTTAGTAACAAGGTGAAAGGCTGTTTTTTTTTTTGTTTGTTTGTTTGGAAAGGGAGGCAGAGACTTGGTGAATGTGTTCCAAGGAAAGAGAAGTCGGAGGAGAAAAGAAGGTCACATGACAGTACAGCACTGGCAGCGTTTTTTCTTTTCGGTACCTGCGGGCGGTGGCTCCTTGGCCGAGCTTTCATCCTTGCCCTCGGAGGACAGTTCGGTGGCTTCGGACGGGGGCCGTCCTGAGACCAGGTCGGCGGCATTGCCATCGATTGTGGAGACATCGGTGACGGTTTTCTCCCGCAGTGACTTCTCATCGTCCTCGTCAATGAGCACGATCTCGGCCTTGATGGTGCCGTCGAAGCCCAGCAGCTTCTTGCTCTCCTCCTCGTCCTCCACATTGTGGTAGCCCATGAAGATCATGGTGACTGGCTTCTCAGCCGTGGCCTCTGGTGGCTCAGTCACTTCACCGTCGTAGCTTTGTCGGACCTGGCCAGTGGCCTGTGGCTTGCCCTCCTGTCCACGGACCATCTCCAGTTTGGTATCCTTGTGCAGGGTCTGCTCCCTGAAGCCTTGCGGGGCCTCTGCAGCCTCCGGAACAGCAGGTGTCATGGTGACTCGGGCCCCGTCGGGCTTCTGGTTGCTCTGACCCACACGTCCCATCAGTTCCACAACCTCGTCCGAGCTCCAGGGGTGCACACCATTCTCCAGGGTGGTGGAAGCCCCAGAGCGCACCTCGTAGATCACCTTCCGGCCATCGTCGTAGACCTTGACTCCCCGCTGGTGGGCCTCCTCGGGGCTGACTGGGGAGGCGGACAGGATTTTGGTGTCGCCCGTCTTCAGGTCCTTTTCGACGCTGATCTCCATGGCGTATAACACTTCAGACAAAGGGAAGAGTGCAGAGGTGTGTAGGTTAACGTACACTTAGTGTGATTTGTCATGCACTACAGTGTGGCAAGCTGTTAATTAACAAATACAGTGATAATATTTCCATGCACTGCAGTCCTTTATAAACGTCTTTTCTATCGACAGGAATCAATAAGATAAATCAGACTTACCATCTTTACTGCTTTTATGCCAGCCGATAAGCTTATCAACCACATCTTGTAAACGCTGCACACCACACCTAACTGCTTTCATGTCTTGCACCATTATTCATTTTACTAAGATGCTGGAAAGTTTAACTCTAGGCTTGATGGTCCATTATTAATCTTAAAGAGTATCTTCCATGCTTTTTTTTATTTTGAAAAGAGTTTAATGTTGCATGTATGCATTGGACTACAGGAGTTTAGCCCTGCCTATTTACACTGAAGTTATGAGAAGTGTTTCATTCTAGACTGAATGATCCATATGAACAGACAGCCAATCAGTACAGAGATCATTAGCATATATTTTAAAGCATAGTAACCAAAACAGCCTGTTTAAGTGAAATGCATATGAAAAAGTTAGTAAATACTCAGGTAAAGTTTTTGGTACATAAACAAATTTTAATGTGTTAAATAGACCTAAAAATAAGTGAAAAATAAAAAAATGTAGGATAATGTAGGAAAATAAGTGAAAAATGAAAAACGTAGGATATGGACCCTTTAGTATATATTCAGCAGACTTTTTTGATAGCTACAATGGAAGGTATATGTAGGTTATGAGAGTGAGGAAGCACTGGGTATAAGCGGTTAATACGCAGAGCACTGACATAAACAAAAGCATTGCTAGGAACAATGAAATGCAAGGAATGTGAAACAGGATAAGACGATATGTGTACAGAAGCATACTTAATATGCCTGTTATTATTTAGAAAACCTTGTGTGATTAACCACTCAGATTAACATTTTTAAAAAGCTGACCAGAAGATTATCACCAGACCTAAGATGAAAACTGGAAATTGTCCTCTTTAAATGCAGTTATTGTCCTTGATAACTGTCTTTTCTAAATGAATGCTCATTTCTAACTTTGAAAAAGGGGCAGCTCTCTGAACAATCCAGAGTGAAAAACAAATAAATAAATAAAGTATGACTGTTCTTCACTGAAAGCCCTAAGGGCAAAAACAGGAAAGTCTCCAAACTCCTCTGCAAAGACCACCTCCATATACCTCGTTTACTAGTTATTTTATCTACTATTTTGCTTTTATCTTTTTTTTATCATTACATCTTTGCCCAAGTCTTTAATCTAGTCGAACATTTTGATTTCCGACAGCCTGCTGCACTTCTGAATTAATGTGTTTCTCTTTAGCTCTCCCAGGTGTCGTGTTGATTCGCTGTGACTCCATCTGTAATCCTCATTACTGTGCCAAGCGTTGGCCTGGGCCCAAACCTGGCACCACCCCTGCCCCTCCCACCCCCCTTGCCAAGCACCTACCAGGTTTTCTTGGGAGCAGGCAGTCCCCCGAAGCTGTGGCCGGAGTTTGGGAGTTCAGCTCTGGGAGCTCGGGGATGCGGGAACAGATGTAATTCACTGCATCTGTCGGGCAGACAGCAGAAGAGGACATAAAACTTGATCCCTGTGGTCCGAAATGCAGACCCCCCACCCCCCACGCCCCACTCCCCAATGTGCCCCTCCCCTTCCAACCCCCTTCTGCTATACTGAGTATCTCTATCTCTTTCTTTCTGTCTCTGAAGCAGCTCGTTGCTTAGACAGCAAAAGCAGAGTGTGTGTATTAGGGTGAAACAATAGTGGCGCTGGGTTGGAGGGATTCCCTATGAATAGGTGGATCATTGTAAACAAAATGCAGAGTCATTGCCCTGTGTGTGCAGTTCAATAGTCTAGCTGAGGCAAGAGGGAAATGGGCCAAGGGGCTAATGTGTGCAAGAGGGACCCCAGGGCCTCACAGAGGGGATATGGGGCATTTAGCATGTGTGCTGTGGGTTTTTATACCATGGCACCAACCACTAGTAGGTACTTCAATGGCGTTGCACAGGCACACGTGTCACTGACAATGTTAACAAGCAAGCTCTTGAACTTGGACAGAAGTTTGCATTTTGGGGGCATTTAATTTGTTAGCATAGAATAGAATTTGTGTCAGAAATATTTACACAATTATCTGCATTATTCCATATATAGATCATTATAAGACATATTAGGCTATATCTTAAAATATAACTTTGTGGCAACTGCATGCTTAATCACTGATTTACTTCCGACAGTGCATAACATATTACCTATGACATGTCTAAAAAATGTACAAATCTATAAAAAATTGATAATATATAGGCAAAATGCAGCTTTTAAGATGGCTACCACTGTTTTTAACCATACCAGGTGCTTAAAAGTATATCATACAGTGTCAAACCACATAAACAAGTCTTTTTAAGAATACGTAACAACCAAAAATGGTTTTAGCCAAGTATGTGATAACAAAAGCAAAGCTTATATCCCAATGGTTAGCACTGGGATATAACTGCATGCTTATATCATCACACACTTGTTTATGAAATAGATTAGCTAATGTGGTTTCTGAAAATATATGCCATACTTTCATCTACAAAAGTGGACAAAAGTACAGGCAAAATGCAGAATGCAGATGGCAGCTTCTAATGTTTTTAGCCAAGTATGGAACATGTCCATGCTAATGGATAAACAGTGTGTCATACGGTGCCAGAAACCACACAAGCAAGTCTATTTCAGATTAGATTATGTAACAACCAGATTCAGTTTGAGGGACAGATATGACAGTTCGCAGAAAGCTAATCAGTATATGCAAAATAAGATTTGTGATTAGCTACAGCAGCCTCTTTGCTCCAGTGTAAAACTGAAGGAGGAAACTTTAGACACCAAACATGTTTGATCACTCTTGGACTACGGAATTGTAAATTTAACAAAAATAAGATGGAGTATTGGACCCATACCTCCGTCTTGGTTCTGTAGACTCTGTGAACAGAAAAAGGAAAGACAGCGTTTTTCTCTTATGAAATCAGATGGCAAGTTTATACAAAGCAAACTCTGTGGTTTGGAACTTCGATCATGGTGTGGATGAAAATGGAAAATTGCTTCTGTGCTGGCCTAAACTAAATAAAGCTTGCCACATTTTTTTCTCTGACCTTTTGGTTTCACATGATGCTGCATCTCAGTGTTCCTCACACCCACCAGCATGATACGCTTAGAACGCTGCATATGTGTGTGTTTGTGTGTGTTTGTGTGTGCTCTCACTGTAATGAAGGGCAGTTAGCACATCTTACTTTCTGTAGGTCTTCAATCGAGCGCTCTGTTTCCCGCAGTCTCTCTCTGAGAACTTGCTCTTTGGCGGATATTTGCAATTCTTCGTTCTCCAGCTGAATGATCTCTGATTCCAATCTGCAGGGCATAAAAAACAAACACTTCAGATACATGTGTATGCATCTGCTAATGGTCATAATAATATGAACAATTTTGTGCACGCTACTAACGGTAATTCAAAGATAGCAAATAAATAAATGCCATGGATTAGTCTACTGGTTGACTTAAAAGAAGGGAGTTAAATCTTTATAAAGCGTCCAGCTCAAGCAACTAATGCTGTTCCACTTGTTCTGACCAATTAATGTGCTGCTGGGTGACAAATTAGGAGATTTGAATTTGGAGAATTTGAATTAGGAATACCTGCCTATTTTAACAAAAACTTTAGCACATGTATTATTAAAATAAAAAAAAACTAATTAAAATGGCTTTTGTTTTTTTGGTCCTTGTTACTGTGCCTTTTGTGAATGAGGCCTGTACTGATTGGCTGCCCTGCAATGTCCTTATAATTTCCATGAGACCACTCTCGGGGTAAATGGCTGTAGGCTGAATAGGTAGATGTATGTAAATGTGTTTTCAATCCCAAAAGCAGTAAATTTGACTGTGTTTGCTGCGTATTCCTCAATACAGACTGTATGAACTGGGAAGTGAAGAGTTTGAAATATTTAGTGTTTACATACTACATGAAACATCTTTTATTTAAAAAAAGTGAGAAAAATTCAGTTGTCCATAATATGTGCTCTTTAAATACTACTACCAACACTACTACTACTGCTACTACTAATGATAATAGAAAAGTTTCTCTTTTTTGCTTATTTTTTCAGACTGCTTTAAAACTAACTTCATAAAAAAGCAACCTTCCAAAGAAGAATCAAATACAAATCAAACGCAAACATAACAGACATTATAAAAAAGATGTAAGACAAGATAAAGAAACAGACAGTGATATATGAAACACAAGAAGAGAATGGAACATAGGCTCAGAGATGATTATTCATTAGATTTAAATAGGAATATTGGTCACTGCATCACACATTTTTAATTTGAGTGTTACTGCTGAATTTAAAGCAATTTGTGCTAAAAGATGAGAGTCTTGTGTAATCATGGAGAAAATGAGAAAGAGAGATCTAAAGCTTGGGGGCAGTGACAATGAATATTAAAGTCTGGGTCTGCTTGGACTGTATAATCGTCATTTTTCCAGACGGATGCATTATATGCTGCACTTCTCCCAGCCGGTGCAGTCTGTCATCAGTCCATTCAGTTTCAGCAAGCTCTAATGTGCATAATAAGAGGCCCTGTAATTCTGTAAATAACACTCCTTAAAGAAGGACAGTCTGCCTGCTTACAGAATGACATTTTAAACCTCAGTGGTTCAGAAGATGGATCCCAGGCTTGTCTTGTTAGTGTGATTGCCATTCAGAGAGCATCCACCGTTTTCTGTCTCAGCTCCAGCTGTGAGCTTCTTGAACAGAATCCAGCAGCAAAGGCTGAGGATGCTGATGTGGTGTCCACGTTTTTAGCTGTCCATTTATAGGAATATGGAGCCAAAAATGATTCTAGATGTGTGGGACTAGCACAACTCGTAAATGATATCTCAAGTTCAGAAACATTTAACTTGCATCGTTTTATGGCTTTCTGCTTGCTGATATCCTGCTTACACTGCGTACTAGAGGAGAAAACTGCAGTTGTGCTCAAGGTGAAGACATACACTACAAGCATACTAAATACTGAGGCTTACTTAGATGAGCACTGTGCTTTGGGACTCATAATCAGACAGCATCTCTCCCAGCTTCTCTTTCTATCAGACCAACTTGCGCAGTATCAATTAGCTTAATGTATGTTCTGCATTACCTAATGTAGGTTTGGGTAAGTTAACTTCCAAATAAAATTGAAAGGTCTACAGTTGACACGTGACTACACCACAGCACAGTGTGAAATTTGCCCTTTAAACCATTCACCCAAGTGAAGCAGTGGGCAGCCAGCGACACAGCACCCAGGGAGCCGAGTGTGGGGACGGTACCTTGCTCAAGGGTACCTCAAGGGTGCCACTGGCAGTGCTGGGATTTGAACCCACAACCTTCCTTAACCTCCAGATGCTACTAACTGATTGCAGTTGGGATTGAACCAGCACCCTTTTGACTCTCTTGACTCACTGTGCTTTACTGCTCAGCCATGGAGCAGAAAGTGAGGTTTATCAATCCGACGTTAGGTAACTGAAAATTCAGCTGTACAGAAAGGGCAAACAGACGTTTTCGTGTTGGGTGAATAGCAGAGGCTGCCAGTTCCATGCTGGCTGCTGATAAGATATTTTCTCCTCAGTGGATGATGTGCCAACAAGTTAGTTTGTCAGAGAAATAACTTTTCATTGTTTCTGGACTAGCTAACATTAGTTAGAGTTGTTGGCCTAGATAGCGGTAACATCATACTGCCTCTGATTGCTCAAGCCCGAGCTAAGACAATTGTGTCTCGTAGTAACTGAGTGTAAAATATTATGCATAATTCAAACAAAAATTGTCACATTTTACAGTCCTGTTCAAGCATAAAAATGCTGTTTCGCTAAATTGGTTGATTGTCTATTTTCTGTCTTCTTATGATGGAATATAACAAATACCCAAACAGTGATATTAGTATTCCAGTACTGGCACTTCACTGAGTACTCACATTATCTTCCATCCTATCTTTGTCAGTCATAAAGCGTCCAATTATATCTTAGGAGCAAAATATCCCATTAGTTAAGCTGGCAAACCATAGTCAACAATGACAACATCAGACAGAATTTCTGAACGTTAGAGTCACTCCTGCTCGTTATACTGAAAGCCTTTCTCAATGAAAAGAGCTACAGAAACTCATGCCTCTCAGAAAGTCAAGTTTGCTGCACAGAAGGTCATATGGACAGTGCCAGTATGAATGAGATCCATTCCCTTTAAAAGGCACATGTGTGCACGCATTCTTTCTTTTTCCCAGAGGAGCAACATCTCGCTCATTCTGAATGCTGGCAGCCAATGAGGAAGGCAGCGGCCGAGGCACCCGCTCTGCCTCCACCCAAGTGAATTTCCTGCTATTGTTTCCATCACTGAGGTTACAGGCTCCACAACAACAAAGGCCAAGGAGCCTTCCCACGATTCCTAACAATCCATCTCCAAAACCAGCAGCCAATGTCTAAGAATACACAGATAACAGATTACCACAAATGGCTCAAGATGTGACATTGTCAGAGCTGCTTGACTTTGATCGGGCTCAGATACAGAATGAGGGCTAAAAAGACCACAAACCATAAGCTCCATCTTGTCCTGGGAGCTTTTGCGTGTGAAAGCGGCACTTAAGAGCAATGGCTTGTCCATTTATGCCATTTTGCTACTATGTCAGATGCAGTTTAAAAGACATGTTTGGTGTCTGAACTCTGGTGAACTTGGCTGGGAGGCTGCAGTATTGCTATGTAATATCAAATCGACTTGCCTATATGGCATACACTTATCTATGAAAATGGACAAAATTTTGGCTTCAGGGTGTTTTTTTTGCTGCTGTTGATATGTGATGTATTTCCATCCATTTTTATAGCAAGTATGCCATCTGTGAACAGAAACTACGTAAGCAAGTGTCTTTGAGATCACTTAAAAACTAACCATGGTTTGGGTTGGGTGTGTGATGTTTTAGGCGTGGATTGTTAATGAAGCTACATTCATCTCCCGGCTCTAGTGGAAAACTAAAATGATGTAACTGTCCATTTTTAGTTAGCCGACAATTATCAGTCGGAGAGTAAATCCCGGCTAAACACATACACACACAGACACACACACACACACACACACACACAAACACAGATCTAGTGATGAGTCCTATTTCCAGTCTCTTGGCATGGTGTGGTGGCCATTAGCATGGAAGCCCACTAGTGACAAATCACACTGGCTGATTGCAGAGTATGAGAAAACCCGGTGTTACAGTTCGCAGGCCTGTGTGGAAAAACACACTGTACTGCATTTATTGCCCAGTTTTTGCAGCCACCCCCAATACTTTAGCTTTAAACACACACGATTAAAGCTAAAGTATTTATGTTTACATACGATGAATGACACGCATTGTTGAAATTGATCTCAGAAAAGAAAACATCATTCAGACTCCTCAGTTACTACATTAAATTATTGTATAGTAAACTAACACCACTGTACATGCTAGAAGGGTGAAACGACCATGTATGAATGTTGCCTAACCCACAGCTCCCCTAAGTGTGGCCCACAGGGCGAAGTTGGCCAATGAGGATGTTTGATTTGGCCCACCAGGCACCCGCCCAATGAGAATTTCTGTACTAGCTGTAACTTACTTTACTTTTTCTTCTAAATGTTTCAGTAACAAAATGTTGTGTAATGATATCGAGTAAAATTGGATCTCAGCCCAATACAAACACTGCACTTTGGCTCCCCAAGACAAAGCTTTCTTGTAAATGATGCCATACTTACATACTTGAATCCAGTTCTGATTCTGTTCGTCCACCATTTATAACAAAAGCAAAAAAGAAAGCCTTTTATGGCCCTAACATGCTCAGTAAATGAACACGTTGTTACATTCTTAATTGTTTTACAGAAAAAGACACAGCAACAGGTTGCTTTGAAACTTTATTCTTTTTCCACTTCAGGGATTACATCACTCACAAGACACTCCTTGGTAGCCTTAGTGTTTGTGAGAGAATAGCTGAAGTGACTCAGTAGTAGGTTTGGCTAGACAAGTCAAAAAGGAAATGTCTCACCCTTACAGTTCTTCCCCCACCCGGATGAAAGGGAAGGTATTTACACAGCAAGCCCTTAAACTGTTATTATATGAAACAACCGTCAGTTATTTTTCCATGAATCGACAACATAACCTTCAAGGAAATCCCAAAAATGATCTTTTAATAATCAGTACAAAGAGGCTTTGTTCATGTCTGGATTCCAGAAATACTGAACTACAACCTTTCAGAGAAGTATTTGTAGTACTAATAACTAGGCCCTCCCGCTTACACAGAACTAGAGGAGCAGAAGCGCTTTAACGCCCTCTAGTGGTGGAATAATGCAGATGAACCAACATCGCCAGCATTTGACCTTTGTTGAGCTTGACAACTTCAGGATCTGCATTCTCTTTACTCGCGTCATGATGTTTCTCGGTACTTACTTTTCATAATATTTAAACTGGGAGAAACAATGTTGTAAGAATGACTTTTGATTGGTGCAAAACAGATTGCGGCAATACTGCACCACAGATAATAACACGCTTTGTTACAGTTTCTTTGGCAAGATTAATATAACCTTACACCAGCTGAGCGCCCTTAGTCTTGATGCCACTGACAGCTTGCAGAGCCAGAGGCACAAAGGGAGCTGCTGAACCCCTAATTTACAACTGGCGGAAAATAAAGGAGACGCAAGGAAAATTGCTCAATCAGCACTTTGTATACCTCCCTCCCTGACTGTAAATGGGACACAGTGATTCTTTCAGAGCCTCTGTAAGGTCTGATTGTGTGTCTGTGAAGGCCAGGATTGTGCTGGTTAGGGCAGCGGACGCCCAACACATGCTGTATATTATCTTTAATAACTGCTAAATCAGCACTTCCTATATGCACAGCGTGCTCGTGTACAGTGCTGTGAAGGCCTGGTGTCACGCTGGAGCCAAACACCATGCTGCATATATTAGTTACTGCGTACTGCATTGAGTATTGTACTGTCCTGACCATTATTACTCACCCTACTGGCCACTTCGGCTACAGTTGTGTATTAAACTAGTTATTTACTTACTAATCTAATTTAGTTACTAATCTAACACTTATTACCTTTATTTAAATTGTAACACGTATTACAATTTTATCATCCCACACTTATCAGGCGCCTGCACTTTGAACCCTGAATGTGCTTTGAGTTAGAGTAGATATATTACTATGATTTGAATTTAATGGAAAGTTATTGTTGTGTGTATATTATGATTTTGCAGAAAGATATTTTTTTACATTTTCACAAGATTTTTGTCATTGTTCTAATGTAGTTCATTGTGTAACCAGCGATGTGGTTAAATATGTAACTGTAATTTCAGCCACTCAAAATTGTATGCTGAAAATAGTTGAATGTGGTACTTCTGTTTTTTGGCCTAAAGAAAAAAAGGCTGAAATGCAAATGCAAAAAGCAAAGTTAAATGCAAACTCTAAAGCTGATGGATTATTTTAATGTTATTGAAACTGAGAAATGAGCTAAATTAACTAAGTTAAATACTGGCCATGTGGAACTTTTGCACGGTTTCTACAAGGGCAATATTTGTAATCACTGTTGATGCAGAGTATCAGGAGGTGGGACAAAGGTTTCATTGCGCTTGAAAACATAACATCCTGCTTGCTAAACAGAATACAGCAAAACAACAAGCAGAAAGGAAAGTCTCTGCTATAACGACCACGCCATCTGTAGCCACAGCTTTTGTGAGCCACCTGCAGAGTATAACCAGAAATGATGAAATTCCTTGCCTTGGATGATCAGCCATATTTGTTGTTGAGGATACTGGACATAAAGTAAAGTGACCACTTATAGTTACACCTGAACACACCACAGCACACAGTGTGAACAATGTGAAATTCTTTCTCTGCATTTAACCCATTCACCAAGTGAAACAGTGGTCTGCCACCAACGGGAAGGACCCTGGGGACAGTGTGTGGGAACAATACTTTGCTCAAGGGTACCACAGTGGGGCCACAAACAGTCCTGGGATTCAAACCCAATATCTTCTTATTGCAGCGGTAACTCCCTAACCACTAAGCCACCAGGCACCCCATGTGCACATACAGTACATGTTGCAATTGCATAATTTTAGAAACACCTTTTAATTAATTGTCAGCTCAGTTTTGTCCTATTGAAGGGAGTAGTTTTTGAAGGGAGTAATTTCAGTAGTGATAGAAGTATTTTTACTAGAGCGGAAACATTTATTACCTTCTTTCGAAAGCAAAAAGGCAAACAAGAACAACTATTTTTGGTTTCAGTTTTTCTCCTTAATTTTTTATTTGTGTTTTTCATTGTCATTTCTGTGAATCACTAAATTATATAATTGCACTTGAATAGCATAACAAAACAAAGAGAATGAGTCTTTAATTTTAATGGTTATCATATGTGGAAAATTAGTGTTTTTCTGGTTTCTCTTGCCCTGTTTGTCCACTAGGGGCTCCCTCATTGGAAAACACTCTGTCCTAGCTGAAGAAAGGCTTCTCTGAAGTGGCAGTGAGAACCCCCATTTGTTCCATGTGCTCCTGCCACTTGGTCATGAGTTCATATCCTACAGTGGGCGTTGCTCACCCCTTTTACGCTCGTACCCTTTGATCAGAATGCCCCTTTATTTTTCCACAGTGGACAAGAGGGCAAGAGGTCATCTTCTGTTGAACTCATCTGGCTGTGGATGGTCCATGATCTCACGCCGGCTCCAATCCCACTCTTGCTTCCTGATCCACTTCTTCCACTTCCTGTCTGCTGTGACATTTGCTTCAGTTGGCTCTGGTTAGCGAGAGTGGGCACTGGGAATGGCCTCCCCCACATTATGTCATCATCTGGAGTATTCAGGGGACTGGGAGGAAGCCTCTTGGCCAGTTTCACGTGCAAGTGATCTGAATCGTGGGTCAAACTGGGCCAGAATGTTTAGGTTTGATGAAGAAAAAAGTAACACTTAGATTTATACACATGTTCTAGTTTTATTTGCAAAGCGATTTAGCTGAACCATATCAACACATTACACCTGCTTCTTTCTTTGAAAGTAAAGGTAGTTATAAGGATTGCCTCAGTAACCCCCTTTCCTCTTCAGAGAAGGCTTTACAGTAGGTACTGGAACATTGCTGTGAGATCACTTTTGATTGCATTCAGCTACAAGAGCATTAGTGAGGTCAGGCACTGATAACGGATTATTAGTTATGGATCATAAACTCAATCAAAGGTATTGGATGGAGCTCCATCATTTCAAAGAATGTAGTTACACTGCTCTGCAGCACAAAAAGTCTTTACACCCCTCTTGCCAGTGCCTAGACCACAGTGATCATAGACACGTGTGGTTGCTCCAGAACAGCTCATTCTACTGACAATGCTTTTCTATGGAGATTATACAAGATCTTCTCACCGTCAAGAGTACCCAGATCACCACAATTTCAGATTGACTCTTGATTGGTGAGAGCAGTGACCTCTACTCCAGTCCCAGGCAGAAACTGGCCTGAGCAAACAGTAGCTGTCACTGGCCCTGTGTTTCACCCACAGAGCATTAACCGCAGGGACACAAGCAGCACGACTCGCCTCCTACGACAGTGCAGAGACAGGCACATTTCTCAGTGTCTGCGATCCAAAAAAAAAAAAACAGCTTTGGGGATTATTTCCAGGACTTTCATTTAACAGGAGAGGCAGAAAATAATTATTGGCAGAAAGGCTCAACTAGTTCTGCAAGCTGTCAAATGCAGGCAAAGTCTCTTAGCACACAAGATGGGGCAATTTGAAAGAGATGACTGGATGAGATTAAGTGCTCAATGACCCCCAAAAATAAACTCCTTGGCAGCAGAATCAGTGTGTGTACGTCTGTCTGTGTGTGTTTATATGTGTACGTGTGTTGTTGTCATCCTACTGAACAAATCTGAACCTCACTCTGCTCACAACCACAATACAAACATGTTGGAAACTTTTTAAACTGGACGTAATTCAAAACAAACTAACCAACAAAAAACAACCTAAAAAACCCAAATTCCACATTCATTACACAACTGTGACTTTTCACTTTTACCCAACAACTTCAAAACACAGCGAGAGTAATTTACGGCTTAAAAAAAAAACTAACTCAAACCACATGTACATGAGTAGCTGACACTGTTTCTCTACAGCCCTGATATAATGTTTATTATAATGGATTTTTAAACAGTCCACTCTTCCCCTTATGCTTTAGTAGTGCAGGTGATATAAACACTCCAGTTTACCATATTAGGCCCTCACTTCTCACGGTAGGATACACAGGGTGCGTGTCTGGAAGATAAACAAGACAGAGGCGGTAATTTGAGGGGTCCGAGCAGCATTTGAGCTGGATACCTACTCATGGTTTGCTAGAGCCTTTAATGCTCATCTAGCCTTTTTGATTTGAGGCAAAGTCTACACTGTGTGGCCAAGTATAATGCACATCTATATTAGCTGCCTCTTGCTGGCTTTGATCTTCTAGCATCTTTAATTTCACGCAAAGCCTACATTTTATGTCTAAATGTAATGTTTGACAGTGCTGCCTTGATATCACATTTGCTGCTTCTGGCTATGTTTTTAATTGTCTTTCTAGTAAATTACATTATTCCAGCAAAACTCATTAATTAAGTCATTAGAGTATGCTCGGGATATCTGATATGTTCACTGATAAGAATACAGTGACTAGGCCTAGCATGCTCAGTTAAAAGACACTGCGGGAACTGAAAAAAAGCAATGAAGTTTTAGTTTTTCAGCCACTACAGCAGGGATACCATAAGGGCTATCAGTTACATTGAAAGAACTGGGCCATATGAACTGCTGTGCAGGCTACTTTGGCTTTTTATCTGGTCTTTTTTGGGTCAATCAGCAACATCAGACAGCCAGAATGTATTTACAAATACACTTTCTGTAACCTCGATCTCCGAGAGCACCCTAGAAATGTTTTCCTAAATAACCCTGCAAGCCATGTTAGGAACAGCCTCCACATTTCCACCTCTGTCTCTTATCAGGGGTGAAAAGTGTCTCGTTGTGCTGTCGTTTATTTTGGGGACTTTGTGGACACTCCCTCTGAATAGTGCCACGGAGAGCGTTTTATTCCTCGCTCTTCCTGGCAGAGATGACTATGCACTTACTCCTCTCAGGCTAGGAACAATTACCTGCCAGCCCACAAAGCAGAGGCAGCGGTTCAGCCCTGCCCGAGGAACTTAAATACCAGCTTCGCTGAGAGAGGAGAGCCAAGAGCCCAAGGACGTTTGCTTTTTTAAGTGACCACCAAGCGAGAGTGCTCACATGTTTTGATATTCCAAAATAGAGGCTAGTGCTGAAGGACAAAAATGATTGTGCTGAAATGGTCCCCGATGGTCAGAGATTAATATACTTATTATACATTAATATCAAAACACCAGCTTCATTCTGCAATCTGTATTCTATAGCTCATTTTGGCTGGTGTTTTCGTTCAGATCAGTAAAAACAGGATGCTCTAATTTAATGATGCTTACACTTTGTGTCATGCCTTTGTAGTGTTTGTCTGTATATCTATGAGTAGCACATCTGTCCAATTATTTTGGTTACATAGTATTCAGTCTTTTATACTGCTATACACAAATTTCCCCTTAGGAATCCAACCATCCATCCATCATGATCCTACATGGCAAGAAATAAAGTGACTTTGGGACACAGATGGCAGGTCCTTCAGTTACAACCGCTCTACTGGTTAGTGTTTCAGTGGGAACTACACAGAGAAGGATATTAAGGGAGGACTGCAGTGCACAAACCCTTCATTACAAAGACAAATGACCGTTTGAGAGGTCAATGGCATAAAAACCACAAGCTCTGGTCTACAGAGATGTGGAAAACAGTGATATGATCAAATGAGCTGTCCTTCACTATATTTATCAAGTGAACACAGAGAGAACCATACAGGCCTGAATGCTGGAACCCATGCAGTAAAGGCGTTCAGTGGCTTCTTTATGCAGTGAGGTATATATATATTTTTCTGGCATGTTCTGAGTCCCTTAAAGGGAAGGGTCACTACAAATCAATAAAGTTATCCTGACTGATCATCTGCGATGAAATATTTAGACCCTGATGGAATGGGTCTCTTCTAGGATGGCTGGATATGAAAACGATCCTGTGCCAGATCTCAACACTTGAGATTTTGGGGAGATTACTCCACCACCTTTATCAATCAATTAGTGTCTTATACGTCCAGTACAATTCAGAAGGTTACAATCTTGTGTTGGCTCAACACCTTACAAATGGAGGTACAAGGAACAGCGCTGTATTATGAAAAAACGTTTTTCCAATAAAGCGTACCCGAGCTGTACCTGTGCTGTCACAGCCCTGCTGATTGGTCAAAATGTTGTCATGACAACAGGCAGACAAGGAAAGAGGCCATTGTTTTTTATGCTGCCCATGTAAAAAACAACAATGGAGATACAAATTAACAATTGGGAAATTGCTAAAGTGCAAACACTACTATCGGTTTCTGCTGAAGATAAATTTCAGTAGGAGTTTTCTATGACGCTTACAAATGTATCTTCAACGCTGTGAGAAACGCAAAGTTGTACCACTACGTCGCTAACAGGTTAACTGGATTAGGTACTCATCACACTGAGAAAATTAATTAAAAGAAAATTAAAAATCTCAAACAAGACCATTAAAATAAAAGACCATAATAACAAAACTTTGTGTTGGTATGACTCCATGCACAAAGTTTTGGGACAACTACCGGCCACAAACTGCGGCACTGATACTGTATACCAGTAGAAAAGTGCCTTAAGACACTAGGCAGTCCTGTCGAATGCCTTATGCTGGTGTTTTCCTGTCACGTTTCTATATGTACTAACAATTAGTCAGTGCACTTTTCAACAAGAAAATGCAAAATCACTTTATAAGACAGGAAAGTGCTGAATCCGGTAGCCAGTGAGGCGAGTCTAAAAACCCAGCAACTGTTGCTTTTAGGTGTGATCTCATCCTATTCCTGTTCACCTTGGGAACTAAGTGGATGTACCCAGGGCAGATGTTTACAAAAGATACACCCTAAGATGAAAGGAAATCCCTCCCAGGAATGATAATAATCTCAAATTTGAATCACTTGCTTCCAATGTGTGACATCACTGATCACTTAGCAGTGAGGTCATAAAGTGTCATGATGCACCACCCCATTATGTTCATAACACAAATCAAGAGCACACAATAGACATCTGACATACTGCACAGTGCCATTATTAGGACTCACATGTACCCACTCATGCTGATCATGATACATAATGGGGTAAGGGTGCCAAAAATGGAAGACAATAAGACCAGTGATTAATGCGGTTAATATTTTCCACAATACCAGGAATAGAGATGAAAATGTGCATCGCCCACTTTCCCACATAGTACACTTCAGAGATCTACTTGTGGAACACACATCACTTAACACACCACCAAATAGTACAATTGATTAATTCATACAGTGCAGAGAGACCATGAATTGCTTAGAGTGAACCCCTCTCCCACATCTGGGCCTGGTTCTGCAGCTTTAAACTGATCAGCCACACACACACATACACACACACACACACACACACACACCTGAATTGTGCAGCTGCTGCACAGTGGACAGAGCCTTCAAGGCTTCCTACATAAACGAAAACACATGCCAATATAATAAGGCCCAATAAAGGCAGCTAAGCTTGCAAAGAGAGCCACTTTTCACAATCAAATAGCTTAAGCATTGTTTGAGTGTTCACAGTCTCACTGCTGTATTGGGCTTTAGCCAGAGCTACTTCACCAAATTGTGGAGAATAATGTGCATTTTATGGGCAGACCGGTGGAGTGCAGCTACTTTGTTGGGGTGTGTGAGAGTTTGTGTGTTTGTTTTTACAAAACAATTCAATCAATATCAAGACACAGAAGAGGCAAAATGATAAGAACTTTGTAAAGTGCTTTTTACAGAAGCTACATGATTCATATTTTAAAAATGAATCAGCAAAACCGTGTCTTTTTTGGTAATTGAGGTTGGGGTTTAGGGTTAGGCTTAAAAAAATTCAGAAATACTTAATTGAACCGTGATACAGTATGTAAAACTGACAAAACCATGCCATAAACATGTAATGGCGATTGTTATATGCTGACATGAGTTTGCATTATGTTCATTAACATAACAGTGTCACACGCTGATTTAGTCGTGACATCACACACTGATAACTAGCAGTAATTGTAACATAGCACTGTCATATTAACACATATAATCGGTCAGCATATGACATATTTCATGACATGTTGATGACTTCATTATATGTCGGTATGACTATATGTCAGTTTGGTAAAATGTTACCTAAAAAACTATTACAACATTATTACTAACATTAAGAAAGTTTTTTGTATATGGGACATTTTATTATTATATATAGAAAGCTATAATACATAATACATATGGGACAAGTAAGTTTGTTGATGGGTTATAAACTCATACTATA
>JBBIGA010000035.1:3462879-3474969 GCA_037576975.1 Alestes dentex | reverse complement strand
ATATATATGTTCCCATGTCTTGTTTAGGTTTACCTAGTATGCAGTACCTTGGTTGAATAGTGAACACTGATTTAAGTATAGCTTTACAGGTTTAAGAAACAGATGTGGACTACTTGAGCACTGATGTTTGTTGCTCTGGATAAGAGCATCAGCTCCATGCCGTAAATGTAAATGTAATGTAAATGTAAATGTCTTAAAATTGTCCGTGAATGAACATTTGCATGTAATTTTTCTTTTTTTGCTGCAGTCAATTTCAGCCTCTCTCGATACACTACATCATAAAGAAGTCAAGTGTTGATTTATAAACTCTGAATCTCAGTTACAATCCACAATCCTTACTGACATTTCTCTCCTTTTTTAGACAGCAAAGTCCTTGCTATGTTGTCACGCTCATTTATTTATATTTGTTCTTGGACTCAGTCCCACCATTGGGGACACTATTAAAAACCATTGTTGCTGCCCTTGAAAAGATCTTGATTGAAATATAAAAAGCACAATATTTGACAAGATGTTGAGTTACTCATAACTCTGAGACACAACAGGTACACTGAACTAAGCTCAATGCTTCTTAATCGGCTATTTCTATTATTTCTGTGCCATTACATAAGCATGGGGTAAAAAAAAGAGTGTCCCATGGAAGGGACCCTGCAATCACATGTGGGGAAACCCAAAATGTAATGACGTTACTACGCCAGACGAAGTGGAAGGCGAGTACCCTTTGAAGTCCTCTTAATTAAAAGCCCAGTTCACCAGAAAAACAGATCCCAGCTTTGAGCAGAGGAAACTCGAATGTTTTGCAGAGTGGTTGCTAAATGGGTGATATTTCAGGAAACAAAATATGTAGCCTCAAAATATTCTACTTCGCCTAGGAGCTTTATAACTTCTTACATAAAGAGGAGATCTAGTAGCGGAAGCTGTGGTCCAAAATCCACTGATATTACCCTTCAGCAAAAATGGCCAAACATGCCAAAATGTAGAGAGTGGAAACTGAGAAGAGAATACATTCTTACAAATAAGAATGTTAATAATGGCCCCTGCCTGCACATTGTAGTGTTTTTGTTGGCCTTAACACAACCACTAAGCAATAGATTGTTAATGAGCAGATTAGTTTGATCAGGTATGTCAAAAGTAGGGAAATGTGCAGAGCAGGGAGCCTCCAGGACTGGTGCTGGGAAACAGAAGAACCTCTTTTGGTTCCCTAAAGTGTCTTGTAGTGGATGTGGTGAAAGAGCCATTTTTAAAAATGTACGAAGAATCTTTTGCTCCTAGAACATCTAAGACAAACACGCCTCTAATAGTGAGTGTGTCGAAATGTATCTATACCTGTGGATGGCGTCTTCTAGTTTCTTCACATTAAGCTCATCCTGCTCAATCTGCTTCCTCTGGCCCTCGTTTTCCTCATGAGGTCCTGCTGGAGTTCCTTGCAGAAGCCACCTCTCCCTCGTGGCTTTGGACTAGAGGAGACAAAAAAACAATGTGTTGTGGTTCACATTTGATTTTGCACAATCAAAACATATTTAACCAATTCAGCGTGACGAACTTCTTTTTGTAACAAGTAGTATCAGTAGCAGTATCAGAGTCAGAAAACTTTATTGATCATGGAGGAAATTGCTTATGTTTTGACTGCACAGACACACAGAGACACAGAGACAAGAACAATATAAAATATAAAGTTTAAATGAATCCAGTACAAACCTGCAGAAAAACCTCAATATGAAATAGATGATATATACATAAAGGCTAGGGTATAAATACTATAGATAAATAATTTACAGTTAAGTGAATTACTAATAACACAAATGGTGGTTAGGAGTATGTTATTGCACATCGCAGAGATCAGTAGTATATAAGTAATACTGACATAAGTAGTGATATTCACATGGTAAAACTATTACACATGATAATAATAAGACACTGGACATGATGAAATAATTTAGCACTCATTTACAAAATTTCACATGAAATTGCACATGGTAAGACTAAAGCACATAATAATATATTGCCTATGATGATAATGTTTTAGCACCCAGTAATAAAACTGCACGGTATTGCATGTGGTAAGACTATTGCACATCAAAGCAAGATAATAATGCATATAGCGATGCCCAAAATTACAGTGATTTAAACTCAGAAAGAAAATGCACAACAACGTAGCATCAGTTGTACAGTCGAAGTTTAGTCAAATAATCTTTGATTAAATACATTTATTTTATTTGTACAGTCAGTTTTACTTCTTGACCTCAGTGAAGTTCAAGTTTTAGTTTAAGCAAGGCGAGTGTGTGATGCATGCATCGTTTGCTACATTAGACTTGTACAGTACATTCAGTGCAAGTCTAGAGATGACAGACTGGTATTGATGGTTATCAGTATCGGGCCGATGTCAGTACAAAAAGCCAGGCTGGATATTTTGACAAGAAAAAAGTGAATCCGATTCAGTCCTGTAGCAAACGTAGCCTGAAACAGTACACACTCACAGTGTAATGTCATGTTGTGAGCTGTAAGTTCCTTCCTGTAGGTAGTAGAGTTTTAGCATTAGAGAATACTTTTAGATGTACTTTGATTTAAATTTCTGAAGAAAAAGTATTAGATTTTGGCTAATATTGGCTAATGCTAAAAGTATTAATATTGGTGTTGGTGCTATTGTGCCGACTTCATGCAAAAGCAGAGAGGCAAATTCCTGATATGTCATATAAGATCAAATACATTTGAAGTCAAAAAAATGTACTGTTGTAAATTAGATTTTTGGGTTGAACATTTAAAACAGTGAACTAAAAATAAAACAAACAAACAAAAGAATAGTTTAATTTGAATCAAATCTGTGTTCCGTCAGTCGAAATCACATGAGCACATCATACCAATATCTGCCATAATCCATGATTTAAAATATTTTTTATCATTTCCATTTTTCCATTTCAATCCAGAGTTGCACACCTTTCCGACCTGCCCATGCATGGAGTCTCTCATCACAAAAAGCTTTCAGCTTTCTTTACTTTGGCTTATTACACTTCACCCTCAGACACGGCACCTCAGATATGAAATGCATTCCGATCAGTTTAACACAGAAAATAGGTGCTGTAGGTTTGTTGGCGGGGTTTTGAGGGGTGGGGTGTTATTGCTGGACTCGCGAGGGCCCTTGTGACCTTTCTGCCGCCCTCACGCTGAGTGTGATCTCTGAGAACGCAGGAATGCTCCTGACCGTTTCACAAGCTGTTGAAGGTATGCTGCAGCAAACAGAGCACAGCAGCTGAGATTTCAGCGCTGCCTGCTCGCTCCGCTGGATGATTTGACCCATAAAGCAGTTTAAAGGGTCTTCTAATGTGAATAAATGTTGCATAATGTTTATGAAGCAGCAAGGTTTGGATCCTGCTTCTGGTACTGTGTCCAGGAATATGGCCTGTAACTGGTAATGTGGATGTTTTCTGTGAAAGAATTGTAAACAACTTAAGCTACATAATGATAAGGAGGACTCGGAGGTACACTCATGTGCAGAAATTGAAAGCCAATGAAAGGAAGTACACATGGGAACACATTTCTACACACTTTAATTCACAGTTACTCTTTATCTGCTGGATCTGACATACTGTAGTGCGCAGGTGCGATCATGCAACTGCAACTGCTCTGTGTCTTGTCTTTTCTGCAACTTTTACTAGCTTAATTTTTATATTTACATTGTTACAATATTATTATGTTATATTGTTTTTTTATACTTTAGACTGTTGTTGTCTCTTTGTGTCTGTGCAGTTTTAACATAAGCAATTTCCTGTGGGATCAATAAAGTTTTCTGATTCTGATACTGAGAAAAAAACCCTAACATTCAATAAATAAATAGAAATTCTGCCCTAAATTTTTTAACATAATAACACATTTAAATTTGTTCTCTGCAGGTGATGAGTTAACATCACCTGTAGAAAATCTGTTTGACCGGGGGTCTTAAAACACTTTAGCATTCAACTTGGGGTACTCCCCTTAGATTTACTTTCAATAATTACCATTACTGGAATCAAGCCCTTCATATATTTGACTTTAGGTGGAAATTACGACAGTATCAGGTCCTGCGGCCTCTCCAAGTACACCAGAACAAATGAATATATTGGATGTAAAACATATCCATTTACTTTAAAATTCATTTAGAATTTTTGTCACTCCAACAGAAATGAACTGCACCAAATATCAATGCTTTCAAATGACCTTTAAAATCAGAAATTGCTCATTTACTGACTATTTTCCAGCGAGTTTGGTTCAGTCTCCGTTAACACCCACTGCTAAATCAACATTCCATTTCCTGGAACTGTGCTTCTTTTCCAGCCCGACTCTTCATTCACTTCATCCAGCCTAAAACATCTGTATGTTCCTGTAAATCTACGACCGTTCAGCTCAGTTCATTTGTTCCTGGTCGTGTTTGTGGGTGTCAAAAGGCTGCTAGCTGAGGTATGCTAGCTCCAGTTCATTCATGTATTCTTAGTAAACCTTTGCTGTTTGTTCTGCGTCTCCCCCCAGTGTGCTAATGTAGGCTTTAGCAGTGTCCCCCAGGCCCAGGCTTTATCAGCTCTCTCCTGGTCTCTGGGAACAAGTGCGTCTTTCCCCCTAAAGTTGTCTTTTCTCAAGAGAGCTTGAGAACAAAAACTCTTTTCAGAATCCCTTAAAAGCTGACCACGTTTGTTTTTGTGAAACGCAACTAGCATGAAATGTGGGCAATTACGCCACAGAGCTATTCTGTTTAAATGAGGCAAACCCCCGTCCATGTGATAACGCACTAAACATTCCTGAAGGTCAGAGATGTTTGTAGACCCATGAGCTTTTGGCACTTCTAAGTATAGAGAAGCATTTCTGTTGTAATTTTGTCTTATCTTAGAGTGAGGAATCACTGAGGTAACAGTAAACAGGAAAGGAATCTCATTGACTCCATGTAAGGATCCACAGAGTAGCAGCAGTTCACAGGACATTTTGAAGTTTTTGAAGAAAATAATATTAGCATGGTTTCAGCATTGGCACTGGTGTTGGAAACAGAAGATGGCATTCTGCTGTGTCTGCAAAACTACAGAAACTGTCACAGCAGACCATATACATATAAATACTTTTATCTAATTTTTTGACTGAACCATGAAAACAAAATGACAGTCATAACTAAATTAAATCAGTATCCTTGGGTGGTGGTGGCTCAGTGGGTAGGGTACTTGCCTCTGGACCAAGAGGTCATGGGTTTGAATCCTACCCTCAGCACACCACCACTGGGTTCCTGAACAAGACCCTTAACCCCAAGTTGCTCCAGGGAGACTGTGCCCTGTAGTTAGGGAACGGAAGTCGCTTTGGATAAAAGTGTCTGATAAATACCGTAAATGTATTTTAGAATCATGCCAATTCAAGTGACCAAGAGGAATTTCAGTGACTCCATGTAAGGGCCCAATGAGCAATAAAGGAATACTGGAAAAGAGCATAGTTTTTAAGATAACAGAATAAGAAGGAAAACACATTTTAAAATGACACTCTTTCAAACAACAATCCAGAGCACTGAGACTGTGTGTCAGTCCAAGCCAGCCAATGCTTACACACACACACACACACACAGTATATCATCACTGGTTCAGTCTATTATTACTGTCAGAGCTTCTGTTTAAATGCTCCACAGTCAGAACTGAACACTTTCAGAAGGGTCATTAAGGGTTTCTTACCTTGAGATGTTGAAGTTGCAGGACAAGGTCATCTAGTTGTCTTCTTTTATCCTCAATCTCAGCTTGCCTTTTTCGTTTCTCCTGAGAAAAAAGAAGTTTAATGTCACTGGTCAGATATATAGTTAGTTGTTTATAGGTTGTTTGGCGTATAGCTTTATAGGTTGTCTTGCGCTGTACTGTACAGAACTACTTGCTTCTGTCACTTCATTAATTTCCTCTTTTGTTTCTTCACTCATTATCCATTTTATCACATCCACTGACCATATATGTGCAATTTATAGTTCCATATTAACAAACTGTAAACCATCTGTTTACAGTTTTTAATATCCCCCCCACAGAACCAAGTATTATTTGAGTGGTGGATAATTTTCAGTACAGCAGTAACACCAACATGGTAGTGTGTGTATTTTTGCTGTAAAATGCATCGCAAGCAGCAGTTAAATCTTTATCGCAAGAGAGTGAAGCTAAACTGCTGTAGATTGATTAGGTGTGCATATGAAAGAGTATGGGTTTTTGTGACATCAGTGAAACAATCAATTCAGATCAGGCTGCTTTTACAACATGGTTTTACCATACAGCCCATATGGAAAAGGGAGTAAATAGCATATTAACTGAGACCTTCAAGTATGTTTTTGTCTTCGCCTTTAAATCATTCTGGATAAGAGGCTTTTACAGGAGCAGCACTGTGTTGTTTATTAGACCTTTTGACTGAGTTAAAGGATCTTACACATGCAACGAGGCATCGATGTATTTTTCCTAATGTGTCCAAACAGATACAAATGCTTGTTTTGAGTAAACATGACCATGGTGGTCACAGAGTTGACGCACACAGTCATTCAATATCTCTGAGAGATAGCAGGATGATATCAGGAACATCCTCAAAGGCGATATAAAGTCAGTCCCAGGACAGTTTATGTAATACTCATCATATCCTGTCTTCCTGACCAAATCAGTGGTATTGCTTCCTTTCAGACCGCAAGTCAGTCAGATGAGGGCAACCTCAAATGGGAGCCTTCAGGATTGGAACCCACATGTTTTCTTCTCCCATTCTCTCTCTCTTCTTTGGTGGGACCTGATGTCAGATGAGAATCTGCGGTTTGCATATGAGGATGTGACTGAACTAACATCAACAAACAAACAAGGACAGGAAGTCAGTAATGCGGCGCTGGGAGATAAGCTCATTCATGAATTACTTTTTCGAATGTCTGAGACACGGCTGTGAAATTTGCAATAGCAAAGTGTAGAGTACAAAAGAAGAAAGCAGAATCAGCATTACCAATAGAAATAAAAACAGTACAATATAATAATTTAAAAATAACTGTACAATTTACAAAAAATATATAAGTCTGTGTGTATATATAAATATATATGTATGTACACGGTGGGTATCTTCACATGCCTTGTAGCAGCAGACATTGAATGATACATAGTAATATTGCACCAGAGATATTGCCCATGTGCAAGCTTATGTGGTTAAAAGTGGTATAATATATATATTTTATACCCCTGAAACTCTAAAGAGCTGTTCATACATCCCCTTTTCACTCTCATAACATCCTAATTTACATAATTTGGCAGATCAAAGAGGACTAATAGTTTTTGCAAATCACAGATGTAGGCAAATGCAGATTTGGAGTCTTGCCCAAGGACTCTTATTGGTGGACCTATTACACGACACAAATTTTCGAGGCGTTACACGATATTTCATAGTATTCACTAAACAAAATGTCTAAAGAGTAATAACTAAACAACCCCATAGCTTTTAACTCGTTGAAAGTTACTCCAACTAGAAGTTACTCCTTGCCTTGGACATGGATTCTATAAAGCTGCTTTGTGACAACACTGTAAAAAGTGCCGTGTAAATAAATTTGACTTGATGTGTTATTAGGCCATACTGTGCAAATATATAACAACATATTTAAGCACACATTACAATGAACAATGAATTATTTATATATTTGATTTATATATTTCACATTATGTACTGAAAGGGTCAAGTTCTCATTTAACTCGTTTTTATCATGCACATGATGCAATAGAATACAACCAAAAACAAGTGTAAACAAAGACTGCTTGATAATCATTCTCATCACAGTATTCACGGACTGTACAAAAGAGATCGAGACCTATAAATGTTGAATGAGTGGTGTGTTCGACAGATGTAGCCGGTAAACATCACAGATGACTGACTTCCTGTCCTCCAAGTAACTTCAAAAAAGGTCCGGTAAAGCAATATGCCACATGTGTAGGCCGTTCTGGTTCTCCACCAACTGAACAAATACCAAAGTCAGCGTTGACACAGATTCACGGCCACATTCCAGCCTTAGCTGCAGGACTGGAGTACGTACTTCCCTGTGTGTTCATGCAGAATGTGCACTAATATGGAATCCAGATGTTAGCAGAGAGCAAAACGTCGACCTAAAAACTGGCTTTTATGTACGCTGTTCCTCAAGAGTGAATGATGTTACATGAGGTAAAGCAGAGAGCTGCTTCAGACTGGAACAGTAGATATAAAGAGTTCCTGGTTTAGAAATGGATATGAAAGATAGCAGAACAAGGAAAGCCAGCATTATTTAAGACCAACTCCTGTTAATTATTTACACCCAAAAAAGACATCAAGGACATACCACCTACACACACACACAAACACACACACGGCCCAACTCTGATGCAATAGTGTAGCCGTGAATAACAATCACACCAGCATTAAATGGCCAAAACCAGCCAGTTCTTTACTCTTCTAAACTAATAATAACTCGGTTTTGTTGTCCACTGCTGAATGTTAAACCTTGGGATTTAAAAAAGCCTGAGAATTTAAAGGGTGAGAACTTTGTCCAGAAGTAGTAGTCTGTCTCTGGATTGATTCATAATTCAGATCCTGACAGACCCTGGAACTCTCCTGGCTCAATGCAAACTCTCCCTGTCCAAGCAGACACATCTGAGGTGTGTTTAATTCTCAAGTTATAAACTCCATCTGATGATTACCAGCTTGGCAGAGGCAGTGTAAACGTTGGCTCTTCAGAGGCAATGTAAACGTTGGGTCTTGTTGTTAAACCTGTTCTGAACATCTCAGAAGCTTCAGTCCTGTTTCCTCTATAGATTTGTCCAAACTTCTATTGCCACAGGTAGAATTTTATTATGTGCCACACCAGCTTTTACTCACTACCATAAATATGATCAAGATACCCTTCAGATGATGTGTTAGAATAAGGGGTAGAGCTGTCAAACCCTGTTGATGTTCTTGGACAGGCCCAAGGTCGTGATGCAGAATTAATCATCCAACATCAGCACCTGATGCTCTTGTGGCCAGATGCAATTTTAAAATCTCACAGCAATGTTACAGCATCTAATGTTGGAGAAGAGTAGAGGCTGTTTTTACAGTGAGTTGATGCTACCTAAATTTGCTTAAAAACAACAAAAAAAAAAAAAACAACAACACTAGACTGGTTTGAAAGATCAACAAAACGTAGCCTCAAAATGAAATGAGAATATAATCTAAACGAGGGGGTGCAGACTTGCAAAGGACTGTTGGAGGTCAGAACATCCATTTGCAGTACATGTCTTTTTTAGTTTAGAATATAATGCAGATTTGAAAACAAACAAACAAATAAATAAACAAGAAATTAATAAATACAGCTGGTCATATGACAGACCCTGAAGTAGCCACAGAAGTGGAAATTGCAGAGTGCAAGAAATTGAAGACCAGATTCCGTAAAAATCAGAATCAGAAAACTTTATTGATCCCGGAGGAAATTTTATAATATGGAGGCCATATTATAAAATTTGTGCAGCATTCTGAATGGAAATAAATTTGAAAACAATGTTCATGTCCAGCACAGTTATGAGAAACAAGTGTATTTACAGTGCATCTCATCAACAAACACCACTACTATCCATCAGCTGTCTCTCGTGCTTGCGTTCTGACTGAGCAGCTATAATTACCCTCACCACGTGTTCAGTAAACTGCACTGTGGAATGGCAGAAGTCTCCACACCCAACCCAGCACTAATGGCTAGTCTACATCTTGCCAAGCTTGCTCACACATACTGAAACCGGGATTAGAATACAGACCTGCAACACCAAGGGTGTAAATCTCTGACAACAGTTTAGCTAGATTAACATTCTTTACCAAATGCTTAATTGTAAATTTAATTAGATTCTTTTAGTACAATTCAAAATTATTTAAAAACTACTCTGCGCTGTGGACATGCAAATCGAGGAACTAAAAGAACTTCAATCAGTAGTTAAATACAGACAATAAAAATAGCTTCAGTATTGAATTAAGGGCAAACATAAGAATAACTTTTATTCCTTATTATCATAATTTGTGCAATATCACACTCATAACCACCATTTGTTTTACTAATAATTCACTTAACTGTAAGTTACTTATCTATAGTATTTAGACACCAGCAGTTGTGTATATAGTATAGTGTATTTCATACTGAGTATTTTCTGCAGAGTTTTACTGGATTTATTTAGACTTCATATTTATATTGTTCTTATCACTGTGTCTCTGTGTGACTGAGTCATAACATGTAATTCAGTACAGTTTTCTGATTCTGATTCAAATTTATTATAACTGATTCTAACACTCCAAAATTATTGCAGTGAAACCGGTATTGATACTGGCCCCCCCTATGCAAGACTAGTCTTCATCATAGACATTGCTGGCCATGATACAGGCCAGGGATGATGTCACTGGCAATATAGCCATAGCTAATTTCCAGACAGAATGCTGCATCTGCAAGGAATTGAGGGAAGGAGGCTGTGCATGACAGCAGGTAATATTCAAGGCAAAGTCGTGTCAGCTGGACTTAGTGAGGGGATGAGGCCTAAACAAAGAGTATTTGTTGCTGGGAACAAATTGAAAACATCTGCTTTGCAATGGTACAGCAACCCCTCTCTCTTTCCGCCAACAACACCAAATCTCACAGACAAGCACCCGAGAGGGTTTTTCTGAAAGCACTGCTTGCGTACAGGAATATACTGGAGAGAGAGAAAGATACCTAAAATCCGTGGTTTGAATTCCTGACCTGCAAAAGCCTCTTGAGGATGAGAACCTAGCCGAACCCAAATTGTGCGGGTGTAAATCTTGGCAAGGGACTGCAGCTTCCCTATAGCATCTCTAGCTGGTGTTCTTGGCAGCAGTCCCTATAAACTGTGCTCCCCCTGATGAAACTTTCCACACTGTGAGTACCAAACTGTAAGGCAGTGTTGACAGCCTGTGATGGAGCTAAATTTAATCCACAGATTAACACACATAAACATCTGCCTGGACTCACCAAGGCCAGTTCAAAGCCAGCAACAATCTGGCCAAGATGCCACAAATGCAGTCCAGTGGGAAACCTCAGGGGAAGGCTGCAGTACAACTGAGGTCTGCTAGGAAAGTCTTCAGCAGAAAACTGGTCATTCAGCAGTCTTAAAAATAAAAGGTACCAAATGGGTTCCTTGGAAAAGAACAGGGGTGCCCAGCCCTGGTCCTGGAAATCTACCACCCTGTGGAGTTCAGCTTCAACCCTAATCTAACACACTTGATCCAGTTAATGAAGGAACATCTGAATATTAGAGTCAGATGTGTTGTAAAACAGGCTAATATATTAGAGTCAGGTGTGTTGTGAAACAGGCTAGTAGATCACCAGGACTAGGAATAAAAGACCCATCTTTGGTTCAAATGACGATACTCCAGCTCTCTTCATCACATACTGGTGGCCACGAGAAGTAGTTTATTCCACAGATGTGGAATAAACTCCGCAAAAGATGTAAATATAGAAAGATTAAACTGAAAGTTCTGCATTGCATTGAACTATTGAAAGGTTCATTGTGGACCCTATGGGACCGCTCTGAAGAACTTGAGAAACCCATTTTGAAAGAGTGAACTTAGCCAACCAGTCAGAGAAGAGAAAGATCACGCTGATGCTGAGAGATACTGGGTATGATGACACACTGTGAGTTTTGTGATGTGTCATTGTTAACTCCTACACTGTGTCGCCTCCATTGGCAACTATGCTGACATTTCTGATGACTGAGGCCTCCCTCCACTCCTGAAGAGGACAAACTACAGCAATGTTAGTATGAATACCTTGTCATGGCTGCAGCAGTGTCATTGTATTTATGATGACTTTGATTAACAATAACAAAACCATGGTGTAATGTTATCTTAATTGTTTCTCGCTCCTCGTTGTGGATTCGAATTCTTTCTATTTTTTTCTTATCCAGGCGAAATAAAAGGAAAACTAATGTTTTCCATTGGAAAAACAAGTGAAAGAAAGTTGGAAGTACAAACCTGAACATGTACTGTATAGAATGTAAATCAGTTGTAAATCAGATAATCAGATTCTCTATCTCTCTCTCTCTCTCTCTCTCTCTCTCTATATATATATATATATATATATATATATATCTATATATATGCTTTGTG
>JBBIGA010000035.1:3445671-3462779 GCA_037576975.1 Alestes dentex | reverse complement strand
TTTGAATCAGGGAGCCTGCAACGCTCCTACCTGTCTGCAGTGAAAACCCTATCAATATAGATGATAACGCCAACCGTCACTGCTTATCAACACAGTCACAAGCGCTCGTCTCAGTGGACAGACTAAAATAGAGCGGACATGCCTTTCCTAGTATAAGCAGTATGAGAACGGAAACTCTAGATATGCAGGCTATTTATTTGTTAATGTGGGGGCTTATGGAGTAAGTGTTCATCTAAATATTGATGGCACGGTCTGTGTCTTTGTGGGGTTGTGAACTTGAAATTAGAGCTTCAGGTCAGGAATTAGAAGAGAAAGTAGTAGGACATGCATTATGTGATACGTACATTAGAGGTGGCATGATACAACTTTTTCAGGTCTGACAGTGTTACCGATACTGCAAACTTGAGCATCTGCTGATCGTCACTTCCTCCATAGCGTGCTATGTACGTTGTAAATTTGTAGTTTCTTTACCCATGTATTTTTCCACTTTGGAATTCTGTATACATGACTGTATCCCTAGTGATTCTTTGTATGCAGGTGCCTGTATTTTAATTTCTACATAGTGCACTATGTAAGGAGTAGGGAGCAATCTGAGACACATACTTGCTGCACATAGGTGTTACTCTTCTCTCTTTACAACATGTTGCTCTAAATTTCATTTTTTTTAGACATTTACTTGATAGTACAGGCTTTTCCCGAGCCAATGATTTTGACCCATAGTGGATGATAGCAGATCAAAACACCACAAGTTATGGTTGGTCTATGAATTAGGTCATTATCTAAGCAAGGACAAATTCAACAACAGTGATGGCACAGGTGCGGAATGTATCAAGAAGTAGTTTAGATATTTGATTAGGCCATGCTAGATGTCTGTAGATATTAAACACACATTATTACCACAGTCTCGTCAGTAAACACACTTTGTTTGGTAGATGAACGAAAATTCACTGGAACTGTACACAAAGCAGCAAATACCAATATATTCACTGTGTGAGGGCACAGCAGGTACCACATTAGCTTGGAAGGGAAACACCACCTTATAATAAGTATTTCATTGTAAGAATGACCCATTAGTACATTCTTGACTATTCTACTAACTTGATTCATCCAGAAGAAACCAGCATCCTACTGTGAGCATAACATTTTACAATGTATTGGTCATTAACATTTTTACGTTGACCTTATCAACAATATCATCATCATCTTTAGCAGGGAACTAAAACCATGCTCCAGGCTCATTCAGGCATAATTACAGAGAGAAAGAAATAGCCTAATTATAATGAGCAAGGAAATATCCTCAACGTAAAGCGGTTCAGGTAAACACACCCTCAGTGGCTGATTAGGGTCTGTGCAGAAAAGCAACGTTAGAGGTTATTTTTCAAGCACTTCCATATTTTGGCTACTAAATGAAAGCCTGTCGTCTGTTACACCCATGTGGTATGCATTTGGGCTAAATCTAGGAGAGAATAACAAATCTGGCCTGCATCTGTGCAGCATTCCATACACAAGGATTGCAGCTAAACACTGGGGATTTCTAATCAAAGGCTAATAGAGGCAAACAGCACTCAAGATACTTTAAAACACCCTAGATGCCCAAAAGTATCCAGACACCTCTTCTACTGTAAATAGTGTACATACACACAGCTACTATAAAGAACATGACTGATAACAGAATAGGACAGATACTGAATTTTAAGTCATAAAGCATCAACTGGAAGGAAACAAAGCTACTCAGCACTGGGCTGCAGAGCAGTGGAACTGAGTGATGGAGCCCCATCCAGTATCTTTGGGATGGTTTGGAGAGGTGTTTGTGATCCAGGACTAAACATCTAACATCAGTACCTGACTTCACTAATGCTCTCGTGGCTCATAGCAATGCTCCGACATCTAATGGAAAGCCTTCTCAGAAAAGTAAAAGCTAGCACTTCAACAAATGGGAGACACAGTCTCTATTAATACTCATGATTTCAGAGGAACAGTTGGATGAATAAGTGTCTGCAAACTTTTGGACATTATAGTTTTTTTTTTTTAATCAAAAGAGCGAGGGAAGCCAAACTACGTTATGAACTAAATTCCCTGGCCACCAGTCCCGGTCCTGAGGATCGGCCTTCCTGAGAAGTCACATTTCAGCAACAATCTGCAACAACTGCTCTTTCTAACGAACTTCTTCAGAAGCCAGTATTTGGCTGGAGCATTAAGTAAGGAGGAAGGGGCAGCATGTTATATACATGTTGGAGCTAAACACTCCAAGACTCCAGGAGGACGATAAATGTTTGACATAACATTTCTGTGTAAACATTTTTAGAGAAAGAAAAAAAAAATAGCACGAAAAGATATTTGGTCATGAGTCAGCATTAGCATTATAATTCTCTTGCCATATGATTTAACTGCATTACAAGTCTCAATATTACAGTATATGACATTAGCATTAGCACTAGATGTCTGCATGTCCTTTGTCTGGAGTGTGTGACGTCAAGTTGCTGCTAAGGTGCTACCATAAAGCTCAGTTGTATGTACAGCTTATAGGGAATGATTCATGGTCCAAGTACCTAGACCACAAATTGCCGTAGAAACTCTAACAGAAGGCTTCTTTAACTCAGAAGGCAGAAATACACCTATAATCCTCTGCATGATTGTTCTGGTGTTATCTTATTATACAACATACTAGGTGGACTCTTTATGTCTCATTTTGAGCACTATACAATGTATTCTGCCACTATACAAAAGGGGAGCTCTCAGGGTAGCCTGGGCCTTCAGAACAGGCCCAACGATTTATGGGAACTAAACTTTCAGGTCTGTAATTTGGAGTACTTTTTAATTCAATAGATTCATTTAAACATGGCAACTACTGTAGGACTACTCTTGTTTCAAGTTTTGGTTGGAAATGGGACCAAACTGAAACTTTCCACAATTATCCAGTCAGTAGGTAATACATGGAGCAGCACTACACCAGGGCTCTTTACTTAAGGAGTCACTCTGGAAACACATAAAGTATCATTAATATATCTGTTACAAGCGTCAAATGTCTGTGGTTAATCTAGAATGGCCAAAATAAATTAATGAGCAATGCCTTTAGCTTAGTGCTAACATACTACTAGAATCCAACTGTGGTGCCTAGCTCTAAAATCATGATCTGCTTCTGCGCTATACACTGTGTACTTCTCTGTCCACTGCTTGGATTTTTGCAAGGTTGTATCATCTGGCACTGTCACTGTATTACATTATTAATGGTAGCTACCCAAAAAACATTTTAGAAATTATTAGCTGTATATTGTATAAAAAACACATCTAAAGTGAAGGGCAAAGACATCTAACTTACTTTTTATAATGAAATAATCCAGCAGCCTCTAAAGACTCCTCAGTGTTTGCTGCATATGGCAGCCCCCGGCCTCCGCGTACACACCGTATGTGACGTTCCAGTGCATCATCCAACATTAACAGTACACTGAATTCCATTCTACTGAACACATTTACAGAAAGTGGCCCGGTGCACTATGGAAGTACTTGATTTTGACACACAGGGGCTATTTTGTCCTCTGCACTTTTAAAATTCGGCCTGGGTGCAGCTCAAGCCAGTAACCATTCCCGAACATGAAGCCTGAAATCTGCCATTTAAAACAAGACTGTAATATGCCCTGCATGTCTGAAATACCTCGCATTGCAACCAATCAGCACAGTCAGTAACAAAACTGTTCTAGTCACCCTGGAGGAGGCTTTCAAATTTCCAAAATGAAATATAATTTTCCTGTCCCAACAAACAAGTCAGACCAGCTGTAGACTTTTAGGTTTGAAAAAAAGCCATTTCTGTAGAGAAAAGTCAGAATGTCATCCAGAAAAGGGAATTACCTTGAATGACTCTGAAGCCACATGCTATAATTATTCGGCATAGAAGTATGAACATGCACTGATGTGAGAGCGTAGCACCAAACAGCTTCATGTGCTCATGTGCTATTTATGAATCTGAGTGTACTCCAATATCAGCGTAGGCTACGCCTGGCATTCGGAGCATTCAGTAAGGGCTGTGTTGTGATATCTTCTATTAAGGCCAAGTTTAGAGCTAAAGATAAAAGTATTCATTAAATTTGATTATTGGTGAAATGATCATTGAATCGCCCATAACATTTAATTTGTTTTTCGGTGACATTCAATTACATAATTTACACATATATTTTTAAAAAGCAATATTCCAACCTGTCTTTGTCCCTTTGAATTAAACTAGTGGATTGTGTTACTGTGCCTTTTAGACTGATAAATGTAAGTGAGTTCTGTTCTGACTGGCTGCACATTTTAACAGAAAACAATTTTAATTAAAATAAAACAAGGTAAATACAATTTTCCATAATTGTAATAGACCCTTTAAAGTGATCACAGTTGACCCACTAACAAAGGCAATCTAATGGTGATGCAGGGTTTTGATCTAATGGTGATGCAAGTTGATTTCACATAATCATTGGTCATAGTGCTCTTTGAGACTCTTCGAAATGGTTTGAATGCTCTATTTTTTATTTTTGTTTTTTTTTAACGTGATAGCAGCAGGTGTTGAGCAGCTGACTGCATACAAGATGTCTGTGACTTTTACAAGCTGGTCTAAATATGTATGTATTTTGCGCTCACATTCTTGCACCTTCAACTATAAATCTGTCCAATCAGTTATAGGGCCTATATCATGAACAACAGACATTTCTTTCTTTTTTAAGGAAGCTTTATGTAGTACATAAACACTGTTCATTTCAAAATATATTTCTCACTTTTTAGTCTTTATTGTCAGTTTATGAAAAGCAGCAAAAACAGGGCATCTTATATTACTTGTTCTTGTGACATCACAAAAACCAATGGATTTAAATATATCCACCTATTCAGCCTATAGGAGTTCAGCCACATCCAGTCACACTAAAGTTAGCAATGTTTAAACTTTATTTGGAATACAGAGCAGGCAGTCTGAACAGGGGTCATTTACACAGAGAGCAAAATTGCAAAAACAGACTATTCAATTCTAAGGGATTAAGAACGTTTGGAAAATAGTTGTGTAAAAATGAAATGAAAAAAAGTTTTAGGTACATAAACCCACACGAATGTCATACATGGACATCAGTTGGAAAAAAAAAACAGAACATTGTGGGAATGGATGCTTCACTCTTGCAGATAATTAAATAATAATTCAGCTATGTAGTGAATTTGATCAGAACAGTAGGGGCAAACTGGAATGCATTCATCTAATGAGCTATACTAAAAAAGTACTGCATTTATACACTTGGTTGAAGGCTCCTCAGACATTTGATAGCACTAAGCAGTTACACAAAGACATTATCCTTCACCCTCGGGGGTTCAAGCTTTAAGGTTAGCCCCCTTTGCACGTCTTGCGGTAATGGAAGACAGGCAGCTGGGTCTTGACCCCTAGGCCTGAGCCCACCTGAGAGCCGAGGAGGTCCCGTGCCTTTACCCCACCCCCTTCAAATATGCTGGAGCCCATCCAAGCTGGCTAAAACAGTGGCAGCTAATTTTAGCTTGCCTCTGATAGCTGCCCTGCCCTTCTTAGCCAAAGATCAGCGCTAAGGGGGCGCGGCAGAAAGTTGGATCCGAGCTCGTTCGTAGTC
This sequence comes from Alestes dentex, assembly GCA_037576975.1. Lineage (NCBI taxonomy): Eukaryota > Metazoa > Chordata > Actinopteri > Characiformes > Alestidae > Alestes > Alestes dentex. The sequence goes on along the minus strand of JBBIGA010000035.1, from coordinate 3,457,185 downwards.
ACTGATGTCAAAATGTCTGAATCGCTTGCTGCAGGCGTGTAGACGCCAGGGAAAATTCTGACTTCCCAACTCGTGCCCACGCAAACTTTCCCTCACCCGGTCCTTTACAATTAACAACCCGCTTCAATTTCCTTTCACTGAAGCTAGCGACATAGCCTCACTCACTGGCCAGGGATGGAAAACCTCAGAACTGGTCTGGTCTGCCTGCGCTGTGCTAAAGCTCTGGCTGTGGTTTGAAGCCCGTGGAATAAAATTGCAGACGGGAGTTAACAATACTGGGGAAGGTACCAACAATGCACAGTTGTTTGAGAAAAAACTATATGTCTGGGTTTAACTCCACCAAAATGTGAAGCACATGATATGAAATGCACAATTGACAGTGGTATTGTCAGTCTTCAGTCGTCATTAATTGGCTATGCTGTGCATACTGTCTGTAGTGCTGCGTACTGGTGATGTAACGCTAATACAATTAGACTGCAATATATTGCTCCCAAGCATTAGTGAAGCATGGCCAGCTTGTGTCGGCAGTGCCGTCGTGCCTCACACACACAAATCCTGCAAACTGTAATCAGTGCCAAATTAATTGCCCCCAAAAATACAACCCTGGGCTTAGTTGGCTTCAGAAGCTCAACCACTGTTGGTCAAACTTCAAGCAGCCCACAGTGCCTTGCTCTTCTAGAGTGCATGGGAAACGAAAGAGGCCCAGATTAACTAAATGGCTGGAGTAAAACAGATGTTGGATGGAGGGCCTGACAGAAACAAGAATGAATAGCAGCTTTCAGCACTGAATCTGTACTTTTTCCTTTGGAAAACTTTTAGTGACATGGCTAAAACATCCATTCTTTACTTTTAATTTCTGCTATCTTTACTTTTAATTTCTGCTAGTGATGTTGTGGTATTTATTTTGAAATACCAAGAACAGGAACTAACCGACCAAAATCCATTTATTAGTGTCACAGACTGCATATACATTTATGCATTAATACACTCTCATCCAGGGTAACTACAGTTGAATCACGCTACAGATGTAGGTGAATGTAACGTTTGGAGTTTTGCCCAAGGACTCTTATTGGTGTAGCGTTGTGTGCTTTTCCAGGTGGCGAACAGAAACCTCCTCTGGTGTGCGGGTGTATGTTCTAGTTTAAGAACAGTAACGCAAAATAACTTCTGTTTTACATCATTTTCCCTTTGTTTTGTTACGGTACTGTTTTGTGTATATGTTTTGATGTTTTTCTTGTGGCTCTGAGGCTTGCCAGGCCAGCCGTTAGAGTGACACTACACCACAGCCACAAGACATCCCAGGTAGGGTGGTCTGGAGAGCTTTTCCTCCTGCCAGCTGGGGAACTGTGTGTGTGTGGGTGTGCGGTGTATTGTACTGTTTTCTTTCTTGTTCATTATGTATTGCATCTCTAAAGAAACAAATAAATTTTAAATGCTTCTGGTCCAAATTGTGGTCTGAGTCTATATACTTGCTCAGAAATGGTCTCCAACCGATCTCCAGCAGGGAGCTTCTTTTAAGTAATGATAGAAAACATGGGAGAGCTCCAATTCCACATGCTGATCCATTTTACTGTATGTAAGAGCACAAAGACAAAGGCCATGAATGCACTGCTAACAATGCTTTAGGTTTGAAAGGGTTAAAGGAGACAAAGCCATAGTTTCCAAATGAATTGCTGGATACACCATTGGTAAAACTGGGTTAAATCAAAATGAGCATGAAACATTGTGCTTTATAGTGTGTGTAAATACAGAGGTGTGGTAGGTGTCTGTTTCAGCCCTGTGTTAAGCGCCTCTGTGGAATAAAACTGCAGCCATGGCTACTCCTTATGATAATGTCATTGGCTGGCACAGAGAAACCTAATATCAGCTGATCACTCATTCTAAGAACACGTGGAAATTTCTTAATAATTTATGATGCTTGATCAAGCAGAAGGCCAATGGAGATATGAAAAACGCTGCATGCTGTGTGGTCTACTGGAAATGCCTGTAATTGCATTTCTAACATCATTAAGTAGGCAATTTCAGATCTGCTTGTTAGCCAGAGTGTATTGTTTAAATGCAACAAATATGAGGAATTAATAATGGTTAGTTTTTATCTGTTTGGCTGATGTCTGCATGCTTGAAAGCAACATAGCCAAGCTGCCACACACCATTAAAAGTGGTGTGTGGGACTTTAACGGTTTTCCAGTGAGTTGGCGTCTGAAAAGGCAATGCAGTAAACATTTGCCAGCTTCTAAACCTTGCTGCTGCCGGCCATAGACAGAAAAAGAGGGAAACATCCCTCTGGTTTCAGCCTGGGCTAATGTCACTTATAACAGTTTTGAACTAGATATTAAAGCTGTGTGTCACATCTCTTGTTTTTCTGAGGTTTGCGAACAATTTGTAATGGACACAATGCACCAGCAAAGCAGCAGCATCTATTTATAACTGGTCAATAGAAATTTATTGAGTCTCCTGGAGGAACTGCTAAACACACAAAAGCACATTGTGACATAATTTATCACAACAATCAGGGGAGCTGGTACAAGTGGCCTAGGCATCAAAAGTAGGCTTAATTATGGTCATCCACATTGTTTTACTTGCTGTTAACAAATAATCAAAAACTGATTGTTTTCGACTCTTGTACACTGAGGACTGCGTCACCAACAGGTTGTAAAAAAATGAGAACTGATAGGGGTGTGGATACTGTGCATAGATTCATGCAGCTTGTCCCTTATTCTGTGCCTAATGCATTATTAAATATAGTGGAACACCCAACAGTCAGTATCAGCAGAGATGATGCATGAGGCAAGAGCTGCCATGACGACATGTTTCTGGGGACATGTCACATGGTTTTGGCGGGAGAATGATGAGACTAATTTCCCCCTTATGTAGAAAAGAGACTCATCAGTCTTCAGCGATTATTTTTCTCTCCTTCATGATTACAGTGAAAGTGCGGCCATTTTCAAGTCTGAGAAAGGGGTGAAGTTGACAGGCAGGAAATGTAACCCTTTCGACGAATTGACCTCAAATGCTTTCTTAGTTAACCTATGTCTTTGGTATTAATTGGAATTATCAGGTCTGACTGATTTAAAAACCTGACTGCTCAAAGTAATATATTGCATTTACACATGAATATGAACTTATATATTTTGTCTACACTAAACACTTGCAGCCAAATTGTGAAAAAAATAATAATGAGCTTCCTGACAAGCTTTTGTTTGATTTCTACAACTGCAGTAATGCTGAGTTTTCTTAATGCCTTTATGGAATTGTCTGTATTAGTGTTAAGCAGTTGTGTTATAGGAACTATTCATGAACATTTGGAGCTTGTAATGGAGAAATGTGATACCTTATAACAGACATTTAGGTAAGACATATTTGCTTTGTGTATTGCAGTTATACAGAGGATTTGTGTCTTATGTTCATGCTGTACTTAATAAATAGTGCATATGCTGCTGTGAAATATCCTTTCATCGTTGTGTTAGTTTGCAATACCTGGTAGGAAATGATCCACAAGAACACTTAAATGTGACCAGTATGTAGTAGCTTGATTACTAAGTGGTGTTGCTGTGCATTATCTATTGATAGGTGTTATTAGTTATTGGTTATTGAAAGGTTAGCCCATCCATTAGGCCATCCATTAGGCCATGTGATCGATTATAATCATTACTGTAGTCATTAATGATGATACCTTAATAGGTATGTTTGCAGTTGTATCTTCTTGACTGTTTGGGACTATTTGACCAAATATATATACTTATATGTAATCTGACAAAGACGCCTATAATAACTGAACTGAAGTTACTGCAAAATTACCTCCAACAACAACATAATGACCAGTTATTTGACCTCTTTTGCTTTTTTTGCTGAACATGAAATGAGCACCCAGCTCACAGTATTTTACCTACAATAATCTCTTCCATGTGTCCGGGTTCTAATTTTGAGTGTGCCACCAGACCAAACCATTGTAATGATTCAAATCATTCCGCTATCGACGTCATTTCCTTTTGTTGACGTTCTGCCCACAGCTGGATTCGAGCTTGGAGCGGTGGCTGTGGGCCACTCGTGCTTAAGCGGGGGAAATTTTTTTCAGATGAGTCCCATCGAACACTCTTCTAGAGAGCAGCTTCCTCTCCTGTGGAGTAAACTCTCAAAGCCCAGGCACAGGAACAGACGCTGCACAAATGCGCTTAGTTCACTTACAGAGCCGCTGGCAGACACCCTCCAACTTCAATTATTCAAACCTCCTCTGTCTCGGTGAAGCACCATCCATCTCCACACTTAACCTTTAGTGTAGCAGTTGTCATCCTGAAGTCATTAGCGCGTTTGCATGCTAACCCCTGCCAAGAACTTGTGCTCATTAACCCTTACATGTCAAGAGTTCTTACTTTTGTTGGGCTACACCATTCAAGGGTTATTACGCAATTGCATATGTAGCTGCATAGGGAGTAATGCCATGATGTCCATTTATATTTGCATTCGGTTCCTATTCTGCAATGACCGCTTCAGTCTTTGATCAATGTCAAGAAATGACAAAATCAGTTAAGTATGTAAAGGATGTTTTCCCATTTATTAAGAGATAACTGCACCCTCAACATGTGCTTTCCATCGGATTCAAGTCCTAATAACATGTTTTCTACACTACCCATAGATGCAGTGTGGTATGGATTAAAAGTTTAAAGTCTATACTTTTCTTCACTTTTTCCAGTGAGAAACATTTCAAACAACAGCATGCTTCTGTTTTGATTGCTGATAACTGTCTTGCAAAGGTTGACTGGAGGTTACTGAACAGCCTCACATGTTCATGCATACGGCTCTCCTTGACCATGTCAACATTTGTACCATCTCTGTGTGAAATACGTACACCATGGAATCACAAAGATGCTAGAGACGCAGCCAAAATAGTTATCCATCTGTTGCTCGCTCCTCCAGTGAGCACTGAAGCCCTGTAGCTGCTGCCAAAATTAGCCACTCTCAGCTACCCTCAGCTACAACCGTTGGACTCTGGTTCATAACGTGTTTGGCGGGTATTTAGAGCTACATGTTCCCTCTGTCCATGATGGAATCCCTGTGCAAAGTCGCTCGCGCCCACTTGACAAACCCACCAGTTCTGCTGGTGCTTTGAATATGGAGGTCCTAAAGAAGGCTCATTCATGATTCTCCACTGAACATCTCCAGTGTAGACATTCAGTAGGAACCTCTAGAAGAGATTAATGTGTGGTAGGTGTCAGATTGTCCAAAAAGACACCTCCAAAAGAGTCTAATCCGTGCTACTCAATAGCAAATGTCAGACTTTTGCCAGTGCAATCAAAGCACTGTTACCTGGGACAATAGAGGAACAAAGCCATAAACTTACCGCCAAAGCTTGTAGCCTCTCTTTGTGAAGTTCGGCCTCAGCCATCCTGGAAAGACAAAGGTAGACGTCTCAGATCTGCTGTCCCAGTGCGTGTGTGTAGGGGCAGTAGGTTAGGTATTGATGGAGCCCACACACGCACACAAACACACACACACACACACACTCACACTCGCACACAGCTCAAATCCAGTAAGACTGTGTGCTGAGGGTAGGTTCTTCTCATTCACTGGCCATGTGCCTGCCAGACTGCCTCTCTCTCGCTCACTCACTCTCTCGCTCTCTCTCGCTCTCTCTCCTCCCACCTCCCTCCCTCGCAGTCACAGGCCATGTATGTGCAGCAAGATAGGCAGCTGGGAGAAGGGAGGGAGGGAGGGAGAGAGAGAGAGAGAGAGAGAGAGAGACAGATAGACAGACAGACAGACAGACAGACTCCTGATGTTTCACATAGAGCTGCTAGGAGACAGACAGGCAGCACTGTCACTAAGGTGGAGGGAAAGGACAACACCGACACACCTAACGAGAGAGTGAGACTGAAAGAAAGACAGAGAGAGAGAGGGAAGAGAGAGACAGTGAAAAAGACAGAGGGTGAGAGGAATGAGAGAGATAATGAAAGAGAATGGGAAAAATGAAAAAAAGTGAGGAAGAGAGACGGAGCGAGAGAGTGGGAGAGACAGAAAGACTGTGAGTGGGAGAGAGAAAGAGAGAGAGAGAGAGAGAGAGAGTCTACTGAGAGGAAAAAGAGAGGTGTGTCGTACACCTGGGATATTCACAGAGGAAAAGGCTGCTCTCTATTTTGTTCATCAGATTCAGCCATCCGATCAGTGTGCAATACTGTACAACACCTGCATGAAAGTGTCAGTAGATTGAAATGATTTTTGCTCTTTGTGCGTTAACAGCTAATACTTTGCATGTTTCTGGGTCCTGTAACATAACAAAGACAATTTAAGATCCTTAAATATGCTCAAATACTCAAACTGAATTAGCAAATCTCTTTTTCTATGCAGTCATAATTATTTCATCACCACAGTGCAGCTTCAAAACTTTTATATCACATTTGTGTTTGCAAGAGGAAATAGTTTACTCTGATTTGAATTTGATGGGACATTGTGACTAAGTGTACAATGGTCTGCAGAGTTTCTGCCATCTTTTGACAATGAAACAAAGTCAGAAACTCCAAGCAGAAACAGAATGTAAACTGAACTGACTGTAATTAGTACGCTACAGTTTTACAAAATGGTACTGCAAAGCAAAGATAATAACACACAATGTCTAAGCATTAAACTCTTATTTCTTCTAATGACTTATTATTCTGTAACTACTGTTTATTATTCAGCATCCACTATGAATCTACTGTGTAATTTGAGTACTTAGGAGAGTGGAAAATTGTGATGCCCACATACACGTCCTTGGGGATTAATGGGTTAACTTCACAGTGACTCAGTTCACTTTTATAGAGAATATGAAAAAAATGCTATTGATTCCTGGCTTTCAACAGCTTCAGTATGTTTGTTGAGTTCTACTTTTTTCAACCGCTGTCGTGAAATGGAGGGGGGCCACGGGCAGAAGGAGCAAGGGGTCCTACTGGCCCCTTTCCCCCATCCAACCTCCTGTTTGCCTCTCCCTGGTGGAGGGATACAAAAAGTCCTTATATGGTGAAAAGGCTGAGCTAAGAGCAGCTCGGTCTGGAGCGCTGTGTGTGCGTGTGTGTGAGGAAAGCTCAGGGGAATAGACAGAAATGCACTGGACAGGATTCTGACATAAATGTAGTGCAGTACAGTGGAGGTTTTCTTCATATCCCAGCAAAAGGAGGAAGGGATTGCCTTTTTTCTCACTGTATTATTCCCAGGCCTCGTTCTGCAAGTCATTTTCAGTGTTTATCATGCATCTTCAGACTACTGGACCTAACTTCTCATTATACTGTGTATACTTGCATGTGTATATAATGACAAACTTGAGTTGAATTATGGAAGTCAGTAAAGTAAATGAATCAAATACGTTCATGCATATAATAGAACAATGTGATGCACACATGACTAATATAGCACAGGTAAATAAACAGCCAGGTAAATAATTATAGACAATGTTCTATTCATGTGGACGTGATGCACGCAGTTAAATGAAGTAAACCGAGTAGGCCTTCAGCACTTTCAGTTATATTGCTGTCAGAACAAAACCTTGTTACTCCATTATTTTAGTTTTTTTGTGTATCATTTGAAAACACCAGCTGCCATTCATACTAGGTCAAATTTTCATGCCAAATGGACCAGCAGAAATGCTCCAGAATTTAGTAGAATAAAATCATTAATTTTATTCTTAGGAACCCAAGGAATGTTTTTTTCCTTTCTATGCCAAGTTACTTTTCTGGAGATGGTGATGGTTAGGGCATGCTGTTAAAATACTCATTGATCATTCCAAATACTTATCGCCAGGGTTTGGAGGGGTTACTTTAAACATAATTTCAGCACAGATTACTGACTAAAACATTAGTATTTTAGTGTTAAAAATGTAACCTGTAGCCTAATCCTAAAGAATTACTACAGAAAGGTACCATAATCTTTTTGTTATCCTTGGATTGCTCATCATTTTAAAATCATATAATTAAATAAAGTTCTGTCTCAGTAAGATGTGTTTAAACACGGCAAACAGTAATGCTGTAATGCTGTTTAATGAAATAATATGATGTAAGTGACAGCACTGATTGTATAAATATAAAATTGATGTAGGGAGTCATTGTGTCACAGACGTTAGGACAGTGGTGTTAATCGCTACACTGTACCAGCTGCACACATCACGTCATATGACATATTAATGTATTTGTAACTGTGTGCAGTTCTGTAAATAACTGAAAAAAGGTTCTTTGCCATGATAGTAGAACCTTTTTTGGTGCTGTAAAGAACCATTTTTTAAAAAGTTATTTAAAGGACTGTTATCTGCAGATTACATACAAACCCCACTGATCAACTTTTGGGACCACCCAATCAACTTGGCTGTGGCTAGGCCAACCACAGTTCTAAACCAAAGTCATTGCTTTTTGACCTTTTTCGTAAGATGCTCAGAGACAACCATCCAGTCAGATTGGCTGTTGCTAGGCCAGCTTCAGAGACAACGCTGACTGGTGGAGTAAGTTGAGTGGTTTTAATGTAGGCCTGCTTGCAATATATTAATACCACATCAATAATCTGGTTGCAATTTTTTCTGTAACTGTAACAGAAATTATGTATTGTTACTATGTATTTTCAATGTAAGCTAAACAAAGATACATAAACATATAGTTTGCAATCAGCGAAGACACTAAAAATCCTTTTAAGCCAGTCAGTACATGTGTAGGTTTAATGAATGCAGGGGTGATTCTGAGTAGCACTCTCTGTAGCATCCTCCAGCTACAAATGCTATTATGGTAATGACAGCTTGAGCATTTAATAACAAAGCACTCAGTGATGGTAATAGCACTCCTCGAATATTTATTAGATTGATGTTACTCACCATCTAAAAGTACTTCACATAACAGTTGTTGTAGTTCACTAATAATGAACCATAGTCAATAACATGACTCCAAGCTCTCGGGAACACTTAACCACATCACTTGTGAACATATTGAACATGAAAAATTGACAATTTTGCATATGCCACTTCTACCAAAAAGAAATATTTCAGTTTGCTGCCAAGGGTCACCCATTTAAGCATACTGTCGGCGTCAGAGTTTCTCCAAAAAAGTGAGAAGGAGAAGGACAAACAGTTCTTAACTTTCAATGTAAGCCGATGGAATGAGACTCATTTTGTGCAGTTCCTTCTGGTCTGCTCTTCATTAAAATTTAAACGCAATGTAAAGAACAGCTGGACCATTTAAATGACGCAAAAAATGAGAGGCGACAAAAATAGAGACTCAAGATTTTGCTCAGACAGCTACAATCTATTAGCCAGGGCATTGCTATTAAAGAAATATTACAGCATTTTTTTTAACCTAATCTCTGTCTGACATGTCTTTGGCATAAACTGCTACCACAGGCAATAATTTCAGCAGGCTTCCTTGAACTTAGAAAAGAATAATCGGAAGACTTGACTTGTCTGTGGTTATTGAGTGTACTTTACTTAAACCCAGCTACATAACACTGATATAACCATGCCATAAACATGTCATGGTAGATGTCATATACAGAATATGCCCATTAATAACAGTGTTATGTTAGCATTGGTGGAAATGGTCATGACAGATGCTACAACTTTCGATGTCATGACAGGTTACGTCCTATTCTGCAGAATGTGCCACAACAGATGCTTTTAGAACACAATTTGTCATGACAGCTTATGACAGCATATAACATCTTCTATGGCATGCTCATGGCATGGATATGGCAGTGTTGTGATGGGAGTCCAAGTAAACTGTTACTAATACACCAGGTAGAGAATTGGGTGAAAAAAATGCTTTAAGAAAGTATTACAGTTTTCCCATCTTGATTTTTTAAAAATAAATTTGTCAGGAATTAACATTAGCCTGCATCTTGTGTTGCACCATGGTCCTTCAAAGTGAAGGTCAAAGTCAATGTGAACTTTATTGTCATCTCAACCATATACAAGTATACAGACAGACAAAATGGTGAAGCTCAGGTTACACACTGAACATTTTGTGCAGTTTCACTGTGTTCTGTGTATATGGCTGAAACAACAATAAACCTATATATATATGATATATACTGTTGTAAGCTGTCTTGATAGGTTAGGTCACATTCTGTATGTTGCTAAACAGCTGCTCATAACAGCACACGACAGCATATAACATCTTCAGTTGCATGTTCATGGCATGGATATGCCAGTGTTGTGAAGCAGGGTCCAAGCAAACTGTTAAAAATACACCGGACAGAGAATTGTTTTTCTATCTTGCTTTAAAAAAAAGAAATTTGTCAAAAATCAACCATCTAAACACCAATTAGCCTGAATATTGCACATGTGTTGCACCATGGTCCTACTGTGTATAAGGCTGAAATGACAATAAACTTGCTATAAATGTTATATACTGTCGCAAGCTGTCATAACAGGTTATGTCAAAGTCTGTATGTTTCACGGCATGCTGTTAGGACATAATCTGTCATGACAGCTGGTAGCCTAGTGGTTAGGGCATTCCCCCTCAGGAAGTCATGGGTTCGATTCCTAGGACTGCTAAGCACCTTGAACAACCTACCGTCCTTCTCCCCGGGCGCTTTCTTCCTGGCTGCCCACTGCTTCACTTGGTGAACGGGTTAAACACAGAGGAGGAATTTTCTGCTGTTCACACTGTTGTGCTGGGGTGTGCTCATGTATGATAGAATGGTCACTTTCACTTTCATATAAGATCTTCAGCTGCATGTTGATGGCATGGACATGCCATTATTGTGAAGTAGAGTCCAAGTAAAGGGTTACTAATACATCAGATAGAGAAAAAAATACTCATTGAAAAATACATTTTTCCTATCTAGCGTTTTTGTTGTTTTTTTTTTACATGAAATTTGTCAACTATCAGCCATCTAAGCACATATTACCCTGCCTATTGCACTTGTGTTGCACCATGGTCAGGGAGGAACGTTGTTTGATTTCACTGTGTGCTGTGTATATGGCTGAAATTGCAACAAACCTACTTGACTTGACCTATAGCCCTGGAGCTGGGGCGTGGTCTGGAGCACTGCTTTACACACTGTAAGTAGAAACGGACATGGCACAGAGTAAAACATAAACACAGCGTGTGCCACATGTGTAATCGGAAGTGATGAAGTAAAGCTGACAGGGAGTCTGGAGCTTCCGAAGCCCACAGTGGCCTTAAGTGATATGTAGTATTAATAATTGAGTGGCAGGAACCATTTGCCTGATTATCTGAGTGTGAGAGGGGATGCTAAAATTGCAGGATAATTATTGGCTTGGTGCGAAGTCCAGTGTCAGTCAGACACAGAGAGCCTGAGGAAAACAGTGCTGTGTTGAACTGATTGCTGTGTAGGCTAGAGAGGTCAACTGCCTTAGCCGCCAGCTTTTGGCCCTGAGTTTGCGAGAGAGACAATAGTTTCCCAAGTCACCACTCCTCTCTGTACTAGCTGATGAATAGAAAGAGAGAGAAGAGATAAAGAGAGAGAGAGAGTGAGAGAGAGAGAGAGAGAGGGAGAGAGAGAGAGAGAGAGAGAGAGAGAGAGAGAGAGAGAGAGAGAGAGAGAGAG
>JBBIGA010000035.1:3434963-3445500 GCA_037576975.1 Alestes dentex | reverse complement strand
CAACCCTCTGCATTTATCCGGACTTGGGACCGGCACAAGGAATCACTGGCTTGTGACCTCTTATGGTTGCATTCAAAGTCCATTAAAAGGTAAATTGACAAAATTTACACTTGATGGACAAAAGTTTTGGGACGTCCGACACTATAATAGGCAGGCGCCCCAATTCTTTTGGCCATATAGTGTATATGCCTGCTGGCCTTCAATGGCAATTCATATAAATCAATACATTTATAAGGGCTGTCCTACATGTCTCTTGCATTAAATTTTTGAGGTTTTGTTTTAATGTGGTTTTGATTGTGAAAAATTTACATGACCATTTTCCAATCTTTCTGTCCCATAGAATTAAACAATGTGTTTTTATTACTGTGCCTTTAAAACTGATACATGTAAATGATCTCTGCTCATGTTTAAACGCATTGGTTTTCATTACATCATGAATTCAAAAAGGGCTGTTGTTGCATCTTAGTTTCTGCGTGTTGTTTGTACGGTATGGAGAGTGGACAGTATGTGTTAACCATATTAAACACTTTTATTTAAAAAAAAGGCAATTAAAATGGGGTTTTCCATTATATGGGCCCTTTAACAACTCTGTGTTTCATTTGCTGCCAGAAACCATATAAACCAAAATAAGATTAATTAACAACTGAATGCATTTTGGGGCAAGTATGTGATGATTTAGATCTTTAGTGAACATAATGCCAATGGGTGTGCCCAGGGGTTAAACTGGGGTTTGTTATGAGGCCAGGCACTGAGGTGTCAGGGATGGCAGGGGTACATGTGTATGTATGTGTGTGTGTGTGTTTGTGTGTGTGTGTGTGTGTGTGTGCATGGACTACAAAATCTGACTGATATAATACAACAAACTGTAAATAAAGTTTAAAAAATCAAGACAACTCTTTGCTCTGGACACTAAAATGCTAAAAGTTTTTCCTGATGGGCTGCCAACCACCAATACACCCAGAGTTTATAAGACTCAGGCATCTCAGTGATTGGAAGTATGTCAGCAATTAATGGGCAGTTCCCCCACTTAAGGCTATTGTCCCTCTCTTCCAAGACCCATCCTGTCATTTGACTAGAAAATGGTCAAATTAGCTCGCATGGTGTCATTTGAATTGCTTTGATATTCCACTCAGACAAGTGACTTTAAAGAAAAAGGAAACCCATGTCAAAGTTTTGATGATTTCATCTCATTTAAGTTCTTTACAGCTACAAAGAAAATGTGTTTTAGTCATTAATTTATTCGGAACAAGAAAAGTTGTAAAAATGTATACATAGTTGAAGATGTGTGAGACTGAGGGGCCTGTGATGACATAAAAGAGCGTAGGCCCATGTGCCAAGCATGAGTTTTGGATGGCCTCGGCCCAGTTTAACCCCTGCTTGTGCACAAGCTTCCATTTCTTGTTAGCTTCATTAGCCTCGTAGCTGAAGCTCACTACCTCATTGGCTGATCTGGTCCTTCACCCTGATTGGATGTTTTGCCTTTCTGCTCTCTCATTGGCTGTTTTCTCCTCCTGCCTGTAGCCCTTGGCCTCGCCACCGCGTCATCGGTCGGCATAACAGACAAAAGCAACATTGTTACTCTGGCACAGTGACCTCATCCCACGAGCCATCGCGGCAGGCTAATGCCTTCCAGATGTGCCAGAGTCCAAAAGCTGGGAATTAGAGACCAAATAAACACTGAATGAACTGGCCTCCAGTTCTTTTAAAGCAAAACGCACACACAGCTAGCGAGCTGATGCTTGTGCTTTTTTAAGCTCTGGCATGAAAATAGCTTTTTGGCCACCCTGTCACACGTCATTTTTTAATGTCTGAAGATGTTTGTTTTAATGTGACTGAGGATGCTTATTTTTAGAGTTTCAGACTAAGACGTAGACTTCCACAGTCTACAATGAATATTTCATAAAGTGTCTGAAACAAGGGCTTTTTGAAGTTGTCACGTTGATAAGTTCGCACTCAATCAAATTCTATTAAATAGCAGATTGTATTGAATATGCATTATTAATGGCATGTGAAGTAGTGTGTTAAACAGCTTAATAGATTTAAGTAGCATTGTCTGAACTGTTGAATTATTTATTCATGAAAGATGGTCTTTTCTTAACAAAGATTAGATTTCAGTGCATCATTTCTTTTTCAGTATTTGTGAGTCTAGCAGTGGTTTATAAACTAGAGCTACAAGCTCTTATGGGCAGGATTAAACTGGCTAAAGAAACCAGTAAAGAACTCATTCATAATTAATCTGAAATATTTCAGCATTTCAGATTCCTATGTGTTTTACACAAAAACAGGGTGGAAGCTTTTTTATGCCATGCTGCACTGTTGTAGACCACAAACAAAGGTCACTTTACCACCATGAATCAACTTTAACTTGATTTTCTTTGCACTTGCACATTTTCCACTGTGTTTATTGCAGCAAAGAACATTAGATGCTGGGTTCAGAGACTAATTTGGGTGACATCCTGGATGATAGGATGACATAATTGGATCTTGGTTATGACTGACAAGAAATCCAATGACTGTGTCTCAAATGTGATAATCATTTTGGGAAAGACAACTGATAGAAGGACTAATTTAATGTTAGCTTGCTAAATGATATGATATCAGGCCATAAGGTTATGGTAAAACAAATCCCTCAATGTAGTACAGATATTGCAATCGAGCAGTTTAACCCAAAACAATCAAACAGAGGCAGCGAGACCCTGGCAAATCTTATTTACGAAGCCACATGTGATATATGACACACTCTATTCACAGCAGCTACATAAATACAAAATAGCATTTATTTATTCATGCATCAAATAATGGAGTTATGTGTTCATTTATTCCTTTTTCTTACATTTGAAAATGTTTGCTGTCTTTTACAAGGTGTGCACCTATCATGATGATGGGAATAACAGAAAATGGAATAAAATTGCATTAGTTTCATCTTGAAACTAATGCAATTTTATTCCATTTATAAATGAATGAATTAAGTTTCATTCTATGAGATGTTTCTGTGAAAATATTGTTCCCGCAGGTTTTGATTCAGATAGTTTTTTCACATCAAGTGCCTGTGTTGGGAATGGATTTTCTTTCTCTAAACAGTTTGTCTTTGTGACCAAATGGGGTTAACAGGCAGGGCACATTTGGAGCATGACCCAGGAAATGTGACACACACTAATTCTGCTCTTTCTCCCATGCAGTCTGCTCTGTACTTGCCTACCCTGTGTTTATGGCTGGATTTGCTCTGGACCTTGTCAGCACTCTTGGCTCAGTAGTATGTCTGCGCACCCATTGTAAACACAAAGTAGTCGCCTCTTGGGAATTTGTTATGTAGCTCTTCAGTGAATGAGATTGATATCAGGCATGAGGGAATTTGACTTTCCGAACATGTGACCTCTATAAAGTGGGAGCCTAGGCCTTACTGCTACCTTCTGTCATAAAATATAGTAAAAAATATCATTTTTCAGTAATACAGCTTACAATAATGGCTCGTAAGATCTGTAAATGGTGCACTGTATTTATTAGGGCACATGATATCTGACTGGTCTGAACATCAAAGTTCGTACCTGGCCAGAAGCCTGACGGTTATTATATGTCATTCAGAAATGTAGATGAAGGTCTCCTGAGCAACGCAACCATCTAAGCATTGGAGATTAAGTTTGGATGGATAGAATAGTCCTTTCTTCCCTACAACAAAATTGGAGATTAGTGTCCTCCTCCAAGCATACTGAGCTATCCAGTGATATTATTGTAGTGGCATTTCAAAAGGAGGCAGGCCCTTTTCATATGTTTCAGAGGATGCACTTGCTAGCCTTGACCTTCCCTGCTGTTACGCAAGTGGCATTGATAATCACTAAATTGGGGCAAAATGCATACATTTGGTAGTACAGCTATGCTGTATTAATTACATAATTTTAATCATACTATAGAGTTCACTAGGGCTACATGATATCCCAGCTGTCATCGCGGGGTCATGAGATGCCATAGCTATCTGTGGTCTCTCCCCCATCGCTCAGCACAGTCCGAGACACTGCAGGTGTCTGTTAGGTGTCTGAAGGTAGGATTTGAGCCCATGACCTCTTGGTCCAGAGTATCCTACACACTAGGTCACCACCGCCCCACTATCCAGTCTATAAATGTATAGTGAGATTTGTTTCACAGAATAATATTGATTTTCACTTTTAGTGCCATTGATACATATCAATGTTACTTCAGTGAAATGTATTAGGTGCTTTAGATTGTTTAAAAGAAAATTTCAAAATACAAAACATCCTAACAAATTAACTGACCACTGTCTGATAGTGTGATATCATGATTGGTTAGTAAACTCTATTTCAACTTTATTAATACAGCCTAGCACTCCACTATACTTTCATGTGTTCTGTCCACTACTAAGGTTCTGACCGTGCTAATTTGGTTGAGGTCGGAATGCGACAGCTGCATTGCTCGGACTGCAAACTCCAGTGTACGTTTGTGAAGCCGTGTTAGCCCTTTGACCTTACACTGCAAATGCAAAAGTCCAGCCTTAAGCATCATACAACCCTTGAATGGTTATGAGTTCTGGGTGAACCTACTTCGAAGGTGGGCTTACTAAAAATGCTGATTCAGCATGAAACATTGAGAGTGCTTATAAGTCTTTAATTGAGGAGATTTTTTTTTCCAGACTTAAGGCCAAGAATTCAAAAAGAGCCAGAGACAGCCACGTGACTGAAAACAGCTGTTTTTTTTAAAGAGGAAGCTGTAAATTACTGTAATGCCCTTGGAGCTCGGAGAGGCCTTGGAGGATGGCCCTCATCGTCTCCCCTGCTTTCCCCTCTGTCTCGGTTTCCCCTGCCACCTGTTGCTGCTCTCCAGCAGCTGCTCTGGTGTGACTGACTGAACTAACAGGACTTAGCCAAGTGCTAGATTTATGATGTACATGTTTCAGATAACATTTGGTTTGATACAGCTGCATGGTCCTCACCAAATCGGCACAAACCTTAATAAAGCAGATTTAGATGGCTGCCATAACAAATATCCAGTAAAATTCTGTACGTTGTTCTAAAAAAAATTAACCTAATATTTTCCACCACAATTATCCCTAACTCAGAATTTACGTTGGTATAACTGTTGTAACTGACTTTGAAATATCACAGTGGAAAGAATGGGTTAATCAAATGACAGAGCTGACTGGTCAGATGAAGAGGTCAACAAGCCAAAGAGCTAAAGTTAACGAAGTGGCTATTAGGATATCTATATTCTTTGGCTACTTTTCTTTGGCTCAAAGGATTTTTTTCATAAAACAGAGCCAACACAAGAGTTACACTAATGCTAGCTTGACTGGTTGGCTCCACAGGAGCTTCATTGCATAATCTTTGTATTACATGATACAGGCTGGGTACTGTTGTAAAAGTACAGTAATGAAAATGTGAAAATGATATAAAACTGCAAATTCGCTCAAACTGATAAGGCTTAGGGATACCATTTCAGCCATATGAAGTTTCATTACGACAGTGGTCATGTAGTGCTTGCATTGTTTCCAGACTAACTGGTGTTTTTTTTTTTTTTTGTATCTCATTTTTAAAATCTGTCGACTTACTATTTAACCATGTCTGAGGAAGTCCTACCATGACAGTTTATGACTTGGAGCTCTGGCAAGAAGCTTCAGTAAGGACTTTGCACATACATTCATCTACTGTCTTCTCATCACATACGTTTAGATGGTTGAACACAGTGGCATGACTCTTCTTGAGCTTGTCAACAATCAGCCCTCGCAAAATCATGAAGGGCACGGCCATGCCCATTTTTAGGCATCTGGCACTCAGCATGTCTCACCCTCACCACACTGTTTTCCTTGTCTCGACTTTAGATCTGTCTCCGAACAGATCTAATTCATGTGTTTGCTGGTCCAAATATGTTTTTCCTTTCAGTGGATCTATTTATAGTGCTTCTCACAGGATGCTCTGAGAGAAGAGAAGCAGATGTTTCTACTTTCTGTTAGACTTGTAAGGTTTATTTATTGACTCAAGTCACTCTCTGCACTCTTAAATGTTCATTTGCTGGGGGGACTTTAGACAGCAGCTGCACTGAATGTGTTAAGTAGTCTCAAACTGACTTGCTTCTGTGGTTTTTGACACTGTATGACACATTCACTTTTAGTACACCAAGCCTGTATCTACAATCATTGTTTATCAGCTTCACTCAGGATATACGGTCCCGGTGATTTACAAATACAGACTGTAGCCCATCTGTTTCTGTATCATTTGTCAACCCTTTTACAGGGGTCAGGACCATGACTGAGCGTGTATTATTTGGATAGTAGATGATTCTCAGCACAGTAGTGAGACTGAAATGGAAGTTGCATGTTAGTGTGTGTAAATGCAGATCACACACAGCAGTACTGCTCGAGGTTTTAAATACGGTGTCCACCAATTGTCTACTGTTTTATGCACACCTACCCTGTAGGTCCACCTTGTAGATGTAAAGTTATTGATGATAGGTCATCTAATGTTTGGGTTAGTGGTCCTCTATTCCAGAGTGCAGTTTGGTAGTTTCCTCACTGAAACACATCTACTAAACCTAATTAAGTTTAGTCAGATGTGTCTGATGCCCAGTATACCATGTACGATTTTAGGGTTTTCAGACGAAAGATGACAATCATAAAAATTGTTCAAATGGCTCCTAAACGGTGGTCCTACATCTTACTGTGAGAGAGGTTCAAAGACGGCTGTCATCACGGCGACCAAATACAGTCTGCGATTATTTTCTGACAATGTCAGAAATTTAGGATGACCATCTCACAGTGTGTGTGCTGCTATGGCATACATCTCCTGACTAGACAATAAAAATGCTGCATGAAATGACTTAAATATTAACGTGACAACATCCAAACGGCTTGGAGCCGAAATAAAGGAATAAGCGGAACACCGATAATCCACCTATTCTTTGGATTTTTCTCCACACATTCAAAGCACGACTGCCAGAGTCGTGCAAGTCACCTTGTTCCGTTAACGCAGCGCCAGCGCAGGCTGAGGACGTTTTGCACAGTCTGTAGAAAACATTAGCTGGGAAATCAACAATTAGCTGTGAGACACTGGCCCTCCATGACTAGAGCTGTAGTCCTTCATCACTGGTCAGTTTCTGGTCAGAGGACACAGTTGGCTTGATATTTTTGCTTTGTTGATTATTTGAGCCCTGCAGTGACAGTAAAGTGTTTAGAAAACTCTACAGATCCACTCTGTGCTGTTTCACAGTGTCACCACCTAAATAATACCTGCTCTGTGGGGGCCCTGTTCAATAATGAATGGGGTGAAGGTGGCAGATGAATGATGCAGCAAATGACTGGACTACAGTTTGTAACTGTAAACTACAAAGTGCACCCATATGGTCAGTGTACCTGAGAAAGGGAACAATGAGTGTAGATACTAGGTAGGCCTATAAAGTGATCTGTAAGTTGACAATGGACAAACAAATACATAAAAGTATGCCTTAAAGCTAAAAACCATAAGATTCCATTATGAACCGCATTAGCATCACAGCTTCAATGCAAAACTGAAGAAAAACATGTAGATTATCAACTCCATTTGGGGTGAATGGAAAAGGTCCATTATATCTGCATTCATGAACACACAGGTCAAACATAGCTTACTGATGAATCAGGAGGCAACACCCCTTGTTTGGTGTAAAACAGGACACTCTCCACTCCAGCCTGCTTCTGATTTAAAGTGCAGCTTCTGCTGAATCAAGATTAGCTTTATTGTCGGCTGCTCCTACAGGACATTTTCTATAAGCCCAGTGTCCTCAGTGACCATGACACGATATGACACATGGAATCACATGCAGCATTTAACTCACTCACACACACACACACACACACACACACACACATCCAGACACAGGAAGCCATAGCGCAGACAGACAGCAACCACATCATCATCCTCCCGTTGCCCCGGCTGTTGTTGCCATGGCAACCTGGCCATGATGTCCAACCCTTTTGGAGGCGGCAAAGGAGGGAAAATGGATATACTCACTCACAAGCTGGGGCTTTCCTCCTCAGAGGTGTGCCCATCACGGCAGCCTCTTCTCTTCGCTCTCCCTCCCTCTTTCGCCCTGTTCCTCCTCTCCTTTTCCCCCGTTCTGGTGGTCTCCACACCGCTGTCACCGCTGGCTTCACCTTGTGGAACAGAGGGTCGGGTCCTTTCCTGCGGAATCAGTCGGGCACTGGGTGGCAGCAAGCAGAAAGCATGTCCTCCGCCTAGCCTGCAGGATGAGAGAGAGAGAGAGAGAGAGAGAGAGAAGAAGAAGGGAGGGGTCTGCATTTATTCTTGCAGACAATATTCTAACCTTGACCGCCTAATGCACCTCATAGACTGATGCAGATGTTCCAGAAGTTTCCATTTCTTTCTTATTGTACATCGATAATGCAGTAACTGAAAATAATTACCACATATCAAGTATGCAGCATAATCAACATAACAATGTCATTCATCTAAAAGAAGTAAAAATGCCATGTTTCAACCATGTTTATAAATATTAAAGTTTCAAATACCATATGGGTAAATACCTTAAACTGCAAGGTCCTGTACTTGGATCCACGCTTTGCTCATCCTTATCTGCACTTTTATTTAATATATAATTAGGCATGGTGGTTACAGCGTACTGATTTGTGGAGTGCAGGTTTCCATTAAAGTTGAAAAATCATGTCATTGTCATTTTTTGCAACTACATCTTACATATTAGTTTCACAGTAATTATATTCACAGTAATGGTGGTAATAATATCTATGCATCTGAAAAGGTTAAATTGAGTTTTTCACCTACTGTTTCACTGAACTGTTGATCTGATGTGTCTGAAATGGTGAGGTCAGTGTATGACGTCAGTGTGAGGTCAGTGTCAGCACTGATGTTTTCAGACCAAGTTATTTGTAAATCAGTTCCAGTAAAACTTTCCAAGGCCATGCAAAGAATCAAAACAGGCCCTAAGTAATGCTAACAGGGTGCAACTTTAAAGTAACAGCTTTAAAAAAGGTGTACACAATTTTCCACTTGCTCTAGATGTAGAAGGTCAGCCAAGACGTGTTGGGAGTCCTATTTAAGGAACTAGGAGGCTAACGTTGCTAACAAACTGCAAATCATAAAAATACTTTCCCAAAACTTCTCTCAGCCCGCTCAGTGCACTTCACTAGGGTGGTCCAGACTTGTAGATGTGGTTTAGGACGGAGTACAAACAAAGCCTCAGTGCTATGGACAGCTATTTCAGACATTTAGGATGCAGTTTGAGTGGGTTGAGATGGTTTGAGGATGTATTTACAGAACTGGTATTGACGACTATTGATTTCTAGCGTTTAGTGGTAATGTTACCCTTGTAGCTTCAGTGCTAAACTAAAGAAGCCAAATTTGTTCTCTCAACATGTCTTGGCTAATCACCTATATCTGAGGTAAGTAGACGATTGTTTAATTTGGTTAAACATGTTCTTCCTACCTCTTTAAATCTCAGATAATAGAAATCAGCAATGTAACGTGTATCTCACATTTTAAAATGAATAACGAGAGGTGTAAATCTTTATCATGACACTAAACCAAAATTATTATAGTTCCATTTCTGATTCAGTGCAGTTGAACTGCTACCATCAGTGCATTTTTACACTCCTATTAATAACAAACACAAAGACTAGCCATTTTTCTTGGAATATAGTTTCTAATCAATATTGATTTCTGTTCTACACAAATCACCTTCAGTGAAAATGCTCTATCAGAAAGCATATTCGCTTAAATGCAGGTTTATCTATCCTGCACATGGGAACACAGACGCATGAGAATGCTGCAGGATCTCCCACTGTGTCTCTGGTGGGGAATTATTAGCATGCATGGCAGCGGGAATGTGAGTGTGTGTGTGTGCGTGTGGGTATGTGTGTTAACATGCTGGCGCAGTTTGGTGCAGGTGGTGGAGGGCCAACTGTCATCTGTCGCCTCAGCCGTCCAATTAGAGTGCTGCATTCAGCCTCACAGCCTTGAAAATAATACCAGGGGCAACAAATTGCATTATGGGTAGAAACAGGCATGACACAGGCCAAATGTACACGATGTCCTGCAGCGGTTTGTAGAATGTGCTCAGATATTTTTTAGCTGCATTTTTAGAGATTCAATGGGGTCCGAAATTCTTAGACTACTAGTGAAAATGCGTCATCTTTAGATTCTTTTCTGTTTGAAGATAAAAAGCAGCAAAGTGGACAGAACAAGAGAAGAAAGTAGATCCAGCATCACCAATAGAATAAAAACAATACAACATAATAGGATAAGAAACTGCACACTGTACAAAATCTATACAAAATATTACATAAATATAAATATAGAAGTTTGTGTGTATGGATTATTCACGTCCATATATACATATATATATTAGGGCATTAACAGAAGAGTCGACTAGTTGTGTGTTTTTTTCTTGACTTAACCAGTCATTATAGTCACTTCATAAAAATGTCGGTAACGTTGGCGCGAGAATCTAAACACAAAACCACAACAAAACGAGAGACACGGCAGCAGAGGAGACAGACACACATCACATGTGTGGAGATCCTTCA
>JBBIGA010000035.1:3380443-3417086 GCA_037576975.1 Alestes dentex | reverse complement strand
TGTGTGTGTGAGTGTGTGTGTGTGTGTGTGTGTGTGTGTGTGTGTGTGTGCATGCATACATGTATACATATATGCATGTATGAACATATATATATATAGTTACCTCATGATAGACCATATTTATTTTGAATGTAACACATAAAACTTCCTACCAATGTCACATTATTTAAAAAAAGAAATTAATGAGTGATTCCTGGCTATATGTCACTAACCCCACTGAGATCCATGGCCTTACAGAAACAGTGTATAGAATACATTTTGCAAATGAGATGTGTGAGTGTGGAGAACCTTTTTAATGAGCTTCCACATTGTTTTTCACAGAACCACAGTCCAAGCGCACAACCATTCCAGAACCTGCATTTTTAAGAGGGTAGCAGAGCCCACCCCATTGCTGTGGGTTATTTAAAAGGAGGTAAAATGTAGCCTCCTGCTGGAAACAGGACTTCTCAGTGCAAGCACAAATTCAATACTGGTCATAAATTGAGCTCAGGGGACTACAGTTTCTAGGAGGGAATGAAGTGAATAAGGAATTTGAAATGCATGCTTTGAGCTGCTGGAGCATGAGAACTTTCTAAAATATTCCTTATTGTTAGGTGAGCTGCACTCAAAAATAAAAGCTCCAAAAAAGCATCTTTGCAGTGATGTCACAGAAGATTCACTTTAATGTCCCTAAAGTTTTCTCACTTTATAAAAATATTGGTGTGTAGAAGCTTTTTTTTTTTACATAAGCTCCACATAATGTTCTATACCAGTGAAACTGTTTTCCCTATGACTGCCCAAGTCATACTGCCCATCTACGAACTGCCAGCTCTAGCGATCCCATAACATGTAAATCCCAGTGTTCCGCAATATTTTTGGAACATACTATACATTCATAAGTCCATATGGTCCAGATTTAGAATCAAGAGTGCAAAAATGGCCATTAATTGCAGTTTAAACTATTTATAGCAGTTTAAAACCATTTATAGTGACAGGCCAACTTCAGGAGTGTTTCAGCCCAGACTGCATTTTGAGTAAGGCGCAACACAGGCCAGCCAATCAGAACAAAGTCTATTTGCATATATTAGTCTTAAAGGTGCAGGAACAAAAATAACCCCTTTAGTTCTAAAGAATAAAGTGAGTTTGAGAAGTGGTCATAAAGAGTGAATTATGGATGGAAATGATGAATTATATAATAATAATAATAATAATAATAATAATAAGAAGAAGAAGAATTGGACCTTAGTTGAAAAAATTCAAGCAAAATGTAGGATACTGGCCCTTATAAAGCATTTGTCGGAGGACAAAAATACTAAGGCAGGTTGCATCATTTTAAATAGTTGTTTTAGGGATCATCCACTGCACTGATGTTAATGTAGACCCTGCTAATGACCCTGGTTAGCTGCAGTCTCAGTACTGGAGGAGACGGTGCAGCACCCAGCCGCTCCACTCTGCTAGCCAGAGGTGCTTTCCTTCCGCTGCCTGACCATGCTTGTTTGTGCTGATGGATTCAGGTTAAGCCCCCAGGGTGGTGGCTTCATTGTTTAGTGCCTTTATAAGGCCAAATATGGCCCCATTATGAAGCCAGATGAAGTCTTGTTTGCCTTTGATTTCTACTAGACCGTGATGAGAACAGCGCAGATGTCAGAGATTCACATCATCTGAGCACCTTGCACATTCTACAGCCCCATAAAACAATACTTGAACTACTTAACACGGGTGTTAGGCAGCAACTTGCTGGCTCCGGTGTCCGGCTGTATTACAGAGGAATAAATCTTCTGCTGAAAGCTTGCTATTCACTGCAAATGCTTGAGAAAAGCATTGTTTGGCATAAGAATATATTAAGAAAAAGCAGTGTTTGGCATGTGTATTTTGTATTTCTATTCTTATTGTTATCCATGTTTCAGCTTCAAAATATCAGATGCTATCAACATTTCATGAGGAATGGACCAACAGAATTGGTCTTTTTATATGAACTTGTATTGAAAATGTATGCTGGTTTATGAGAAATAAGTGTATTCTTTGGTAAAGGTATTTGTAAATCAAATTGCAAATATATTATAATTTCAGAGCTGTGACTTGTTTTCCAGAAGGAAAGGTTATCATAGCCTTGCATTTGTTATAACAGCAGTAGCAAGCATTGTCAGATCACGCAAGAATACCAGGAAACATTATAGAAAGTGAAAGTAACTGAACTGCTTTTTAGCCATGTTGCTCCAGTGATCTAAAAAACTATACTTCAAAGTTTTGTAATGTCTGCCTCATCCCAGTACCTATATAGTTACACCACAATGATCCAGATTTGCGTTATGTAGTCTAAGGAGGGCAGCACGATGGTGCAGTGGACAACAAGAAGGTCTTGGGTTGGATAGGAGCAGTGAAGGGTCCTTACTGTGTGGGGGTTGTATGTTCTCTAAGTGGATTTCTGTTGGGTACTCCAGTTTTCTCTCACAGTCCAAAGACATGCATGTAAGTCGAAATGTTGATAAATTGTACCTAGGTGTGAGCATGAGTTTTTAATCTGTGTCCGTCCTGTGATGAATAACAGATGGTAGTAGCTTAGTGAGTAAAACACTAGTAGTAGCCTGGTGGGTAAAACAGGTCTGGTAGTAGCCCAGTGGGTAAAACACTTGTGAACCCGATGACCACAAGGCTGGAGGTTCAAACCCCCACTTTCTACCACTGTGTCCTTGAGCAAGACACTTAACCCTCAGTTGCTCCAGGGGGACTGTACCTGTCACTAATGAGTGTAAGTTGCTCTGGATAAGGGCATCTGGCAAATGCCGTAAATGTAATGGATGGATGGATAGTCTAAGGTGTCCTGGTCTGTACCAGTATTTGGCCTAATACAGGCCACAATCAGAGATTGGAAAAGGACTGAATTAAGTTGGAAAAGGCGCAATTAAACCTTCTCAGAAAATTTGATACACATATGAGGACATGAATTAAAATACATGCTCCTCCACCCTAATAGAGTATGTCTCATAAAGAGTCAGTGGTGATTCAGCCACATATGCTGAATTCCATAATGGACAAATTGTGCATTATACTGGTGTAGGAACTCAAATTTTATAACTTACATAGTGCACTATAGAGGATGTGGAGATCCCTTTCAGACTCAAAATGCATCCGAAGTCCATTTTGTCTGCGTTATTAACAGTTGAAGTTGAAGAGAGGGAAAAAGACAGTATCAAATTGGTATTAGTATCAGACACGAAAAGTGGTATCGTGCCACCCAAGAAACAGTGTGGCTTCTGTTATGAGTAATTTTTTCTGTTGTAAACAGAAATACATTGGATTTATTTTCCTTCATAATCGATGGTATGATGAAGACGTGGCGAGTAGTGATTAGACAAATTATTGTTTTTTTGGTATCATTTTTTGCATAACTTGTTTACATGTACACAATTAAAAAAAAAAGATCCTGTAAAAAAGTCCACCCATAAGGGGAACCACAGAACAAAGTGAAAGTTCACAGCCAGCAAAGGAAGAGAGCTTTTGGTGGCAGACATCTCCAGAGGAAAGCAAATAGTTTGAAATTACATTATTCATTTGCTCTGGAGGTAAACATTCCATTATTTATAACCTCTGCATGCGCCCTCAACCCGCAACACTTTTCTTTCCTTTTTTTGCAAATGACCAACTCAACAGCTTAGAAGTGCAGAGTGTGTTGCCAGAGGCTACAACCAATAGATCTGAAAGCAGATCCGTTGGTATATTAAAGCATTTTCAATTACCAAAACAGCAACAACAGATTACTACCATGATTCATACAGAGACTTAAATGAATAGTTTGAAAAAAAAAATCAAATGTACACAGTTTCATGTGTTTGGTGTCTAGAATTTGCATCTTAACTTACAAGGCTAATGTAGCAAACAAACACTAGAAGTCAATAGCCACTCAAGCTGTTTCTGCATAAAGGCATTGGCAAAACTTTTGACAACATCTCAGATCCATCTATGAGGTGGAGCAGACCTGTGAATGTGGTTTAAGTCACCGTGTGACTTACCGCAAGCTAACAGGTAGCAGGGAGCAGTTTCAGGAAACTCAAGGGCTGGTGGTGGATGATGTCGGATTAGATTCCTCTGTACTCCTGTTATGATGGTCTGGTTCCTGATCAGCACTCCTGCTCCTGAGGCAGGTTGTGAAAACAAACCCTGTTGTCTTAAAAGTCTGCGCTGTGAAGATCTGTTCATTTTTACAGACCACAGTAAGTCATACTGAGCACTAAACCCCATCCACAAGTCTGAACCCCTTTAACAGCTGGATATGCTTTGAGCAGGTTGAGAGTAAAGTTTTAGGGATGTATTCATGGAAAACATTTGCACTTCTTGTATTTGTTAGCAATGCTAGCCTTGTAAGTCCAGTGTCATACTCTAGGTAGGTGATAGCCTAGTGGTTAGGGATTTGCTTCTGTGATCAGACGGTTGTGGGTTTGAAGCCTAGGACCGCTAGTGTCATCACTGAGGTACCCTTGAGTAAGGTACCGTCCCTACACACTGCTCCCTGGGCACCACTCGTTGGTGGCAGCCCCCTGCTTCACTTGGTGATGGAGTTAATTGCAAAGAAAGAAGTTCACACTGTGGTGTGTTTATGCGTGACTATAAGGGAACACTTTTCTTTAGGCTGTGTAAATGATATTTTTTGCCAGATTTTTCCTTATATGTAACCATTTAGCCTTGGCAAACATGACCAAAATCTGCTTCAACATGCTAAAGGAAAAGCTGTAGACGTCAGACATCAAACAAACGCAGTGTTAAAAGATGGGTTCACAGTTGCATTAGATTTTGTCTTGCGTCTTTTATGTGGTTTTAAAGACATCATGATGAATATGGCCTAATGCTTCTGTAATTACAGCTCTACTATCATCATATATCATGGCTCTGGATTCTGATGACCAAACTTTGTCAACGTAATAGCCTTTTCAGTTTATTTTTGTCCGACTCTACAGATCCGACAAAGACGGTGCTCAGAAAGTGTCATTAAGACTGCTCATGTGCAGTTCCTTCCTATGTGCCATAATAGCGGGCTTCAGTATCGCTGCACATTTACAAAAGGCATTTGAGCTGAGTAATAGCTGTAAGTACTGTACACTGATGGAGACCCCTTCACGGGCAGGAGGAGTGACTGATTGCTCTATGAAACATCCATAATGGCAAATTCCATTTGCTCAATGGCAGTGTGGTATTCTAAATGAACCTGCTGCTTCTTTTGAGCCGCTGTTCCTCGCAGATTTGTCTTCACGCGGAGCTCGTTCTGTTGCGGGGCTTTTGAGCGCAGTTCATCTGCACTGATGACTCATACGGAGCTGTTTGTTCAGTCCTCTGTCAAAGCCTTGTCTCTTTTCCACTGAATTCCTGCCATAATGAAGATTAATAGTGCTGCTCCTTCCCATTTAAATTGTGATTTTAATCAGATAAATTGGCAGGGGCCCTGGCTGCCGTTGTGTGTGTGAGCGTGTGAGCCCTCTCTGCACATGCATTGTCTCCGCCTGAGAAGTGCTGTCATCAGGTTCTGAGAAAGTGCCCCGGGAGGCCACTTCCTTCTCACTCTCCTTTTGCCCTCCGTCTCTCTCTCGGCATATCTTTCGGTCAGTTTCTAGCTCTCACTTTTTTCTTCCCTTTCACAAAGTCGTTCATCCACTTTGGCAGAAGCAGGGAGGTAAACCAGGCCAGTGTTGGTATTTTTCCCCCCAACAATCGAGTTAGGCACGGGGCCACATGCCCAACAGGGAGCTCCGGCAAAACAACATTTAAGTGTTTTGTGAAATGGGAAAAAGCATTTCTTCAAATAGAATGGCCTTGAAAGGAATCTGTAACAAGGACAACAAAACAGTGTTTTAATTAATTAATTAATTAATTAACTGCCAAATCCCGCCCATCATTAGTGCACCAGCTAACTGGGTCCTTTAATGTTATATCAAGGCATGCCAGCCATACCCCGACCATAGTCATTCATGCATATAGTCAATTAATACACCATAGTCAATTATACAACCTGGGGCTGTTTCGTGGTTTGTTTTATAGCTGGTTAAAGGCCACTGTATTCTTTATTGACACAGTGAAACGTAATTCTTAGATACTGCATGACAAGGCAAAAAATTTTATTTCCCAACCTCCCAACATAAAAAAATTCCAATTAACCAGTGAGGATATACAGGTCCTCATCATACCGAAAAGGACACAAGGCATGTGTACATACTGAGTCCAAATCACAGTCAATTAGGACAGACAATCCCAGTCATAGCCAGTGAGGATACAACCTCCCAGTCATATCCAGTTAGAGCTAAAAAGCGTAGTTAAAACAAGATTTAAATCAAGCTCAGTACAAAGTGGAAACAACATAACAGCCATAGCCAGTGAAGACATAGGTGCAAATCATATCTCACACATCTAATGGATTTAATTTGTAAAAACAAAGCATTGCATTTGCAAAATATATCGTGTGAATGAACTGTGTTTATATTACGACCAGTTGATCCCAACAGTACGATAAATAAAACATACAGTATGAACTAAACTGAGCTTTCACCTCTGCAATACCCAGCACTACATTTCACCCTCAGGGCATGATGGAATAAATTAGAATGGTACACTTGTCACGTGAAGCATAGAGATGACTCATGAACCGGCAGCACTGAAATCAAAAGGCTGCACTATTATTTAATCCACAGCGGCGTGTTTCATCAGCTTCAGTCTGATGAAGGTTTGATGAAATTTTTGATGTATATAGGTAAGGAAGAAGGGGGGGGGGGTGGGGGGGTGTGAGAGGGAATTCACATAAATAGGACAAGGGGTCCCGGGTGGTGCTTTGGCTAAAAAACTGTACATAATGTAAACATGATACATTTGCATCCCAGCTGTGATATGGTGTGGGAAGTCCTGGGGGAATGAAGTTGGCCTCAATCCCCCATGCACTGTGGTATAATAATTCATTTGGGGGCTCATATAATCACGTGGTAGAGCTGAGTGGTTCAGAAACGGCCTGGAAAAATTATGGCAGCAGTCATGACACTCACTGGAGATGAGTGGTGCAACATCTGCCCTCAGAATTGTCTTATTTCTCTCATGATATGAGGAGTTCTTAAACCCAGATAATATCTATAATTTGTAATTGTTATGTCATTTTATTTAGATTATTGAACAATTTCGATCAGGTGTCAGATGCTGATTCTTGGGACACTGTAAAAACAAATACGCTGGCAAGTATTCAATCTGGTTGATAAGCCTGCTACTGCTCAATTTTAGATTATTGTAAGGACATAATGATTTCCAAGCATTTTTGTCAGGTTTTAAGAAATGTTACTATGTAAAATTCTACTGGGCAGATCATTTTTTGGGGATCTGTTCTTTTTACCGGATCAAACTACTGAAAACAACTTAAATCCTTGGAGAGTGCGCTTAAACTAACTGCGCTTAAGGTCCCCAATGTGGAACGCCCTCCCTGAACATCTGAGGAGAACACAATCCACTGTTTGCTTAAAAAAAGGACTTAAAACATTTCTTTGTAATATAATTTACTCTTAAAAGGATTATAAACTCTTCTTAATTTAATGTATCTATTCTTTAACTTTTATTTCTGGATAACTTCTGTAAAGTGACCTTGAGAGTCGTGAAAGGCGCATATAAATAAAATGTATTATTATTACTATTATTATTATTATTATACATAATGTCAGAAATGTAAGATATACTGTTTAGATGATGTCACTTGCCAAGATATATTTTGCAATGTATAAAGGATCAGTAGTTCAAATATTTAAATAATGTAGCACATACAAAAATGGTTTATTGTCTCTGTAAACCTCAGAACTCTGTAGAGTCTGTGGAACACTTCAGATTTAGTAACTTTTGCAAAGATGGATTCAAAATTATTCAGGTGTCTTCAAAGGCAAATGGAGCAGTAGAGAAAGTTCATGTCCACATGGTCCATGTGGGGAAGAGCCAAAAAAAGGTTGAGGTCATGAAATAGGTGTTGTAGTTTATTAGATAGCTGTCAGTGAGTCTCAATATGACCCTCGTTTATAGATGTTGTACAGAATGACCATTACCATGAAATACCCAGCGTACAATGTTGTGTGCTTTTATTCAAAAGAATAGAACTGATTAGAACTTGGCCAGTTCAGTAGAACTGAAACTTTAGTGTATGATGTCTCTGAAAGATGTTCATGTGGTGGTTCTTAGCAGATAACTTGTTTTTCCAGTAAAACTGAGACTACTTAAAAGCAGCATTTGAAATTTTCAAACATCATATATACAATATATGTACAAAAGTATTGGGACACCTGATCATTACACAAAAATGACATTGCATTCAAATACATAGACTTTAATATTGTGTTGGTCCCCCATTCACGGCTATAACAGCTTCCACTCTTCTTGCTTTACTCAAGATTTTTCTGTGGGGAATTTGTGCCCAGTCATTCTGTAGAGCATTTATACGGTCAGATGAGAAGGCCTAGCTTGCAATCTTCCTTCCAGTTCATATCAAAGGAGTTTTATGGGGTTGAGGTCAGGGCTCTGTGCAGCCAGTCCAGTTCTTCCACAGCAAACTTATCTACCCATATCTTTATGGACCTTGCTTTGTGCACTGGAGCAAAATTTCATGCATATGTGAGGATCCAAAACAACTTACAATCTAAATCTTTTCACATTACGTCACAAGTAAAAAGTTTGTCCCATCTCCTCTACAGTTACATTTTTGGAGATGAGGTTTTGTACTAACAGTGACATTGTGTTAAATACAATGGCATAAAAGTGACACTAGCGGCTATAAGCTAAAAGTGTCTGCTTTACTGGATAGTTAAGTGGTAACTTGAGGATGCAGCGTTGTAGAGCGGACACTGAAATACTGTTAGGACTTCATTTCTCTGGTGGCTGGAGAGAGGAACACATTAGCTTCTAAAAAATTAGTCACTTCATCTCGTAATTGCTTTTAATGCAGCAAAATGAGGGACTCTTATTTCCCCCAACAAAATGAGCAACAAATGTACTTGAGTTGTTATTTGCTTCTTGGAATATATAGAGCATTAGGAATAAAATTTGAAATGTTTGACCTGCTAGGTAATCTCACGGGAGGAGATAAGGCAGCTTTTGCAAGCGTCTTCCAGCGGGGAAGGAGAGCAATGCAGACAAAATCTCTGGGGATGGATCTGTACAGACTTACAGCCAATTACAGTCCTGTATCAGATATGCCTGAAAACTGCCTGTACACAAAAAACAGAACACAGTGTAATTGCAGAGCTATCCACACAAAAATAGTGGACAGTGTGGAAAAAAAGACAGAGGAAGAAACTGAAACAGCTGAAAATAACACTGGATATTGAAGCAGATTTCATTGTAAATGTAATATAATAATGGGGGCATGGTGTTGCACTGGTTACTGCTTGGGTTTGGTTCCTGACTGAGGTTGCCAAGACCTTCTGTGTGTAATGTACATGTTCTCCCCATTTCTCCATCGGGACCTCCAGGTTCCTCCCACAGTCCAACAATGTATGTCAGGCGGACTAGAGATGCTAAATTGCCACGTTGGTCTGACTGTGTTTGTGTGTGTGTGTGTGTGTGTGTGTGTGTGTCTGCCTTGTGATGGACTGGCATCTTGTCCAGTGAAAGTTTTCATAGCTTTTGAATACTGGAACAGGGTCCAGCATCTGGAGCCTGTATAAGGATAAGCGGCTCAGAAAATGAATGAATAATACAATAATGTAATAGAGTTTGATGATTTTATAATGAACACTGAGTGTGTTGCTGCATCATTAGGAACTGTCCTATACATACTCAGACCAATGTGTTGTTTCACAGCAGCTGCTTTCAAGCTAAACAAGC
The DNA here is from genome assembly GCA_037576975.1 of Alestes dentex. Classification (NCBI taxonomy): domain Eukaryota; kingdom Metazoa; phylum Chordata; class Actinopteri; order Characiformes; family Alestidae; genus Alestes; species Alestes dentex. The sequence goes on along the minus strand of JBBIGA010000035.1, from coordinate 3,407,282 downwards.
ACCTTAGAATCCTGGCCTGAGGTGAAACTGTATCACGTTTAGTTTATAGTTGCTACATAAATAAATTGAGTACCCCATTAAAAATGTTTTGCTACCGAGCTGGACTGTTGTCGTAAATGAATGCAAATAGCGGCAAAGAATTTGCCACCATAATAATGTAAGCCTCATTACATGACTAGCATTTGAAATGAATAATGAATTTTGTTTTCCGTTTTTATTGGTGCACTCCTTTCACATTAGTCAAGTCAAGTCTGTTTATTTAATACAGTGTCATACATAAGGGTCATTCAATGGGATTTACAGGAATAGAATAAAAAGTAGAATACACTAAAATACAAATATAGAAGAAACAGAAGAAATATAGAGAAGAATACATAGAAAATCAATAAAAGAAGATTGAAAGTGCAGTGGAACAAAACAGGACGAATGGGATTTTTGCATGGGTTAGTAAAGCTTGTCCAGCCTTGCAAGGTTGCTATGGAAGATTGGTTTGTGGGCGGAGCACAGACAGGGTTAAAGTGCCAGATCATTAACTCTTAAAGTCATGCCTCATTAATCATAAATATTCAGATTATTAAAAAAAAAAAACCTACACAGCCAGGCACAGGAACATTCAGCATTCACATTTTAAACAATCTGCTCACACTTCCTGATGTTCCTTGAGGTGAGATGATGCCGCTATCTGTTTATCTACAAGCTCCCATGGCCTCTGTGTCCACTGATATGATACACCAGTGGATATAACAGTGGGGGGTGATCCGTGTATGTGTGTGTGTGTGTGTGTGTGTGTGTGTATGCTTGTGTGTGTGTATTTGTGTGTGTGTGTGTGTGTGTGTGTGTGTGTATGTGTGTGTGTGTGTGTGTTTGTGTGCGTGAGACTGAGCTTTACAATTTCCACTCTCCAGTTCAGCCAGGCTTTCTGAAGAGCCCCCTAGCCGTTGTATTCGTTGTGATGTTACCATGGCTACCTTCTCTCAGCCCAGGTTATTTATAGCATCTGCTAGCGTTCACCACGGGCGGATATGTTCTTTGCTCGGAGAGGAACACTCTTGCCAAATCGGCAGCCAAAAAACTGGAGGATATGAAGAATGAGGCATGAGGAGGATTGTATTGTTTGGTGCTAATGAGGTTCATGTTAGTGATGCGGGAAAGTCTGCTGTGCATATGGGATGCAAATACCATCCTGGATTGTGCTGCAATAGAAGACTCTCTCACAATAATGCAAAGAAAGACCATGCTCTGTGGATGCACTGATGTGGGAATTGTATGGCAATATCCAATGTTTTCCATAAACATCTATAAAATGTAGAAATACCTTCCAGCAGGCGATAAATGTAACAAAATATCCATTTGAAATAGTGTTTTTTTTGAAGAAGTCATATGCAGATACTTACGTGATTCAGATACCATCTCTAATAGACACTAATGATTGACATGGCATCCTAAGCTACATTCATATTACAAACCTTATCGTTCAGTTACCATGTTTTGCCCAGATCTTTTTGTCTTCGTGGTTTACTTTTGTGTATGCGAGTAACCACATCCAGAGACACTGAACCTGTACTCCGTGATGCATGACCACATCCTAATCCTAATCATGAACAACGGCAACAATGAATGGATAAACTACTGACACAAGCCATTGTGGCAAAGATTAAATGTTCTGATCAGTTCTCAGCTGCTCATGATCAGGGGAGGAGGTGTAAAAAGTCCATATGTTTAAATGCAGTGTATACAGGCAGAAATTAAAATATACATAAAATATACATAAATTCCACTTTAACCATACTGGCCAGAGAATGGACATGTATCTGATCTAGATCAGATTTTTGTCAGATTAAGGCAAAAAAAATCTGATTTGTGCCAGTTCAAGATGACGATGTGAAAGCATTTATTCTGTTGCATTGATATGCTCAGTTATGAGTGGCATTAGTTTGAAATTGAAATTGAAATTGAATTTGAATTTGAATTTGAAGTTCAAGTTGAATTTCAACGAGGTGTTGAACATTAAAATGTCAAACATAGATTTGGAGTGGAAGGGTTGATTTGTGTTGAAACAACAGATGCTTCCAAACAACAATACCATAAGACTGATTTGCACAAATGTTGGAGTAGTCTTCTTTTCCACCAGTCATGAGACGATGTCTTAATCTGGAACTGCTTTTTGTGGAACTGAATTGGGTGCAGACATCATTCGTGATGGATTAAAGCAATAAATCCTGCCTTGTCACATTCCCGTTGTTATTTTGAAACCACACTGTGAAAATGACCGCTTTGTTTTGTTTTGTTTTTTTTAAAGCCTTCCTTAAAAATGGATGAACTGTTTCTGTATTTGGCACAATGTTTTCCAGGGATACTATAATCTGCACACTTGGGCTGTCCCAGTCATAGTGGTTTTGTTTATATGCATATGTAGTCTCTGACACCGCATGACACTTAAATCTATAAAATGCACAAAAGGCAGGCTTCAGGACGGCTATGACTATCATTTTTAGCTATGCAACATATGTATATATAAAAACCGACAAAAGTGTCATAAAACCAAGCTAAGCAAGCATATTGGAGACTGCCTAAAGAAAATTCTATCCGTTATCAACATTTCTACATAAATCATTCAGATGTAGACAAAGTCATTCTGAGTGATTTGACATGAAATGCTCTGTTCTAGAGGAACTACTCGAGTTAGAATTGTTCACAGTGGTGGTGATATGAACCAGACATCTGATGAGGGAAATGCCTCTGAAAGCGACTACCTGCACACTGGCCTTGAAGACGCTGCCTGATGCTTGAAATGCTAGTTTAGGAGAGCTTTGAGCAAAGGCCTAAATTTTTGGCAAAAACGAAGTAGACCACCAGCTGCCTTATTTGTGTTTTGCATTTTTATTTGCAAAATAGAAAATGTTGTTTTTTTCTGGTGGTGTATGAATTTATTTTCACTTAGTACATTAATAAAACAACTTTAACAAATGTAAACTTAATTCATTCATTCATTCATTTTCTGTAACCACTTAATCCTCACTAGGGTCTCGGGTACCCAGAGCCTATTCTGGGGTCTACGGGTGCGAGGCAGGGACTCACGCTGGGCGAAGCGCCATCTCACTGCAGAGACGAACTTTTTATTCATATTTATAGATACAAATATGTTACACAACATTAGAAATGACATAAGTTTCATACCACCTGACATTATTTAAAGCATTGTTTTAGCCTCCAGCGCTGGCTGATGCCTGAGAAGCTAGTTTAGGATAGTTTTGAAGAAAGGCCCAAAATTTACATCAAAATACAAAAGGACAAAACTCAATAAAGACTTCCCATCACCACCACTGTAAGGAAAGCCGAGTTTGTTGGGTTCTCTGCAATTTCATAGCAAACTATTAAACCACACAAATTATTTTAAATAACTTTACGTGATTTGAGGTGAGAAATTAATTCATTTAATTCATTCTTAATACTAAACTTGCGGCTAAAAGCTTGCGTTACTTAACTAATCAGCCACAAAGTGCAAAACTGACCAGGCAAGCTCTGGATGCTAAACAAACCAAACGTTTTGGTGGCTCGACTACATCTGGGGTAACTACAACCCTGTAAACAGAATAAATTTGGCTGAAATGTTATTTTATTTGCATTTGTAGTCCAAAAAATGACAAAAAGAACCGGTGAGAAAAAAAGGATCCTCTTCCATCTTGTCTCCCTTAGTTCTCAGTCCACTGTTCCATTCTCCTTTTCTTGGTATTTGTTTTTCCTCCACTTTTCACACGATCTGACCAGTTCAGATCCAGGAAGGCTTATTTTAGGCTCAGAGCTTTGTTTACCAGCTCATCATGGGAAAGGTCATTTATTTCCGTGACATATTTGCTTTCCCACATGGAGACATTTCAGTCATCTCTCTTGGTGCGTCACCTTTTTTTTTTTTTACTAGGTCTTTTATCTAATAATTCTCCTCATCAGACATATTCCATTCAAAATGCATAACATTTTTTGCATTTGCTGCCTATGTTCAATAATAAAATAATAAAAACATACCTGCCTCACATTGTAGAAACATCTATATCAGTAGTGTAGTAATAGAGTAAGATGATATTGAAGAAAGGACATGTTCCAGGCAGGAGAGAGAGCTCAGGTGGGCTGACACAGAAGAACTCTTAATACTTTCAAGCGATCAGTAAATTAAGCATCCAAAATCCTAAAATTAGAGCCTGGAAGGAGGAGAAAGTGTGTTTGAAACAGTCTGCATTGTCCTGGCTGGCCTGTCTCTCCAGAGCCTCATTTGCAAAATATTGGCTTAGCCAAAACTGTCGACACATTGATTTAGAACCGGGGCCTGCAATACCTCCGTCCATGCCGGCTTCCATTGCCATGGCAACCCTGTCAGTGCGAGGACCACACCGCAGAAACTGAATATCTAAATCAATAATATCCGGACTGAGTATAGACTTATCACAGAGTACCGGATTTCTTACATTTACGCGGCAAAAATAAAAAAAATAAAATAAAAGACATTTTTCTTGTTTTTGTGTTTTGGCTTTTTCGCAGAGTAGCCTGGGAGCCTGGGAAAGCCCATCCCTGAACTGACCCAAGCTCTAATCTGCTGTTCTTGGTCAGTTCCTGAGGGTAGTGACCTTTTCCACAGTTCCTGGATCGATGGAGCAGAAGTCAGAGTAGAGGAAACATTATAGCAGCAGTTCTGCTTATGAATGAAAAAATACTATATATATATTTATGTAAATAATAAACCTGACATGGTTAAAGCAAGTGATGATTTGATCTAATTTAGCCTCCAGTGCAAAATTAAAGAAACAAACTTTGGGCATCAAACATATCTTGGCTGATCAATGACACTTAAGTTAAGGGGAACATCATGAAATGTTCTGGTTGTACCAAGTTCCAATTGTATGTTTAAATAATGAACTGAGCGTTTTAGATTAAGCAGTGATCACTGACTCACATTATACTCCACTGTATAAACAGTTGCACTGACACAGTGCTGCACAGTGCTTTACATCCCGACACGAACTTCGTATCTCTCGGCTGCTTAACAAACAAGGATGCTTCTCTGGCAGATGGCTCCTTCTGTGTTTTCTGTAGACAAAGTTCATTACACAAAGCGCATCAGCTGCCATGCCTTTACGCTAAGTAAATGACCATCCTGGTGAGAAAAAAAGCTAATAAGGCTTGGAGTACTGCAGTGAAGTTGACCAAGTTCTGTTGTTGTACACACTCAACAGCTTAGGCAACAGAAAAATCTGAAAAAATATTATATTACATTATATTTTATTATTTAAAAAACACTATGTTTGTCCAAGTTCTTTATCTAGAGACCCTTTATCCAAAAAATGGAGGGGCAGCTGGTGGTCTGGTGGTTAGGGAGTTGCCCCTGCAATCAGGAGGTCATAGGTTTGAATCCCAGGACTGCTAACAGCACCTCTGAGGTATGCTTGGGCAAGATACCGTCCCCACACACTGCCCCCCGGGCGCTGTGTTCCTGGCTGCCCGCAGCTTCACTTGGATTGTGTGCTGTGGTGTGTTCATGTGCGACAAATGGACACTTTACTTTACTCTACACACAGCCAAGTTAACTGAAGCCAAGATGAAGCTGGACTCTCCAATTAGCTTCTTTGCGACTTACTGCAGCTCCTGCTTCACCCCTGGATATCACTGAGAGCAGAAATGTACTTCATTTCATTACACAAATGGATTTTATTTACTGGCTAATAGAGGTTTTTAATTATATTTAATTTGTTCACTTACCTAAGGGACTGTACGCAATGGCAATGAGTAAACAATGGTAATGCTGCTCTCGTTAAATGCCATTTTATTCTGCAGCCTTTAATCCTTTTTTGCTTTTATGTTCGTTCTCTGACTACAATACCCAGCATGCATTGCACCAACACATCATTCACCCATTGGGAATCCCTCAGCCTGTGATAAAGAAATGCACTTGAAACTACATTTTAAATTTGCCCTAGATTGCTTGTAGTTTTACAGAAGGTCCTCACACTACACAGATGCATCATCTGAATTTAAACAGGATTAAACTGGAAACTCACTCACTTTCTGTTACCGCTTAGTCCTCACTAGGGTGGCAGGTACCCAAAGCCTATCCTGGGGTCAATGGGCGCGGGTGGCCTAGTGGTTAGGGACTTAGCCCTGTGACCAGAAGGTTGTGGGTTCAAATCCCAGGACTGCTAGTAGCACCTCTGCGGCACCCCCACACTGCTCCCCGGGTGCTGTGCTCCTGGCTGCCTGCTGCTTCACTTGGCGAATAGGTTAAATACGGAGAAGAATTTTGTGCTGTTCACATTGTGTGCTGAGGTGCATTCGCGTATGACAATTTAGAAACCCTAATTCACCTGATGCACATGGCTTTGGACTGTGGGAGGAAGCAGAGGAAACCCATGTGCAAACTCCACATAGGCCAGGACCCGGATTGGCCACTGCCCACTGCACCTCCACAGGATCTAAACTGGAAACTCTCAAAATTGTAGTGGCACCACATTGAGACAAGAGTAGGCATGTTTACAACAGATGTAGCAATGCTGGTCCAGGACCAACCCTCATCCTGGAGATCTGCCTTCCCAAGATCTAGTTCCTGCTACAGTCTGCAGCACCTGCTCTGGCTAATGACTGGAGCATTAAGCCAGGGGGCAGCACATTAAATGCAGGCTGGAGCTAAACACGGCAGGAACGCAGATCTCTAGGACAGTGGGGATTACTGCTTTAACCCAACACGTGAAATACAAAGTATTTGCCACTGTACTTCAGTTGCTCACTTAATGAGATGTACATTTGTTTGGATTAGACTGTGTTTGTTCGGATTTGCATATATAATGACAGCATTTTAGCACCATAATCTGCACCCAGTGGAATTGCAAAATTATGAGCTTCATACAACCATCCAGTATAATTTACGTTCTTTACGAAACTATTGCAATGAAAAACAGCAGAAAAACATGACTTTCTATCTGAAAGGGTTCTTTTTTTCCTTGTAAAGGCAACTCATGTCTGAGCGTGTAATAAGGTCATTTTTAAATTCATCAGTGTAAGCTCTTCTTTTGAGTTAGGTCTATTCCATTAGCTAACAACAGAGCCTTTTCAGCTGCACTAGACACAGTGAGTAATGATATTGTTCACTGAATTTAGTTAGCTTCAAATGGCATATCATTTATATCCATCCTGGGGTAAAAGCATAGAAATAATGTAGTGGGATAATTAAAATGTACAAATCCCTGTCGTTTCAAGGGTCATGTCCTACAAAAGTGTGCCCAGCCCAAGATAAAAGTGTGTGAGTCTTTGTTGTTTTCTTCTGGGTGCGAACATCCTGTGGAAAAATTAATGACTTTTCTTTTGTACTCTGCTCACATTTAGTAATCAGCAGTTGGACCACTAGGCCTGTGCCGAAGCTACACATGCTTAATTGCCGATGCTCATTTGCATAGTATATTTTGATGTTATTTTAATGCCCGAACCTCATTATAGCCTTGCCTCTTTTCACATCACCAATACACTGCATGTCCAAAAGTGTGTGGACACCTGCTCTTCCAGAGTATCTTCTGAAATTAAGGGTCTCAAAAGGGAGCTTGTTCTTCCTTTGCTGCAGCCTCTGCTCTTCTGGAAAGGACACTAGATAATGGAACAAGAACATCGGTGAGTTCAGGCTCTAATGTTTGATGACTAGAGAGCATTCTCTGTCACTATATCTTGGCGTGCTACGGTAATTGTGCTACAACAGATCACAGGACCCTACAGAGGATAATAAGGATTGCTGAGAAGATCATCGAGGTCTCGCTCCCCTCTTTCACGGACATTTACATCACACGCTGCATCCGCATTGTCACAAGCATTGTTGATGACCTCGCACACACCCCTCAGACCCCTTTCCCTCCCTCCATCTGGCAGAAGGTTTCGCAGGCCTTCAGTATCAGGATACGGAACAGTTCCTGCCCCCAGGCCATCAGACTCCTAATCCTGTTGCTGCTACTTGTTATTTTGCAGAATTATATGTTGCTGCCTACCTCAGTCTTTGCATTCCTTTGCAATTTTTGCAAACTTAACGACACTGCTGCTAGACTACAGCATGTCATAATACTGTATTCATTCACACTAGTACTGACACTGCCCCTGTCGACTGCAATGTATGTTTTGTCCTGTAAATTATTGCACTCATGCTCTTTTTAAAAATAGTTTTAATATTATTTGCACTCTCTCTTTAATCCAGTCCTGCCTGCACTTGTGGAGTCTTTGTTGTGTTCTGTTTTTTTGTTCTTTGTGTTGCACCATTGTTTTTATTTCACTGTGGACTATGTAGATGGTTCCACTGCTCCACAATCCCATGCTGGGGGATTATAACTCAGTCTGGCTGATGCTTGGTAGGATGGTGACCTAGGGTCACCTGCAGGGGCTCCGGACTATCGCATTCTATTGACATTGCTTTTCTATGGAGAGCATACACTGTGTGATTGTGTGTGTGTGTGTGTGTGTGCATCTGAACACCTGTGCCAGCAATAATTGCACCAGTCCTAATAGTCCAAATATGTGCAAATAGTCCTAATAGGTGCAAAAGTCCTAATTAAGAGCGAGAGTCCGGATACTTTGGGAAGTGTAGTATGTGATCTGTAAATGAGCACAAAGGAGGATCTCCCTTTGAGAGTTAATGAAAGGAGGTGGAGAAGGAGGAGGAGGAGATGGAGGAGGGGTGGCATGCTGAGAGAGCAACACGCGTTATTCTGCATTCCTTCACTCCCATTGTCCTCATATTGGCGCACAAACGGCACGCATTAACGCGGCTGACGGCGCACTCTCGCTCCAAACAGATGCGCAAGCCTCGCCTGCCGCTCCAGATTAGGCTCCGATTCATTTTGGATCCAGACGATGCACGAGAGAGTGCGCCCCCAAACGCGCGTGCTGTGGATCCTGTCTTGCTTCGGACCCACGGTGTGGGACGGCGGGCAGGGGGACAGCCACCCGCCCTCGGTGTCCCGTTTTTGTAGCTTTAGCTTTCCTTTATAGGGACTTGCTCCGATTGTGTTTGGATCCCCTTTCACGCATGAGTGGGCACTGCGTGACTCTCTCTCTCTCTCTGTGAGCGTGTGTGAGAGAGAGACTGTGTGCGTGTGTCTATGTGTGTGTGTTGTGTTGTTTTTGTTTGTGCGTTTGTTTTAAGCTCTTTGTGGAGACCCCATATCCCCCCAGGGTGAGCGGACATGTCAGCACATTTGGACCAGGAAGAAAAGTAAATAAATAAGCCAATAAAATTACATTAAAACGACGTTTTAATGAAGAACGCTGTAGTTTAATTCATGAAGTTGAACGTAGCTGTAGCACAAACATTATTTTGCTGAAATCGAGGGCAAAGTCCCCACAATGATAGAAATACCAAGTTCGTACGAGCATGCGTGCGTTAATGCGATATTTTTTCCCACTCCTATTCAGAACAAATCCCGCCTCTCAGTTTTCGGATTGGCTAGGAATTCATAATCGGCGCGTGAGTATGAACTATCAGCCAATCGCTGTAAGGAAGATGGGAGAATATTAGCCAATCAATGGCTAAAGATGGTAAGGAAGCGGGGTTTATCGGAATATGGGTGGGAAAAAAACAACGCGAGTGTGAACCCCGCCCCCTCCTTCAACGCCTGGATCTACTCCTGTAGCCACTAGCGTTACTCAGCCGGGCACATAGGCTCCTCCACGGTGTGGGAAGAGAGAGGAACGCGGGTGATGGACTAGCCTAAACGACACGTCTTTCTCACCCTCCTTCGATGGGTTTTCATCCCTTTTCGGAGTGGAGCCTCCGTCTTCGGCTGCGGTAAGTTGTGAGGAGGAGACTTAGAGGAGAATGGAGCGTTGTTGTAGTTACCCAAACGTGACGACCTGCCATTGTGTGCGGATGCTACACTATGTGGACAAAAGTATTGGGACACACCTGTTTTTCAGGGTTTTTGGTTTGGCCCCCTTACTTCCAGTGAAGGGCAATTTTAATGCTTCAGCATGTTAAGACATTTTGGACTTCCAACTTTGTGGACACAGTTTGGGGAAAGCCCTTTTCTATTCCATGACTGTGGCCCCCAGGTCCATAAAGACATGGTTGGATGAGTTTGGTGGGGAAGAACTTGACTGGCCCCTACAGAGCCCTGACCTCAACGCCATCAAACACCTTTGGGATGAACTGCAACGGAGATTGCGAGCCAGGCCTTCTCGTCCAACATCAGTGCCTGACCTCATAAATGCTCTACAGGGTATAAATTCCCACAAAAACTCTCCAAAATCTTGTAGGAAACCTTCCAAGAGGAGTGGAAGCTGTTATAGCCGCAAAAGGAGGACAGTCTCTATATTAAAGCCTATGCATTTTAATGCAATGTGATTAAAGTCCCTGTTGTTGGAAGGGAAACGCGTCCCAATACTTTTGTCCACATAGTGTAGCTGTGTCCAGTGCACGTTTTTGAGGACGAGGGGAAATTTGGATGAGCCCGACTCACACGAGAAGATGTTATTAGTCATTTAAAGGGTGGAAAGCTGAGGGACTTGGCTTGTAAATGGAACACACTAACATGTTGTTGCAGGAGACAAGTGTACTCTAAGGGAAGACCATTGGACTGTTCGCAGTGGGTTCCTGTGTTTATTTATCTTTCCTCCACATATTTAAGTCTACTATGTGTCAAATTTTGCTGACATTTGAAGCTTCAGATGTTTATCTTCTCAGTTAGGAATTTATAGTAATACGAGTCTTAAGTGTTTTTTTTTATCCTGAATTGGCTACACATGAATGGCTATGGAGTCCTAGCTTGCATGTCCATGCTGCTCGGTGCTTGATGCAGCCCACATGATGGCCACAGGGTGCTGGTTACTGCATTAGAAATACCATCCTCAGGACATTTACAAGAAACCAGAGGCGTGCGGTGCAGTGTGTGGTGCCTTAAAAGGACAGAGACGTGAAGAATCTGTGATTATTGAACCGACCCTGGTCCTGGTCCAACAACCCCCTCTCCCTCCCTCCCTCCCAGTCCTGTCCACGGTAGTGTTTCCCCTCCTCATCATCTCATTAATAAGACCTTCATGAGGTTCAAATGGGTGTGTTAGAGCTTGGGAAACTCTAAAATGAGGGACTTCCTGAGCAGGACAGTGGAAAATCTGCCCAGCCTTTGATTCTGAGGGTTATAGACATTGAGAATGTCGCAGATTTTCCTCAGCTTTTGTAGGAAAGCGGCGTGTCTTTCCTGCTCTAAACCGCTCACTGTCCCCGACCTGGCAAATAAAGTCACATCTTTTAAAGAGGATGCAGCCAAAAGACAAGGAGAGTGAATTTTATTCAGCAGTAACCTTCAGCTACCCCTGCAGCTAGACACAGAGGAACTTTACTCCAAATCGGGATGGGAAACGGTGCATTTGTGCGATTGACCGCATTATTCTCAATGTTCTCCTGTTCTTAAAGCTGAACAGTGCTATAAATTCCCCTTTCTTGCTTTAGAAACCTAAGAAGAGGATTAAATCGACGTATGCTTAGGGGTGAAATCCGAACATGTGGTGTCTTTAACCATATGTCGCACAGACCACTTCAGCACTGACTGGTTTTAGGGCTTCCGTTTTCCAAAGTGTCTTTTCTAATGGACTGATTGACCACTCATTGGTATGCAAATGTCCGCTACAAAGCAAAGACTGCTTTGTTTTAAATGCCACATGCTTGAATTGCTGTTTCTCTTGTCCACTAACTGTGTTGAAACAGTCAATCATGGGAAGAAAATGTGCAGTTGAAGGCCCACAACTTATCTAACAGGGTCAGTATAATATACTAGTACCGAATAGTTAACCTGATTCAGAATAAGCTCCATAAAAGTATTTCATTTGCAATAATATTTGCATACTTAGTGGAATCTCAGTGAACCTCTACATTTGAAGCAATTATTAGGAGGCTGCAAGTAGCAAAATTGAGTGTGGAGCCAAGTTAATGACGTTCTTTAGTGTTCTGCTTCAAAATTCTTTATTAGGCTGAAGAAGAACAGCAGATGAGTAGAGATTGAAAAGCAAGACGATGTTTACAATCTTCATTCTAACAAGTTTGATGAATAAGTTTCTCTTACTAAACTCGAACCCTGGCTGATGTTATTTTACCACTTTACATTCAAGCATATGGCTGATGTTCATTGTTAGTGTATTAGTCAATATGATGCCTTGAAAATGTTTGATTTGTTACTATTTTTGAAACCAAGGGCAGATGAAAACTTGAAGGTCTCTTTTTCTCCAAGATAAACACATCTAAATAAACATTATACTACTCTTCAGGGAATTCTGAACAAGAACAAGTCATTATTCTTGTTCAGAAACCCAGACAGTGGCATTCAGTTACAGACATAGTGTGACTGCCATCTGTAAACAGAAAAATAAATCATTCCACAGTAATAAAAACTCCTAGTGAGGTTGTTCTGTTGTTCAGAAGCTTCTTATACTGTCCTAGTTAGAAGTCAGGAGAAGGTTAGTTCAAACTAAAGTGAGGCTCATGTTCACAAGCAGTGCAGATATAGGCATGAGAAAAAATAATTATTTTAATTTACACTGGGAGCACTGAGCTGTTGAACCCAGTATATACTGAGAACGCTATTAGGCGCTTTATAGTAACCGATCAAGTTAGCTGTCTCCAGCCCTCACTTATATTAGCTTTATCAGGATGCTAGTTTGATGAGAAACGTTTTAGTGCTGCTGAAAACGTGAGTGATCTCCGATCTCTGCACAGGTCACCAGGCCATTTTAGTGATACCATTTTTGCATAAGGAACCACATCTCTGCTGAGGAGGTCTTTCCGTGTGTATCAAAAGAATATGCCTGAAAACATCTTTGACATGAATAGTATTAATACCAAGGGAAACAAGGATTAGACCATTTAAAAATGTTCAGCATTGATCCATAAATATGTTTGACATTAGTTCCTTTCAGGCCAACGTAAAGAGATACAAACATTATAACATGTGTAACCTATGTACGACCACCTAACCGGCTAAAAAACTATTAACATTTACGTGTGCAAACTCTTCTTCGTCGTTATAATCGCAGGCTCAAACAAATGATCCATAACTGTCGTCAGAGAGTGACAGGCTACGCACCACAGTATACATCAGTAAAATAATTTTATTAACGTTACTTTCATTTATACGAAACAGTTGCCTCCGCTTGTGCTTGCACTGGCATTTCATTGTTGGCCGCCATTATTCAACTCTGAAAACTTATCGAAAGTCCCTCACCTTCCGCTACGTGGTCAAGATGGCGTCCGTTTATTGTGAGTAGTGTCCATCGTTCCGCACTGCGTTTTTTGGCCGTTATCAGTGAACCATCCGGGTACTTTCACTATGCACTAAAACATAGTTTTCGAAGTGTGCAAGTGCGCGATTTCAGACACACTCTAAGACTTGGCTCAATCCATGTCCAGAATATTGGCCTAACATTACCAATATCAGCACTATCCTGGGGATGCCTCTGACAGTTATATTGGCAATTGAGTAATCTACTAATTAATTTGACGATAAGAGTTTTACAATTGGTGAAACAGTTAATAAGACTTAACTGAAAAATAACAAGCCATGTAGTCGAGGTGTGCCCAAACTCTGGTCCCGGAGGGCCCTCTAAGATTGGAGTTGGGCACCCTGATGTGGAGCCTTGAAAGTTTCTATAACAATCAATTAAAAGTCTTTATTTCTTTCTTAAAATACTACCCTTTCTTTACTTTCACCATGTCATTAGTGATTGAGAAAGTCAGGTTTAATTTATATTATTTTTTTAAAAACTGAGTAATCATGTTGGCTCCACGGAAGACTGTTAACATTACCTTTGGGTTTATGTTTTAGGCTCTTTGGCCTTGAAGACATGGCTATTGCTTAAGACAGAACCCACTGTTGTATGTGTGTCTCACCTTTTTATTTTCTTGCTAGGTCTCTTTCGCCTTTGCATAGTAAACTGCCATTAAATGCCTGCCCGGGCGGTTGCTCATGGCTGTTTCTGTTGTTGAGAGTGAAACTACACTGACATCATGCCCTGACAGTGTTGGAAGAACATGTTTATGTATTGGCTGATCCCCGGTGATTCAGCGTTTCAGCCGTAATGAAAACCCCAGCTGTGTTGGAAGTGCATGCAAAATCTGATGCTCGTCAGGTGTGAAGTCCAGTGCAAAACAGATGAGACACTGGATGACTAGTGAGAGACTGAACTCTCCTTCACCTAAATTCACATTTTCTCTCTCTCTCTCTCTCTCTCTTTCTCTCTCTCTCTCTCTCAAACTCACTTTCTCTAAGGCAGCTAATCTGAAACACCTCTCAGTCAAGATTTTAATTACCCAGCACTTGAACTGCATAAGAGATGCTGCATTTCCCTGTAGAATGCCGGATTTTTACTGGGCACATGCTGACTTCCCCATGTGACGGTAATGGATTTTCCCCTATTGTTAATTGCTGGCAAATAGGAATAGGAATTGACGTATGGAGTTCTCGAGGCCTTTTATCTGCACACGGAGCTTAAGATTCGCGTCTGCCGAAAAGATTTATGCAGAATTCTGCCCCACTGCACAAGTTCCTCATTAGTATGCCTTCATTCCTGAAGCGGGTCAAATGGATACTTTGACAGTGTTTCGAAGTATCATTTCAGTGGTTCAGAGTTGGTTTGTTCATCAAACATGGCATAGCGAGTATTTTCTCGCTTTTGGCTTAAAAATAGACCTCACTGGATGTTTCCTAGTCCTGGCAGCTGCACTACACAGGTAAATGTTCTATCACAGCTGATTCAGCTCAGTAAGGATTGGGTCTAAACACTAAAGATTCATCTGGGTCATGTTGTGGTTACAGTGAAGGTCAAAGCTGATGGCATACGGCTGATGAATACATCCTTAATTAGCTCAGGGATTACTCAGTACCTCATTTGGTAATTGGTAAGTGTCCTAACTTGCTGACAGTAGAAAGTCACCAAAGCTTGGGTGTCAGGGAGAGAAATAACCAGGGCAAAGGTGCAAAAATGCCCCCTTTTCCACTGGCACAAGGAACCGTGCTGTACCACAAACAAATGTTTTTCCATTACAAATAAAGGAGCCCGTACCCGAGTTGTACCCTTGCTATCATTGTTCTGCTTGATGTCAGGGCTGAAAGAAGGCCGCTGCTGAGCTGACCAGGTCACTGCTTTCTGACTGGCCAAAATGTTGAAATGTCATCACGCATGAAAAGAGGCCATTTTTTTTTTTTTACTGTCTATCCAAAAAACCACCCAACAACAGTGGAGATACAAACTAACAGCTAGTAAGTTGACAAAGTACAAGCACTACTGTCTGTTTGGGCTGAAGATAAATTTCAGTGGAAGTTTTCTATGATGCTAACAAAAAACACTGTGAGAAATGTGAAGGTGTACCAGGACATCGCTTAACAATTTAACGGGGTTAGGTTTTCATCACATGGCTAAAAATTAAAAACTCACTCAAACAAGACTATAAATAATTAAAGGACCTCAGTTGCAAAAGCAGCTCTGAAAGAAAAACGTTCCGCTGGTTCGACTCTATGGACGAGGTTTTGGGGTGAACACTGCCCATAAACTGTGGGGAGAGATATGTGCTGCTGACGCAACAAAAACAGTTACTGGATACACTGGAAAAACAAAGCGTGTTACAAGTTCCGTGCCATAGCACTACAGTTCAGGTACCGCACGGTTCCTGTATACATATGGAAAAGGGCCTTTGGTGTTGGAATAGTACCGCTCTTTCTTTTCTGATTTTGATAACAATATAGAAAGATCATGGGCTGAATTAGTTAAGTAGACCTTCTTTAAAGATACAAATCTTAAAGTGAGCTAATTAAATCACTTAGGATTAACAAAAGTGTAAATTAAAAAAATTACTCCAAACATGCTACTACCGCACAGGAACATGATGTCACACGATCTGTTCATGTGCTGTTTCAGTCTTGATTTTCAGCACTGAATCAGATTCATTTGATTGTTCCCCTCTGATATTCGATCCAGGATTTTCTGTTGAAATCTGTAAGGGAACTTAAACATATACTTAAGGTAATCAATATATTCACTTATATTCTAAGGCAAATCAGCATATTCAGTTTGTGATTCTTATATTTGAATGATTCTTTCTCTAAATACCATATTAATGTGATTCTGCTCACTAATGATCAAGGTTGTGAAGCCAGTCCTGAGCCGCCAGGGCACAGTGACATGATTAAATCAAGGTTGTTATTTATGCAAACCCTATGTTTCTGAGCTAAAGAGTTTCAGATAAGGTGTTTTGTTCAGACCAGAAAGCACTTGTTCAGGGCCGTTGTTGTGGAGCCTCACTGTGAAAAGCCATAACATAGGTTCCGGCTGGAACCTCTTCAGAGGGAGGCGACATGGTTTCTGCCCTGTTTTGATAAGGTGAATGGTCTTATTGTATAAGACCTCTGCGAAGGTCCAGTTTCTTTAGAGAGAACTTCCGAATCCAGGACTGGTCTGGGTGAGGAATAACTCTCTCCTTCTTAAGAAGAAAATAGTCTTTGAAGTGAGCGAAGAATCTTCATTCAGTTTGCATGATTTTCTCACCGACCATTACAAATCAAACCTGAAACTGGTATTCCTAAATACCAGTGTGGATTCTCTAGCCATTGCGTAACATTTTTACCCCTAAAAATGCAACCTGTGCCCCCAAAATAACATTAAAACAATAAATGATCATTGACATATGTTGACTGATGAAACTGCAAAGGAACTTTATTAGGTGAGCAATATGGTAAAAAATAATTGTGCAATATTTCAAGAATGTTTAGAGGTACACAGTATTATGCTGCAACTTTTTTATTTGTATAATTATGCTGCACTAAATACAATTAAACATGCTTAATAGTGCTGTCTTTTTTTTAAATGAAGTTTGCAGTTGACCAGTGTCCTTGAAGCACTGAAAAGTGTGAAGTAATTTGTCTTGGTAACAATAAGTGTGACCCTATTGCCCCATATACCTCCTAACCTATGTAATGCTGAATTTGTACATTTTCCTGTAATGGATTTTCCCCTCAGTAATTAAATTCTCCTTTAGTATTGTTGAAGTTAATGATATCTTGTATAAACACACCATCTATGTATAAAATGCCCATGAATCATGAGAGCAAATGTTGTTGCGACAACAATGTGTTGTGACGTTTAAAGTTGCAGGGAAACATTACTGTTATCACTCCCTCTCTAAAGTGAAAAGGGGGGAAAAACAAGTGTCCACACCACATGGTTTCCATGCCAGCTGTCCCCGTGGAAGACTTATGGACCTCTTAGCCCATTATTGTCTGCAGACTGGTATTGCATTACACCCATGGTAGTCAGAGAGACTTTCTAATGTGGGCCTAACTGGAGATATGTCATGGCCAGTCTCTCGGGAGAAAGCTTGGATCACAGAGAGAGAGAGAGAGAGAGAGAGAGAGAGAGAGAGTGAGATTGTCATTCTCTAGAGACAGGGTAAGAGATATACTGCATCGCCTGGGATTGATCGGAGCCAGAGGGGGACGTCTTCCCTACCCAGCCATATTGTAGCCTTGGAGCAAATGCAAACTTAAATGTGAAATGTACACTGTTTCCTGGCTGCTAATCCTGGATCATTTCCCATTTTATTCCTCTTGCGCTCATTGATCCGTGGCGCATCTTATTCATGTGACAATGAAGGAAGTTACGCCATTCCTCTTTTGCAAGAGCAACTACTAAATCTGTCTTGAACAGCTGCGGGTTGTTCTCTCCAGTGACAGAATACAAAATGATGGCTTATTTGATCTAAATCTGGAGTGCCAGTACTTCTTTTTACTCTTTTTTTAATCAAACGGAGCTGAGCGTTTTCTGAAGATGGTATTTTGGACACTTCAGAAAACTTCCTGATGCAAGCCTTAGCCTAAAAAACTCAGATTACCTTTACTTCAGTTGATACTGGTTCGGTTAAAATGAAGAGCGAGAGGGGGAACAAATTCTTCAACCCTGTTATAAAAAAACTGGATCTGACCTAGCACTTAGATTTTAATGTCACATAGAAGATCAAAAGCTTTGCTGTGGCTGAAAAATGTAAGAAGATCGTTATGCAGACATTCCAATTCTGAGGGCTGCGCAAGGAGTCATATACGAAATTAGGATTTTCATCTAGCAGTAGATTAAGAGCTACGTTTAATGCCTTGCACTTATTAATCAGGCTGCAGCGACATAATCAAACATTCATAGTCGCTGCACTTGCCAGGTCCAGGGCGAGTCCTGTAATGATGTCTGAATTCAGTACACTTTCACTGAGGAATTCAAGACAGCCAGTCAGCTTGGTTGTTTGCATCCCGCCTGAAGGAAAATCCAGTGAATCTCACCACTGTACATCTCTGTGGCTTTTTTTTTATAATGGACTGCAATTCCGTTGCCCCGAGTGGTCGGCCCAATTCCATTTCCTTGGCTCTATCTGTCCAGGCGCCTGGGAATCGAGTCTGTGTAATTACAAACAGAACAGCTTTCCAAATGAGCACTCTGACAAATTTTATTTGTTGTGTGCTCTGAGTGCACTGACTGGTCTGTTTCTGTCTCCACAGCCTGATACTGAGAATGTTATTCAGGGAGACTGTGAATGACTTCATTTTCTAACACTTGACTGGTTTACAGATCTCTTGTGTTTTCCTGTTTGTGTGATTAATGCAAATGGCATCAGTCCAATACCCAATGTAGGTATCTGTCTGATACCAACACAAAATGCTGAATTGAACATTAGTAGCCAGAAATAGACTCTCCCTAATAGAAACCTCAATAGTTAGCCAGCAGTGAGTACTAGAATTATGATTATTATTTTTTTCCTTAGCCCTATGTACAGATGGATATTTCTGGGTTCTTTTGGGTGAAAAAGTTTAACTGAATGTTTAAAAAAGCTGGGAATTCATTTCTTGTTTTCTTGAGCAGGTTGGCAAAACCATCTTTTAGATTAAATGCTTCAATTAAAAAGACAGTCATTAATCCTGGCTGGTCTGAAATTGATTTTTCTCTTTAAAAACTAGTGACACTCAGGGTTTCAGGGTTGGTATCAGAAAAAATGTTCTGTTGCAAGCTTTCAGTTTTGGAGCTTATTTGCTTGCTTGTCTGGATCTGAATTTGAGCACAATGTAGCCACAGTCTCGCCATGAGCAACAGTGGGTTTTTGGGTTTATTTGAGGCTCGTTTAGACTAAAGTAGGTGAAGGGGACTGGAAACGTAAGATGGCCTTGCATGTGTATTTCTGTTTCTAATTAATACTTGTTTCCATGCACAATTTTAGTCCCATAAATAATACCCATGGCTGTAATCTTTTGGAATGTATCGATTAATCAGCACATGGATTTTTAACAAACAGCCAACACAAGAGCTCATATTTGTTTGTTCGTAAAAGGCAGTCTGGTTGAGGATTTGGAACCTCATGTTTTTACATCTTTTGATTGTTTCGTCTATTGTGATTAGTTATAACATGAAAACCACCTGCCTAATGTTGTGTAGGTCCCTCTTTTGACACTAAAATAGCTCCTCAAGACATGGCCTCCACTGAATGGTAACTGACATCAAGATGTTATCAACAGATCCTTTCAGTTCTTTAAGTTGCAAGGTGGGTCCTGCATGGATAGGACTAGTTTGTCCAGCACATCCTACAGATGCTCTGTCAGATTGACGTCTAGTGTACGTGGGTGCCAAGTCAACACCTTGGACTCTCATGTTCCTCAAACCATTGAACATTTTTTGTAGTGTGATGAAGCATTATCTTGCTGAAATTGCTATTAGGGAATTTAGTTACTTTGAAAAGCTGTTCTTGCTCTGATAAAGTGTTTAGGTAGGTGTGAAAGTGACATTCATATGAATGCCAGGACCAAAGGTTTCCCAGCCTAACATTGCCCAAGGCATCACACTGCCTGTGCCAGCTTGCCCTCTTAGTGCCCAACCTTTGAACACTATTGTTAGGTACTAACCACTGCATACCAGAAACACTTCACAAGACCTGCTGTTGTGGAGATGCCCTGTCCTAGTTGTCTAGTCACTGCAATCTGGCCCTTGTCAGAGTCACTCAGATCCTTGTATTCTCCCATTTTCCCCACTTCCCCCACTTCCAACACATCCACATAAAGAACTGGTTGTCCAATTGCTGCCTAAAAGGTTCCACCACTTGACAGGTGCCACTGTAACAAGATAATCAATGTTATTGACTCTACCTATCATGTTGTGCCTGATCGGTGGGTGTTTTGCATCTAAACAGATGAGCAATCGATTGCTATTTAATGTTTAATGATGCTTCTGCTTAAACCAGAACTTCAGGCTATCCAGAACTTTACTTTTGAATTTGCAGCTCATATTCTATAGTCTGACTCCGACTGCCTGTGAAATGTGAGAGCCATTCTCATTATAAATAAAGTGTCTGTTGTAGCATTTTGCAATGCCTATCTGTTTTGGCAATACAGCATATAATGAGTATTTATTTTTTCTACTGTCTATAAAATGGTATAGGAAGAATTTTCCTAGCAGAATGCAGAGCTAATGGTGATGATTTGATGGTTGCTGCTTACACAGTCATAACAAAGTCAAGCAGTAGAAGAAAACAGTAATCCTACCCCAGAGTAGGTTCTCTTCAATCTAATTAACGTAATGAAGACAGTGATTTGGGTCTTCTGGGTTGGGATTTCTCCGCTGTGTTAAATGCTACTGGCAACCTTTTATCATTCTGTCATTTGAGAGCATGTGCAAAAGAGTTTCATGTTAGATTAAAGTACTTATTGATTTTGCAGTATCTTCTCACTGGACTACCTTAAATGATCACCATTGGTCAAATAAATCATGTCAGACAGTGTTTTTTAATGGCATCGAGTCTGTGTTAAGCTCTACCACACTGTTTTTTCTGTTATTTTGTGTGCCATGTAAAGTGTAGATAATATAACAAAAATATAAATTATATGGCATACAATATAAATAGACATTTGGATGTGTAGGGATGTGCAGTGTGGCTAATTTTGATATTTACGTATCAGTAAGAACGAATATTCAGTTAGCTGTGGGGAAGGGAAATTAAAAAGGCATGATAACACTTGTAGGTTTTTATGTGAGAGCAATGGAAGACGCCCTTTCGTTGGTGCCAATGACATAACTCTAACGCTATTTAACTGATAATGACTTGTGGGCTTTTCTTAAGACATATTTCAACAAAGCACCAATGTTAAGATGTATTTTGTAGTAGCCAAGTATAATATACTTCCATAACTACAGTTCATGCACAACTAAAACAGTTTACAGCCCTGTAAACTAGGGATGCACCGAAAATTCGCCCACCGAAATTTTTTTTAACGCGACCGAAACTGTGATGATGACGCAACCGCAGCCTGCACACGAATTCAGATCGATTAGTCAGCATTTTTTGCGTATATGTGAACACGCCAAACGAACTCAGACCCCTCTGAAACCCCACCACCTCTGGAGGTGGTCTCAGTTCGGTTGAGTCCGCGGCACGGTTCGGTTAAGATCACGATGACGAAGCTGAAGAACGATGGGAGCAGAGATCTTTGTGGAAAACGTAGAAGTTTGGTAGAGCTTTTAACCATCTACTCTTATGTGGAAAAAACATTGTAAGAATGGTGGAACCGAGTCCCTTTCAAATGAACTCACACTGTGAACAGAAAAAGAACCGAGTTCCCTTTCTGTTGGTCCACTTTTTGGACCACTTCTAGAGGACTGAGTTCGGTTCCTTTAAGGAGGACTATATGTGGAAACACCCTTAGGCTATTCATGAGTGGGGCCAAGTATTATTTATATATAAAATTTGAAATATATTTTATTTCAAATTTATTTTATTTTGTGCATTGTTTGAATGCTAAATAAATATTGTCATAGTTTTGTAACAGATGTATTCTTTTAATAATTTAATAATAATCGTTTTTTGGTTTTCGGCCAAGTGTTTCCTCATTTTCGGTTTTGGTTTTGGTCCAAAAAAATCATTTTGATGCATCCCTACTGTAAACCAATAAATTGGCATCTCACGGAATTGTTGGCCTGTATATTTTCTTCCTGACTTCTGAGGATTTTTTGGTGCTAGGAGCTAATTCAGATTTAACTGGACTGAATCAAAAGCCAGGTGTCAACAAGCCCATGTTGTGATCGGACTACAATTGGGTCACTAAAACCATAATTAGAGGTGGTTCGATATGGATTTTGACCAAAACACAAGGCTGGATTAAAGGCCCAAATTGAGTGCTCTATGGTGAGACAATTGTCCAATAAAAAAAATGAATGAAAGTAAAACAGAAATACCATGTGTAGAGGCGTGTTTTATGCGAAAATGTAAAATCCAGTCACCTCTGGACACTTTTTTGTAAAAATTGTTAATGAAATTTGACCAAAGTACATTGAGAAATCATCTGGACACTAAGCATCTGTTCATTCAAGGTGGAAACAATCTTGCAGTGCACTGAATTCGCAAATACCAATTTCATTGTTCAAATACTGGCATCTAGAACAGTTAAATAAATACTCGACTCTGGAAGATCACACACAAATGACCTTTAGCTTTTCTGGGCTTCGCAAACCAGTCGGACAGGATGAACATGACAATGGACAAACGAAAAGGCTATGAAAAACTTAGTGTACACAGACTTCGTTTTTAACAGGATGAAAAATCAAACAACTTGGAAAAGAAACCTGGTGCATCAGTGTGGGGGGGGGGTGTTCTGTTTTTACGCATCAAAATCTATGTTCTCATCACAGGAGATCAAATGGTTTTAATGCATCCTGTGAATCCAGAAATATCCTTTTCTCTCAGTGATGTAATCAGTGGTTCAGCATCAAACTACAGGAGGCGGTGTGGTAGGTGTTACTCTGTCTGGCTTGATCTTCACTCAGTGATATTTAAAAAACAGTAACTTGCAAATCTTTCAGGGAGATGCGCTCTCGTGCTCTTTCCCTCACTCAGACACATGCACACACACACACACACACACACACACACACATTTAGCAAACAATCTAGCCAACCTGAATGCTGCCCCATGCAGCACTCCTGGAAGATAAGAGCTTTATGGGCACATACAGGTCTCTAACCAAATAGGCTTATACACATAATCTAAACAATGTGGAAAACTAGGCTTGCCGTGGATGAAATGAATTAATTAGCCAGCCGGAACAGAAAACCATCTCCTCTACTTCTTCTCGCACTACTCTTACATAAAGATTTAGCACTTAGTACTCTCCTCTGGTTCTTACACTGACCTGAAACTTCAACGTGTATTTGAAGTTTCAGTGTTTGAGCTACTGGTGGGGAGATCGTGTTCTTCATGTTCCAAAAATACAGCCAGAAAACACATTTTTCCAGTGTACTTTTTTGGCATCGTACTTGAACGGTTAAGTGTAAAGTGAACATTTGTCATACGTGAGCACACCGCAGCATACAGTGTAAACAGCACAGAAATGTTCTCTGCATTTAAACCATTCACCAAGTGAAGCAGCGGGCAGCCAGGAACACAGCATCTGGGGAGCAGTGTGTGGGGGCCGTACCTTGCTCAAGGTTTCCTCAGTGGTGTCATTGGCAGTCCTGGGATTCAAACCCACAGCCTTCCAATTGCAGGGACAACTTCCCAACCTGCAGGCTTTATAGGTTTGAGTTGCCTAAGACCTCTGCAGCGTTTGAAATGCTTTAGTCAACCTTTGCAGGCAATGCAACCTACGTTTGTTTTTCTTATACCTGGCACGCACACAGCACCGAAGGTCAGTGTTATTTTCACTCTTTGTTTCACTTTGCACAATCGCAAGTAAACACGCCCCCTCTGTGTGTTGTGCTGTTACCTGGCAGTGCCTGAGTAGCTGGCTGCCATTTTACAGTGTCCTCATAGATGACGATGAAATATAAATATATGTGTGATTTTTCGTAGACTGTGTTGGGGCAGTTTGAACCATTTTGTGTGAAGAGCCTAGAGTCGTATAGTTGAGAGAAACAGTGAATCATCCCTTAAAGATCAGCTACGTGTTACTATTCATTTACTGTATACTGCTGGTTGTTGTTGTTTACATACTCTGTATATTTTTTTTCTAAATCTTTAACCACAACCATATTCAGAAAGCACACTGTGATGTAATTTTTCACAAATAACGATAACGTATTACCCACCCCTAGTACAGCGTAAGAGAAAAATGCCCTGTGTTGCGGAGCTGAGCCTTTAGTCTGAGCTGTCAAACTCGTCACGCTGAAGTGCAGGACCTGCGGCAGAGAATGACTGGCCGTCACGTTGAGGCAGATAGCAGAATCGTGGATCAGCGTCACACTGGACAGATCCCGAATGAAAGAACATTTAGTGAGACAGTGGCGCAGCATGGCATGATGTGTCTAAACGAAATCATCTCAAGCACCAACCAGACTTGTCCACTGCTGGGGTTCAGGAAACTGCAATTTGTTTTTATTGCTCCATAATGGCCAGTGTCCTTCTCGTAACGTAAGCCCTTTGCTTTTACTGGGGCACTTTAACACCAGCAAGGAGAGGGCAATGTCTCACTTTATGCTAGTCGTTTCTTTTTAAAGTTACGTGTAGGCTTGGTAGGATTTATCATTGTAACCTCCGCTACTCTCTCTACAGGCCTGAGGGCGTGTAGCAAACATGGCTTGAATTTGTCATGAAGCCTTCCCAATCCTCCTTACCAAACTTCTACGTAGTGTGTGATTACATTCCTTTTTTAAGCATTATTAAGCATGCTTTATTAGTTTTCTGTAGTTTTTTTCCCCTTTTCACTAGAGGGATGAAATTTCACTCATCTATGAAATGGTTCTTGCTTTGAAATCCTTTGTAATCTAATTTTCACATTAGTTTGATTAAGTGCTTGGCAGTGTATTGTTCATGCTGGTCTTGGAGTCATACAGCAGTGTTGTGAAATGTTCTGAAATGATAAAAGCAAATGAAATGTAAAAAATAAATAAATAAAATGGAATTGTATGCACTATGTAGGCTAAAAGAGTATGTAGGTCACACTGTCCTTCATAAAAGGTATTGCACATACAATGTAAATGTACCCTGTAAAAGTAAATGGGCATATGTGTACATTTTTATATAACCTAATGTTTTAAAATACAAAAACCTGGAGTCAGTGTGACCAGTGTGACCTTATTTAAAGCATTAGTTTTAAAGTGCAGTTATTTAAAGCATTTTTTCTCAGTGTGTGATAGTGTCTCCGCTTGCAAAGTTCACATTAGAATAAATGCAAACAAACATGAAAGCAGTAAAAAGTATCAAGATTTGTTTTAAGTAGAAAGTAGTTGATATTGTAAACTGGTGAGGAGAACACAGGTTTGTTTCCAGATTTCTCATCGATGTCTCCAGCTGTTTGGATTTGTGAAACTCCATCAGCAGCTCTTTATTTAATTTAAAGAAGAACTGATTGAGTCAAACCAGGTTTCTGATGGAAACTACAAGTAACACTGGACTTCACCAAGAGACACACTGATATACTGAACATAAAATCATTAAGTACTATATAATGTTATTTGTATTTATTCTTTTTCAGTTTTATTCAGTATATTTAGTAGTATTAGTGTGAAAAAAACAGTCACTGCTCATCTAAACAGTTTTTAAATATTTTCACAGGTGCCCAAGACATCTGCACAGTACTGTGTGTGTATATATATATATATATGTACATATACATTATAGTATCGATACAGTTATGTTCCCCTACCATAAGATACTGAAGACATTGTTGAGGGTATGATGTGAGGAGCGTCCAAGTGACAGTTAGGTACTTATTTTCTGAGAGTGTACAGTGCGATGAAATTCCATGATGTATTTGTAAGCATTCGATTGACTGCTTTGCTTTTCTGTTCTTCAGACTGTCAACGACGGGACTGTGACTGAGCTGTGGAAATGGCATCAGACAAAACACAGCGTAGCTACTCCATCATACCATGCTTCATATTTGTGGAGGTAAGGGGATGGTTCTGGTTAACTGTGATGTCTTTCTTTTTCATTTTTTACACTAGTAGCTTGTTTTTGGCTGCTTCCATTGTGCTCCCGCCACTTCTTCATTCTCTGCATATTGAAAACCGGGTTGAAGAAATCCTCTGTATTTCTTAAACATTGTTCGCAATGCTGGCTGAGTATTTAATTAAAATTTCCGTCAAATCCCCTTAATCGTTGAGAAGTGCCTGACGACACTTCAAAGCCTTTCTCTCATCGAGAGACAAGCGTATTGCCTGCTCACTTCTAACTGGTTTTCCTGCCCAATAGACACCCTCTGCTGTGTTGGTAGGGCCATGAATAGTGCATGCCAAATTCTCAAAGCTGTAAAGCACTGATACAGAGCCAAGCTTAGCTAGCTTAGCCTCCTGCTAGCCCAGTGTTTAAGTGATCTTGAGCTACAGAGGTGGATTATAAGTAAGATGGACATATTGGCATTTGCCAGACCTCTGGGTGTCCTCCAACACACATACGCGCACACACACACACACACACAAGCACACACACAAGCACACACACAAACACACACACAAGCACACACACAAGCACACACATAGACCCATGCCACAGTCCCCCATTGACTTTTTAGCTCATCATTTTTTGTCCCGGATTTTTGACAGCTAACTAAATCACCAGCTGTCAGATGCCAGTGCTCTTGTCCTTTTATCACCCAAAGGAAAATTGAGCCATTTCACACTGGCAGGGTATGGCAGCACTGTTGTACTGCCATGCTAGCAGTTGAAGGTTATGAGTAAAAAACAAATTGAGGCAATGTGTTTATGTATGTGTTTTGCCACTCCAAGGGGTTAGGTAGGGGATTGAGTCAGAAGTGATCTCTCTCTCTCTCTCTCTCTCTCTCTCTCTCTCTCTCTCTCTCTCTCTCTCTCTCTCTCTCTCTCTCTCTCT
>JBBIGA010000035.1:3357719-3372118 GCA_037576975.1 Alestes dentex | reverse complement strand
TTTTTATTACTGTAAATTAAATTAATTTATTACTGTATTTACCTGCTTATACCAAAGAAAACGCGCTGCATGAATTATAGTACAGTCTATACAGGGGTAACATTGTATTTTACATCCTAGCACTGCGGGAGACAGCAGCTCAGTGTAAACTGTACAGTACGGATACAGGTTCACCTTTACATTTTTTAAGGGTACTGTATTAACATTTCAAATGAAATTAAAGTGTTTTGGGAGCATATTTGGGGGCGTATTTAGAGGCTTTTTTTTTTTAACACCACATCACAAATTCACAATTCAAGGGTGCTCTTGGAAGGACCCCCCCAGTGAATTTCGGGGCTTTACTGTATATTTGTTAAAAAGCACCTTATTTGTTTGAAGTGTTTGCAAGCTGAATGTTGTTGCACTTTTGTTCATATAGCAGTACTTTGTAGAATAAAAGTTTGCAATACATTGCATTTGAATTAATTATTGAATTTTGCATATAACAACATAAATAAGCGCGATTAATCACAGAAAATCATGCGATTTAAGTTTTTAGTTGTTGCCCAGCATTACTATTTTCTGATCTGCAATAATTTTTCCTTTATCAACATTACATAACAGTTCTTTGGCTGTTGGATAGTAAATAGACTGTATTTGCACCTGCAGATATTGTGACCCTTGGTTCTTATCACCACTGTTATAAAGAAGTCTGTATGTTTTTCTACACTAAACCATTTACATCAACCCACTCTGAATTACTTTATTGACATTGTAGTGATTAAACTGTACAGACATGCTGAAAATTCCCATTTGAGATTAAAGTATCAGATGTACAGGCCTGCTGTGGGAAAAGGTCTGGGTTAAGTCAACACCTCCAGGCTGCTGGCAAAAGTCTCTGAAGGATACTTTAGTGCCTCAGAAGAGCTTCAGTCTATTTTTGCCACAGCATTGAAAGCCATGTTCCATCAACAGAATGGTTTCCAGCACTCATATACCATATATTTCACTCAAGCACTTTACAGTCAGGCAGTGCTTTCTACTGCCTCCGGAGTTGTAAGGAAGCCGTTAGTGTGTCCTCTGTGGGGTCTGTAATAGGACAGACAGTTGTATGACTAACGTATCTTTGTGGTTATTCATGGAGATATAGCCCAGCACATGTGAAGACTAGCAGTGTTCTCCTTTATGACCGACAGAAGGGTGTTCTGTTTCATTAAGGAAAAATAAAGTGTGTACACATCATGCATTTCATTATAGTGCGAATAAGTGGAGATTTAACCTCTTTGCAAGTGTTTATTTAGCGTTTGCTATCGGTCTTATTGGCGTACACTTCAGAGTCAGCAAAAAAAGTCACTTGTAGTTTTCATGATGACGTACATGATAAGTTGTTTTTTTTTTGGATGGTAATGAAGGGTGTATAATATCCTGTGTCAGCATCTACTTTTAAAGTGAATTTTAAATTGAAAAAACATTTCTTTTGTCTTGGTAGCTCATTTTTTTTGTCACATTAAGCATGATTTGTGGTATGATACCATTACTAAGATAGAAAAAAGATGTCTGCCCATGAAAGGTCTTTTGATTTATTTATTTTTTTACACATTATGCTTATTATTATTATTATTATTAATATTATTGTTATATTTTATGTGTCATCTTCTAAAATAAGATATGAAAAACCAAGTACAATGGGATTTTTAATGTTCAGCATTTGCAAAAATGTTCTTTTCAAGAAAGGGGACAAGAAAAAAAACCAAACAATTTATAAAAAAACATAAAATACAATAAGAAAAAATGGGATACTCGTCTGAAACGCAGTCATCAGCTTCTTTCTTTGCTGTTTGTGCAGTTACTGCACACGGGGTGTGTTGGTTTGCTGACTGGCTGTTAGGTTTGAGCTGATTGATGATCTTGTCGGAAATCGTGGGTAATTTCCATCCATCAAGATTGTCAAGTTGGACAATTTAAATCTCAGAAAATAACCTGTCTTTGGGTTTAAGATACACAAATGTAATGTATTTGATTCGTAACCTGTTTTCTGTTATATGTTGTCTGGCTTCAGAACATTCTATAGTGACTCCACACACCAAGCACCTATTATGGATTAAAAATGATGATAATGATGATAAAACAATGTGTTAAACCTATAGCAAGAACTACTAAATCATACCAAAAAAACAGTTAAGCTTAAGTTTCTGCCCAGCAACACAAGCATGTTTATTTTCTCTGGTGTTAACACATTACTTGCTGCACCGAAAGGGGTAATTGGAGAAAAGTACTACAGATATTGTATTCAGAAATAGTTTTTTATTTTAATGGAAATAATTACTCTTAATTGCCTGCTTAGCCCAGAATGAAGTTAGTAGGACAGTTCTTCAATACATTTTCCACCTCAATTACAGGTCGCAAGGAATTAAGTCTTTTCGTGGTCATGTACACAAATGAGGGAGCACCTTTTTGCAAGCGATTTCATCAGCTGCTCTTATACACATAGATCACAGGTGATGAACATGCTCAGCACTTTTAGTTTCCGCAGCCTTTGTCCAAGCCAGAATATTGCAGTAAGAACGCATTAGTTCCACTCACTATCTTGCACAGATTAAGGCAAAGTGAAATCATTTTTAGAGTGCCGGTTAGAGGACTGGGGAAAGGTGCTGGAATTCCTTTCACCTGAATTTAATCTTACTGCCATAGGCTTGGATTACTTGGTCATGGCATATTATTTGTAATTGAATTCTGACTGTTTGAGGTGGAGTAGAGAGTGAATCCTATATTGGTTATAATGACCATCATACAAAGTGTGCTCACCTGAAATGACCACAAAGAATACTTCTGACTGAAGTTTTTGGATTTTGAATTGTTAAAATGTACTATGGCACAGTGTGCTGTATTGTATTTAATATTTAAAAAACTGTATTAAAGAGTATTGCTATTGCAGTATTGGCTTTTGCCATGATAACAATGCAGTATGGAAGGGAGTACTCAAATTTTTTGGGTGTTATTGGGCACCATGACTCACAGAGATGTTGCAGAACTGTGGTTGTTTTGACTAAAATATTCATGCAACTTTACACATATTTGGCCATAATGATAATAAGCTGTACATTTGTGTGAATTGCATTATTACACATGGTATTTTCTCTCTTTCTCCTGGTGTGCTATGGGAAATGGTCTCAGTTTTTTCTGACGTGCCAACATTACAAAAAAAAACCTCGGATATTTGGTGGTTCGCAGGCTAGTTTGGATAGTTAATCATATGCTGTATTTACACCGCAGATATTGTGAGCTCTGGTTCTTATCACTACTGTAAAGAAGTGATTTTCTACAATGAACCATTTGCATCAGTCCACTCTGAATGACTTTCTTTACATCTCAGTGATTAAACTATACGGACATGCTGAAAATTCCCATTGAGAGTGAAGTATCAAATGTACAGGACTGCTGTGGGAAAGGGTTCAGGGTTAAGTCAACACCTCCAGCTAGGATGGAGCAATATTGCACATGGTATTTTCTCCATTTTGTGCAGTTAATCTTGCACCATACATTCTAAGTGAAATTATGTAACAAAATGAACTGCATTGTTAAAATAGAGCAACGTTTTACCTGTCAGTGACTTGAGGTATTTACACCCAGTCAGAAGGGAAACTCCTTCCTTTACAATGTGCTTGGCAGGCCTGAAAGGAGAACGTTGTCTAGACTTCAGTCCATCATGGACGATGCTGATCATCTACTCCACAGAACGGTGGCCAAACTGAAAAGTACTTTTAGGCACAGACTCGCCAGCAAAAAGTGCTCCACTGAACGCCACAGAAAGTCCTTGTGTGTTAACCTGCTACTTCTCATGTGTGCAATTTCTTATTGTGAGCTTAATCATCATCATTATGCGCAATATCTGTATTATCTTTCTTTATTACAATAGTCTTGTGCAGTATCAACACTTGATCACTATTATAGAGTACAGAGAACAACTCCAAACCATATTTGTGTTACTAGTAAACTATTCAGCAGTGATTTATATATTAATTTAGAGTGCTTATATCCACCTCTCTCAGTGACCACAG
Organism: Alestes dentex; assembly: GCA_037576975.1. Classification (NCBI taxonomy): domain Eukaryota; kingdom Metazoa; phylum Chordata; class Actinopteri; order Characiformes; family Alestidae; genus Alestes; species Alestes dentex. The sequence goes on along the minus strand of JBBIGA010000035.1, from coordinate 3,368,081 downwards.
CATTTTGGTTGTATAGCACAGTGTATTTAGTACAGAATATTTTCTGGACAGATTTATTTAGACTGCATATTTTTAATTGTTCTTGTCTCTGTGTACCTGTGCGGTCATAGCATAAGCAGTTTCCTCCAGGATCAATAAAGTTTTCTGATTATGATACTGTTGGTGGCTTCATAGCAACTCCAAACAGAGAGGAAGCTCTTTTAAGAATGGTCCAAATGTAAAATGCAGTTCTAATGAGTCAGACAGATGTTGGAAGTGTACTACCTCTCTGCATTAATAAAACTGTATGTTTTGCTGTCTGGCACTATAGGACTTTGGAGTTTAATTGTGTGAAAAGTGGAAGTAAATGGGGGCTGCTGTGATAATATCCTCTTCTCCAGAAGTGCTGTAAACTGCCTTGTAGAGGAAATGGCTGACCTGTTGACCGTTGCACGGTGGTGTCAGGAATCGATCCAAATGCTTGTTGGCCAGTCTAGTAATTGGCAGTTTTTATGTAGCAAGAGAGAGTCAGCAAGAAAAAACATCCCTGACCCTTAAGATGAATGGCACTGCACCAGTGTTCATTTCACATTAGATTTAATCATGGTTTTGGTCTTTTTGACCAAGTGTCTTTTTGGGATTTAACTAATTATTTTAGTCTATTTTACAATAAACAAAATGGCAAATTGTTTTGGTACATGGAAAAATACTAAATTACTTTCTAAAGAACTGTCTTGCTAAATACTACTAAACTGCAAAATGTACATTTTTTATTTTTTGTAAATCAGAATTGATTAAAATAATTGTGGTTAACTATATGCCTTATTTACTGGTATTTACTGAGCCAGTGCATCGTGTTATTGCTGTATGGACAAAATAAGCTTCATCAAAATGTATTGATTAATTTTGATCCTTAACAACCTCACAGATATCAACTGAGAGCGACAGTGGTTGCATGACCCAGCTCCTAGTGCTCTTGTTCTCATACCACGACTTTACATCTTCTTTCAAGGGAAACTGTAGCTTTCCTTCCTGCTGTTGCTTTTGTTAGTTTGCTGCTTATTGATTTATAAATAGTTCACAGTTCATAAACCTTTGTGAAGCACGTTGAATTTGCCCCTGGTTTCAGACATTCAGACTTTTAAAAGATGCAGTTGACTGAGAGAGCTTGCAGAGCTCGAGCACCTGGGCCTCAGCCTGCACTGCTATAGTTGGTTTTAGTCGTTACATTAGAAAAAATGTATTAATGACATGAATAATTTGTGTTAATGCATTATTAATGCACCGTTCCTTGTGATGGGTATAGTAAAAACGTGCCATATTGCCCACTTTATTTTGTCCTCTCCATAAATCTTCCTTGTGTTTTGGGCTGGCTCCAATTGTTAAACCAAAAACTTGCAACTTGAGCTTCCCTATTGATTGTGCAAGAGTTTTCTATGTGAAGAAAATCTGCATCTGCTTTCAACTTCTGTTTCAAAAGAAATAAAATAAAAAGTGTCGAGGAAGGTGATAGGAGTTTTCTTTTTGGGGAACATGGCATAGCAGGGCTGCAGAAACGTTTTTTACTCATAAAAGTATTAAATATCTCTCATCTATTTGCCATGAGGTTCAGAATTAAGGCATGTTCTTTTCCTGCCTGGGAAATGCACACAGCATCATTAATCAGCCATGAAGTAGAACGGGCCGGTCTCTCCACTTTTGTGAGGAGTTATATAACATATTACTTAAAAAAAAAAAAAAAAAGAGGCACGCCTGTGGCCCTTTCTACAGGAGGCGATCATTAGCAGAGCACAGGGAAAGGGTTTTATGGAAGCCTTAAAGCAGCGTTGTGGAGACAGAGATTGAGAGAGAGAGAGAGAGAGAGAGTAGGGGAGGTTAGGGTGAAGGAGGAAAAGTGGGACTTTGATAGTGAAAAACAGATGGAGGTGGTCATTACTGTTTTGAGTTTGAAGGATTACTGCAGATGTGTCCAGACTGACTAATGCTTTAAACTTGGGGAGGGAGAAAAAAAGTCAGTTACTGAAATAGGGGTATGTTTATACATCGAAATGCATCTTGTATCTCAAAATTGTATTTACACACATTTAAAAGACAAGTGTTACCTGGTTTGTGAGTGGAATTTGGATCTAGCTGTCCTGATCTTGAGGTAGACGAGAATGCACATACACACAGACACACACACACACACACACACACACACCCACACCAGGGCAGCTGGTGGCCTAGTGGTTGCCCCTGTGATCAGAAGGTCATTAGGACCTGTAGTGGCACCACTGAGGTACCCTTGAGCAAGGTACCACCCCCACTCACTGCTCCCCGGGCGCTCTGTTGGTGACTGTCCACTGCTTCACTTGGTAAATGGGTTAAATACAGAGAAAGATTTTCACGCTGTGTGCTGTGGTGTGTTCGCATATGTCAAATAGTCACTTTACACACTTTACACATTATGTGTGTGTGAATGGAGTTCAGCCAGGTTGGCTACGTTTAATGGTCTAATGACATGCATTCCACCCACAACTTTTAAAGCCATTCCCACTTATTTCATTAAAGAGTTCTTTTAGCCGTTTGCATGTATTTTTAAACATATAGTTAAACATGCAGAAGCTGAAAGGAGCTCCTGGCTGCATCTTAACCTCTATCTTTATTCCGACTGCGCTTCAGCTTTGCCTGATAAGCAAAACATTCATGACTCATGATGTTTCTCTTTCTGTAACTTAAAATGCCTGGAATTCTTTAAGTTTTGCATCCAGCATAGCCTGTAGGGGCTCCTCCTACTCTGCCCCGCTGTGATGCCAGGCTGATTTAAAAATCCAAACATGGTGTGGGGAAATGAGATCCGGCCAATATGTAGGTTGCAGAGGCTACATCTGAGGAGAGCGTGGGTAAACAAGCTTTGTCTGGATTGGATAATTATCCGTTCACCATGATAACAGTAATCAGATGCTAAGTATAAACATAAACGGGGCCTACGCTTTAGCTCTAGCACATGAAAACCTCATATTTTTCTCCGGTTCTTGCACCATTTGAAAACACTGGCTGCCCTCCATAATGATTTCATGAAAGGTGGACCAGTGGAATTGGTTCAGATATGGTTTAAGGTTATTATTTCATATGTGGTTGCATTAACTTACATTATTTAAATGTTGCCTGTTTCCTGTTATGTTACAGATCAATTTTTTCTTTCTACTCTCTACAGTTTGACTGTAAAAGCTTTGCATCCAGTGCATCCAGCATAGTCTGTAGGGGCTCCTCAAACTCTGCTCAAACTCTTTTTTTTTTTTTTAATGTCACCAATGATCTTTATGGATGTCTAAGATTATTTTTCTCTTACAGCTGGTCATAATGGCTGGCACTGTGCTGCTGGCGTACTACTTTGAATGCACCGACATCTTCGGGATCCACATCCAGGGCTTCTTCTGCAACGATGCTGACCTGATGAAGCCATACCCTGGAGTTGAGGAGAACAGCTTCATCCCGCCGCTCATCCTGTATTGCGTAGTGGCTGCGGTTCCCACTGCAGTTGTGAGTACAACATCTGGTCTTCATGCAATCAAACATTTTATTTAGGCTTTTTGTTCTCATGACTTTTATTCTAAAAAATGCATGAGGCGGGTTGCCTGCAGCGTCTTGAGCACAACTTAGCTTGAGTGAGGACTGTTACACTCTAAAAAAATAAATAAATAATAAAGGCCCTACAAATGGTTGTTTGGAGCCATGCTGCAGAAGAACTGTTTTTGGAGCCTTTAACTTTTTAATAGATGGTTCTTTAATGATTCAAACTATACCGTTAGATTACAGAACAGCTTTTGGAGCCTTTAAGTTTTTCAGCAGATGTTTTCTTAATGGTTCACACTGTACTGTCAGATTACATTACTGTTACATTATTTTGATATTTTTTTGTTGTATTGTTTGTCATGTTTCTGTTGTAATCTGCACTCTATTGAATGTTGCTATATGTTGCAGCATGGTCCATGAAGAAATGTGTCATTGCATTATGTACATGTTCACAGCTGCTGATGACTGCAAAGTCTCCAATTAACCTTGAGCCTTAAAAAGCCACTCTGTTAAAACTTGTTCTTTTATGGGATCTCTTCAAATGACCCTTTAGGCACCTTTATATTTAAGAGTGTTCTTGCTGACTCTAGGGTTAAAGTGGAAAAGGAGTGTATTACCTGCTTTCCTAGCCCACTGAGTGGTTAGAAGGCTTCAGGCACTTGTCCTCCCTGGATTACCAGACTGGAACACAAGAGGGCACTGTATCCTCAGTGTTTGCAGTTCAAAGGATGAAACCAGACAGTTCTGAGCACGAGGCGAGATTCAGACTGAAAGCCAGTCTTCAGAGCTACATTGGGATTTTGCTTTTTGACCAAGAGAGCAGTGATGACACTTTAACCTTGTTTTAATGCCTTTATGAATCAAGTATCAAGGTGAACCTTATGATTGGGAAATTAAACTGGGTGGCTGGGCATTGGAGCGGCTTATACTGTATTTTATGCTGCAAACCATGACCCGTGGCGTCCTACAACCCCCATGGGCCATAAAGCACCTAGCGCTAATGAGATGTGACAGCACATTTCCCACATATGGTCTCAGATATAATCAGTAGAAAGATGGTCCGTGCTTTCTTTCTCTGGATTTTTGTCAGAAAATCCTTTTGCTTTTTTTTCAGGGGCAAGGAAGCACTAGTTACAGTTGTTTGCATCATATAATACTAGGTCATGTAATATTAAGATCAGTCTTTTAAAGGAGCAGTTTAATAAAGATGGACTGGACGAAAAAAGGACTCAAGCTATTCTTGTAAATTCATATAATTTCTACACTTAGATGCCAGTTTACAGTGCTGTGCAAAAGTCTTAGGCACCGGCAAAAATAATATTTAAAAACGGTGAAAATGAACAGTGAGTGTATTTTTCGCATTAATATTACTAAAAAGAATAAACACCAATAACAGTGTGCTGTAAATAGTGAATTTATGTACAGTATGGGAGCCCAGTATTACTTGTAATTACCATCAAAAACCTGATTTGACTCAATTAGTGCTTTATTAAATCAGATCAGGAGCTGCTGATCACAAATCCAATCAGTGGCTGGAGGCATCGAGGAGAAATCTGGAATCGTACCCGTGTTCTTTATACTGCTTTCTTGTTTATTTGCATTTATTCTAATGTTAACTTTGCTAGTGAACAAAAATGCTTTAAACTTTTTGCGTAGGTGCCTAAGACTTTAGTACTGTTATGAGGCATCCGTAACCATTACAAACACTGATACAACAGCAACAGTTAAGTGTTAGTGATGTCTTAACATTGATTCCCTCTGAGAAATAAGCACCACTCATACGGTGAATGAGGACAATACTGTGATATAATTGTAAGAACACACTGTCTACTCCACTTTGACTATAAATTAATGGCCGAAAGAGCGTACTGAGTAGCCGTCCGCACTATTCGTCTCACTGTGGCTCAGTGTTATTTTAGTCACATAAAATAAAATCATGAGATATTGACAGTCTTATTTTACTGCAGTAAGCCTAGCAGAGCTGATAAAACAAGCTTTTAACAGGAGCACAATGCTCTGCCCTCAGGAGTAAGGAAATGCATTAAAGCTGGACAGGCCCTGCGGAGAGCAAATCTTCACTAGTGGAGAAAAAGCCGCACTGTTGCCATCCCTTTGGCATAAAATGCACTTATGTGGAGGCCTTTTTCCTCTCTCCATGGTCTCTGTGATGGCCATAAAAACCTAGATAGCTTTTTACTAGATGCTGAGTAACAGACACATTTCAGCTGATTTAGTGAGGAATAAGTTGCTTGTTTATCTCCGAGGCTTTGGAAATATTCAGTTTATCAGCACTTTCCATTTCTGGCGCTGCTTGCACTGCTGGGCTGAAGAGAATATTATGTACCCTTATTTGCCAGTTTATTAGGTACACCTGCTGTCTACTACACTTCAGAAACACCATACAGATCCACTTTACAGGTTTGCAATTACTGACTGTTATCTGCTCCCCTCAAGTCTGTTCTTCAATGAAAAGGGACCACCTCAGCACCACCGCTGACCAGGTATTATTTGGGAGATGGACCATCCAGGCACAACAGTGTTGCTGGAATTACACACCTCAGTGTTACTAGGCTGAGAATAGTCCACCACACCAGTGATATCTGGTCCGTTGGGGTTTTATGGTGGTCCTTTCTCAGTATGTAACTGTGCAGGGTAGAGGGTTACTGATATTTCGGGCAGCAGCAGATACAGTATATGTACACTATATGGATAAAGTATTGGGACACGCCTGTTTTTCAGGGTTTAGGCTTGGCCCATTACTTCCAGGGAAGGGTTTCCCTCAATGTTTCAGCATACTAAGACATTTTGGACAGCGCCATGCTTCCAACTTTGTTGACACGGTTTGGGGAAGAACCTTTTCTATTCCAGCATGACTGTGTCCCAGTGCACAAAGCAAGCTCCATAGAAACATGATTGGATGAGTTCGGCGTGGAAGAACTTGACTGGCTGCACAGAGCCCTGATCTCAACCCCACATAACACCTTTGGGATGAACTGGAACGGAGCTCCAGTACTCTACAGAATTAATGGACACAAATTCTCACAGAAACTCCAGAATCTTGTGTGAAGCCTTCCAAGAAGAGTGGAAGCTGTTCTAGCTGCAAAGGGGGACCAACTCCATATTAAAGTCTATGTGTTTGAATACAATGTTATTAAAGTCCCTGTTGGTGTAATGGTCAGGCATCCCAATACTTTTGTCCATATAGTGGATATTCAGAGATGCTATGTGCCTAATAAACACTGTGTATTCATTCAGATACATTCATTTTTGCCCTTTGCCGATGCATTTCAGAATGTCATTGTTTTCACCGTTTTGTAGATCTTCATTGGGGAAATCTCCATGTATGTAATGAAGTCCACCAGAGAGATCCTCCTTGCCCAGGAGAAGACCATCGTTACTGGCGAGTGCTGCTATCTGAATCCACTCATTCGGAGGATCATCAGGTTTATCGGTGAGTCTTTTTGGGTGCTTTAGAGTTCACCTTATGATCATCATGTCTTTTTAATGCAAGCTCTGCTGGCAGAGGAGCTCTGAGGAGCTCAAGGTGAGGAAAGTAAGAAGCAATGACCTTCCGTCCTGTTCAGATTTTTAGCACGGAGCCGGTAGGGTCTGAGAGTGATTTAAAAGTGGGTATATGAAATGCAAGCGAAATTCAATTTTGGTGCATCCTTGGCTGTTCGTGTGTTTACAAATGATACAACAAATGTAAACAGACCTTCAAGAACAGGAGTTTCCAAAGTATGCTGATTGATTTTAGAAAATGTAACCTTTAGAATAAGAAAGTCATTTTTCTCCCTCTCTCAACTCTCTTATTTCCAGAATATTGATAGCGAGTATCCAGTGTACTTTCACCTCTGAAACCTATCTCAGGTCTGCTATGAAGAGCAGTAACTCCTACAGCATTACTTGACCCTGATGCATAATTCGTAAGAAACTCCAGTAATGGTGTCCTTTGAGGCCTGGTATTGCAATAATATGGGCCATTGTATTGAATACTTTTAACTCTGAGCTCGTAGACAATCTCCGACATTCGGGACAGGGGAGAATTCCCTCTCTCTTTCTTTTGTCTTTTTCTCTGTCTCTCTCCCTCTGTCTCTCTTTCTCCTCCTCCGTCTCCGCTGGTGGTAGTTCTCTCTTGTCGAGCTCATTGCTCATGGGCTCCTTTCAAACAATGTGAGGCTCCATGAATTATAACATGGGTCTCTCAACGATGTGCAATTTCACGCTGAAACAAGTCAGATAGTATCACGCTGTACATCACAGGACAGCAAAAACGAAAGGGGGGAGAAAGAAATGAACATTTTTTTTATATTGGAATATTGGAAGCCCACATCTGAATTGTGTACAAGCATTTATGAGTAAATGTCAGAATCCTGTTGCATTGGTTTGCCTATGCAAATCTGCTCAATACGACCTGCTAATTATACTGTCTGATGAATCTAGAAATGCGCTGCCAGTGCTGCGTCTGTGTTTGTGCTTCCTAGAATATCAAATCAGATTGCCCGTGTTGTCTGTGCCATGATTGGGAGCAACAAGACGGAGTCAAACGTGTTGGCATTTTCCTCCGCAGGTGTCTTCGCGTTTGGCCTGTTTGCGACAGACATCTTTGTGAACGCCGGTCAGGTGGTGACGGGCAATCTGGCGCCCTACTTCCTCACCGTCTGCAAGCCAAATTACACAGGCACGGAATGCCGCTTCAACCACCAGTTCATCTCCAACGGCAACATCTGCACAGGGAACCAGGTGGTGGTGGAGAGAGCCAGGAGATCCTTCCCTTCTAAAGACGCTTCACTCAGCGTCTACTCCGCCGTCTATGTCACTGTAAGACACGTTTTCCTGTTTATATGTAGTAGAGAAATTTATTCACGTTTTAAAGATTTTTTGGCTACTTTTCATAGAAAAAAAATCTTGTTAATTTGTTAAGGTTGCATGACTGGAATCAGCCATGATCAGAATCAAGACCATCATCCTCATTTGGCAGTCGGCTAGCCAAGTTTTTCTTGTTGTAGCTGGTCTGGGTAACAGTTTTATGACATAAACGGCACTTTGAATGTGTTGTGCTTATGCTGAGACTGCGAAGTGCAAGCTTTGATATTACCTTTGCTGCCGGTTCTTTAAAAAATGGCCCATTTGGCTGTAAAGAAAATGAAATTGGCCATAAAAATGAAGGACAATATTTTTGTGAGCATAGATGCTATGCAGTATGTCATGCATTTAATTGGACAGACTTGGACCTGTCTCTCGTAAGTTTATATGATGTAGATCATCACAACTGTAGATCATCACAACCACGCATCTACTCATTACGGCAAAAAAACCTCGAGTGTTCTATTGCTTTTATGCTACAGTTGTGCAAAATAAAGGAAAAAGGAAAGTAAAGAAGGACAGAACATTGGAATAAACATGTTTTAATTTTGGCTGTTCCTTCCACCAAAACAGCAGCGGACTTTTTGTGTGAAAGGCAGAGCCATGAAATTGCCACAATATCTAGTTAAGGCCAGCCTTTTCAGGATTTGGCAGATTACTCTTAATGTTGTTTGAATCCAGACAGTCTGGAAAGTATTTCACATCTTGTTTGCTGGATTGCATTCTGTTTATTTCTTTCTAACTCCGGTTTAAACTGCGACTGAAAATCTTGTTTAGGGGTTCAGAATTTGACGCAGGCCCGCTGTCATACTCTTCTTCTGTCCAAATAGACTATAGCTCAAATATGGCCTTATATTAGTGTCAGATGTAAAAATTAGGGCCGAGCACATTAACACTTTATCTCGTTAACTCATTATTTAATTAACGCCTACAATTATTTTATCGCACGTTAACGCAGGTTTTTAAAAAATCCTTTTATTTTGAAAGATTATTGCATTTTTGTGCTCGTGAGTACGTGCAGCATGTCAGCTGGTTTCTGCGGGGGTCAGGCGCCCCATTACTTTTGTCCATATTATATGGACATAAGTAATGGGACGCCTGACCATTACACCATCAGGGACTTTAATGATACTGCATTCAGATACATAGATTTTCATGTGGAGTTGGTCCTCCTTTACAACTGCTATAATGGTTCCACCCCCATGCTCTGGACTCTGAGGGGAACTTTTCTGTAACAAACTAGATAACGTTTTTCTGTAACAAACTAGATAAAACTTGAATGCCGAGCAGGGGCAAATAGCTTTGATTTATATTTGATTTGATTAAGTTGTGATTTACAAAAATATTTGAATGTAACTGTGTAACTGCTGTTAAAAAGCTCATTAGCTTAAAGTGTTTGGAAACCAAATGTTATTGCACTTTTGTTCATATGGCAGTTCTTTAAAAATAAAAGCACACAATACACTACTTTTGAATTAATTATTTTTGCATATAACAATACGATTAATCGCAGAAAACCAAGAGATTAATCACGATTAAAATTTTAATCGTTGCCCAGCATTAGTAGAAATATAGATAATTCTATGAAATACATAGACTAATATGAAATGAATTATTATTTAGCAACTGGTGATCAGTTATTTGAAGTTCTGTGTATGTAAAGCATACTAATTGGTGTGTAAAATATAACTATTCAATGACATTTCAGTGTAATGGCAATATCTCAGAAGGTCAATGGGTTTAGGTGACTTTGAATCTAAAGTGTTATGATGGGCGACGACAGGACAGAATACATATTAAATTAATATTTGTGGCTCACATCTGTGTGGATCCAAGCCATATATAGTGAAGAGTGTGTGTGAGGTTTGGGAAGGCCATCGGATTAGTACTTGTGTGTGTGTGTGTGTGTGTGTGTGTGTGTGTGTGTGTGTGTGTGTGTGTGTGTGTGTGTGTGTGTGTGTG
>JBBIGA010000035.1:3344099-3357619 GCA_037576975.1 Alestes dentex | reverse complement strand
GTGTGTGTGTGTGTGTGTGTGTGTGTGTGTGTGTGTGTGTGTGTGTGTGTGTGTGTGTGTGTGTGTGTGTGTAAGCTACAGCTGCAGCCACAGCATCGAGCAAATTCCATTTCTCAGATGAGGTAGGGCTGGAAATAGCCGAGGCAACCCCAGTCATGTTAATTCACCAGCTCTGCATCAGCATGTTCAAAGAATAAGTGAGTCTGCAAAATGTCCTTGGATTAAAGTGCGATGGCGAGCCTCAGTTCAGCCCGGTCTCCTTGAGCAACTGAAGTTTTGTTATTTACTCCTATCGCTTCCTCCATAATTGGCCTTAATCTCCTCAAGGTTATCCAAGCTGTGCGTATTTACTTAAGCTCCGTACTTCAGTCACCTGGCGGGGAGTGCGCTCTGCGTGAAATAAATCTGCCTTTTTTCTGTGCCATGTGTGTCCGTGGTTTTGTTTGTGTGTGTGTGTGTGTGTGTGTGTGTGTGTGTGTGTGTGTCTACATCTGTGGGCCTCTTTTCAGATGTACATCACGAGCACCATCAAGACGAAGAGCAGTCGGCTCGCCAAGCCCGTGCTGTGCTTGGGAACGCTGTGTGCAGCTTTCCTCACCGGCCTCAACCGCGTCTCGGAATACCGGAACCACTGCTCGGACGTCATCGCAGGCTTCATCCTGGGAAGCTCTGTGGCTCTTTTCCTGGTCAGTTTAAAAATGTTTCTTTCACTTTGTAGAGCAAAGCATCTCTGACATAGCTAACTTTTTTTTTTTTTTTTGCTTTTTAGATGATAATTCACGATCATGATAATGCTAGCAGCTTGGTTTGTTACAGGTTTTATCTAATCAGCTGATCACAATTAAGAGCTAATTGTAATTAAGCTCACTGCAGTTATTTTCCACATTATTTTTGTATTTTTTGGGGTTGGGGAAAGCACATGGTTGTTGCAAAAACTGTCTAACAGAAATTATACTTCTGACTAGTGCGCTAATGTTTTGAAGGTACTGGTGCGCAACGTTTGTTTCCTTGAGCTGTTTATGTCCTCAGTCGGTAGCTGCTCCATAACAACAAGTCTAGTGCAAGAAGGCTAATCAGCCGTTTTAGATGTGCACTTTAATAGCTGCACACAATGAAAGAAGAATTAAATCATGAATTGCAATATTTATATGGCAATTAATCATCAGCCAAAATTTCAAGACAGGCCTACTTGCAGCTCTTTATACTTTTGGGAAAGTTTATGAATAGACCAGTAGAAGTGATTTACGATAGCACATTTGAAAGAGTGAAAACATTTATCTGCAACCAAACAAATCCTTGATCCAAACTTTTTGTTTGTCATTTGTTGAGGAGGTTTTGCTTGAAGAGGTTTGCCGTAAGCTTCTCTTTCACTTGTTCTGGGGAACTGGCGGTGTTTACACTAGTAATTGCAGAAACCTTTACTTGTCTTGTCACAGCCTCTACAGAATGTTCAGTGCTTGTCTGCAGCTCCGTTTGCATTTTCCAAGTCAGTTCATCGGCTTCAAGTGTCTTCTCCTGTACAGGGACTGTGTGTGGTGAACAACTTCAAAGGGGCTCACTCGACCCCAGCCAAACAGAAGACGGAGGATTACCGCGGCCTCCCACTGATGACGTTTCCTCGTGTGGAGAGTCCTCTAGAGACCCTCAGCGCACAGGTACATCCCTCAGCACACTCCTGATCATTCACGCTCTTAATAGTAAGGGTTCCTAAATGGTTCTTAATTACCTGGCCATACAGTTCTAGGAAAAAACTTTTGAAACTTAACACTGGGGGACATTCTTAAAAAGTTTAAAAAGGATCTTCACACTCCACACATTCCAGGCTTACAAATAAATGATTCTATAAAGAACCATCCACTGAAAAGTTCTGTAGAGAACCAAAGTGGTACATATATGGCAATGCTTCAAAGAACCCTTTTTAACAACTTTATTTTTGTACACATAATGGTATGTATGCTGGCTCGTAGTCTAATAATAGTATATCATGTTTGACTTTCGTCTTACTCTGTGGAAGAGTCATGCCTCAGATCCTCCAGATTATCTCCTAGACATGTTTCATGATGTCCAAATTGGGTTTGGGTTCATAGCGTGGCATGTGGTGGGTGGATATGGGGTGCTTATACCTTAAAGAGATTATTTGTCATACGTCAAGTGTCATGAGCGGCTTAGCACTTGAAGAGATTTGGAAACTTCTATCACTATAACTGTTTCCCCCACGCTGGTGTCTATATCGTGTTCACGCAGGAGCTATTATATTTAGTCTGAATGCATATATTTCAGTTCACGTCCCTTATTTGGCAGGCATTTTGCTTTTAATTTCATAATGTTTACTGAAATTCCATGCCTGTTATAGTCACCTTGCCCTAAAGCATGAATGTCAGTGATACTCCACAATTGCACCCAGTTTCTTTCTGCTACAGCCCCAGCAGGTTGCCATTTATTCCTCTTAAACCTGGGCGGAGGGGAACCGATGCCTGCATTTTTATCATACACAGCAGGGAAATACAATGGTCCTTTTCCAAATTGATTTTGACATCCTCTGCAGTAGGGAAAATCTAGCCAGACAGCTCTATTGACAGTGAGCCAGCAAAAACAGCTCTTCTGCTTTAACAGGCTGTGCTCCAGAGTGGGCCGGAGAATTCCTGTGCACTTTTTTGACAAATGTGAGAGACACAAACTCATCAGCCCATCGCAGTTTGGGATGGCTTGTTAAGGACAATGCCCCGCACAATGAAGCTCAATGTGTGCAGTAAGCTGAGGGGAAATCAGGCATCCTGTCAGGGGGTTTTATCAGGACGAGCAAGAGGAGCGAAGCAGTTGATTCAACAGGAAATGGGGTCGAAAAAGACGCCGCCTCCCTCCTCAGCTCTCACACCTCTCTGCGATCAGCTTTTTGGTTTCGTTTAGATTGAAGTGTAATCAGAGTCGGGGGCAGGATCTGTTCAGGAAGGTCTTTCCATCGAAAGAAACAGCGGCCTCAATGCGCATCAGTCTGAATCCCATCTTTTGTGTCTTTTCAGAACCATTCGGCATCAATGACTGAAGTCACTTGACTAAGGGGCCAGCACAGAGTCACCTTTGCTTCACCTCAACACTTCTAGGCACAAGATGTTTTTGTACTGTCGCATAATGTAAAAGAAAAATATGAAATAATAGTATTATGTTGTTCCAAGTTAGAGGCAGATGTTTTGTACATTTTGTAAAAGACAGTGCTGTAGCTTTCCCTTCTGTTATCTTCGGTCGATCACATGTCAGGAGTTACGCCTTCCTCGTCATGTTTTACATCACTAAGTAAAAACAGTCTATATATGATGTTACTGAAATATCGATGTTGTTCTGTGGTATTTGTACAAAGGATTATTTTATTCAGATTTTTGTTTCCTGTAAATTTTTTGAGAAAGATCATGTTTTTGTATTATTTTTGTTATCTGTACAAAACATTTTGATCAACTTTGCCTGCTGTTTTTCCAGGAATGTTTTTGGTATTCCTATTTTTTGATGTAAGGAGAGAAAAAAAAAACACATTGAATTGTGGCACATTGATTTTTCCAATGGCATCTTTGAATTGCCATTGACTCAGCATGAAAGTACACAGAACTGTTTGGCAAACTGTTCCATTCTTTCTGAACTGTATACCGTTTTCCTTTGAGGTTTGCATTTCGTTGGAAATGCTGCATATATTTTTGATTTGTCTGTCAAATAAATAGTCTGTAGCTGAACTGCTGCACTTGGTGTGACTCTCTTGAATGCATATATGGATCCTGTGACACTTGGGCCTCTCAGAGTTCATGTAGGGGAGACCAGGCCACAAACTAAAATGGGGTATAATGTAACATGAACATTTTATGCAGTTAAACAGATCAACATAGAATGCACTTCATGCTTAATTTATATTTGCATAGCAGCTTCATCTGACATTTTTACAGCGACTGAAAGTACCTTTTTTTATTTTAAGTGTTTTTTCATTGTAAGATGCAGCAAAAATGCAGCATCTCCACAGTTTGGTTAGTCTAAAACACCCAAGGCACCAATTTAAACATTTGAAGAAGTCCAAATACTCCCATATATTTCATAATACTAATGTTGTGATGTTTTATGCATAGATGCATTCAAAATATATATAAAATTAATTCTGAATTTGTTGTATGGATATTTGGTCTTATACTTGTTGGTCAATTTGCCCTGTTTGAGACATGATTCATACTTACTTTGATTATGTGTTTAGGTTGGAAAGCTAATCTGATTTAAAAAAAAATTAATTAAAAACTGTATTGAGAATTGTTTTGCCTCGACTTACCATACTCCTTAGTGACTTACAGTAGAATTGCTCATAAACAGTGTTTGCTGGAAACAAAGTTGATGTTTATGGTGCTTGTGCAAAAACTGGTTCTCACTGCAATACTTTTATAATTAAGACAAAGTGTTAATAGAAAATACACATGTTAACAATATATGATTATTATATGTATGTTACTGCATTCTCTTGTCTGAGAAAGGGATAATCATTTGATCAGGATTTTTGTTTTGACTAGCTGTGGGCTAGGCTACGAGCCTTGGGCTAGCTAACACCTAACGTTAGGTGGACCTTTGGCATTTCATCATCGGTTTCTCCAAATGAGTTTTGAAGCTACCTGTTAAATGTACTATTGTGTTAAACTGCCACTAACTGGGAACGAGAACTTGATCGACTAAAGTCAAACGTGTCTGCTTAAAAGAGACAGCCTTGTTAGACACAAACAGGATTTCATTGGTTTGTCTGCTTCTGTTTTCTGCACTGAGTTGGATTTTAAATGCCTTTTTTGCCACTAGAGCCTATGAGCGAAGGGCCTAATGGGCTGCATGTCCTTTGCAGTCCTCTATTCCACGTCCTTACAAGCTTACTAATGAGCACAAACTGCTCAGCAATAAACACAAACCCCGGCCTGCAGTTTTAACAGTGCTAGTGTTTCTTTGCTCTGCACAAGTTCGTGTTTTTCTGCACCTGAGTTCCATCATTAGCTAATAATCAGGTCCTTCTGGAGCGTTTGAGCAAGAAAACAAGAAACGATCCGGACGGACAAATCAGGAGCTGAGGCAGGAAACAGAGAGCTGGTACAGATCACCACTATAGGCAACATGTTCATGCTCCACTTTCTTTCATAGCTACTGTTGCTGGACTGGACAGAACGCTTTTTGTCAAAGCATCTGAATTTACAATTAGAAATAAGTTTCACCATTACAATATTTGCTAAGAGTTACTGAGTTTCCAGTATGCATGGGCTATTTCACAGATTTAATATTTGAACAAAATAAAGGCTTGTATCCCAATACAAATATGTGTGTCTGTGTATATATAATGTTTTCTTGAGCACTAAAGAAGAAACCCAAGGAAAAAAAAGTTGTAACACAATATTGTAAAAACACTACCAGTATAAGATAATACATGTACACCTATGTAGTTTTCTGAATGTCATTTTTCTGATACCATTATCGTCTTGGTGGTCGTACATTAGGGATGTTTGTCTGAAAAACGTCTATTATATAACAATCTCCATTCATTTCTAGATCTATCTACCCTTTTTGGGCCTCGGTACTGTAACTAGTGCAGAGTATGACCAATACACTAAATCAGTTTTACAAAACTCAAGTGTGGGATCAGACTGTGACAGTGTAAAAATAAAACAAGAACTTCTCTGCCTATCTAAAAAAATCTGTGGTGAAACTGTTTGACTATGCAGTGATGAAATGTATAGGCTGATGCAGATACCAAAAACCTTTTTAAAAAATGCAGAAATTGGGACTGCATCTACGTGGACTAGAAAAATACATCTCGCAAATTTGTTCAAGCTTAACAATTAGGTAAAATTAGAAAAACGAAATCGTTTTAACGCAATGACCTAAACATTCTGCTCCTCCAAAGTTGAATAAATGCAGTAGTGTACATTCCTAGATGATGGTATTTCATGTCCGTAATAACGGTATCATCACAATGTTAATTGTAATTGATATTAAAACCTGCAACAGCTGCTATGGAAGAATGCATTTGTAAGCAAAGACGTCATTTTTATGTCTGTTAAGTAATGGATAGGTCACTTCTTCCAATCATAGCCTTGTTGCTCACACTTCGGTGTTTGGTAGATGGTTTCTTTCTGAATTCGAAACATTCCTGGGTTTTGGTACCCAGGAAACCTGTAGAGGAGACTCAGTCTACATCATCCATTGAAGGGCTTCACTCTTTTTGTGGCTGAACAAGCATGATTCTGGCTGGACCTTCATGCCAGGTGGAGACATTGTGTTTACTACTCATGTTCTGCCCTTATTTCTGCATTGCAAGAGTTTTAGTTATAAGAAGTGAGCATTTACCCTGAAACTTGGTGAAGAAACTCAGTTTGCATCATGCAATGAAGGCCTCACTCTTTTTCTTTTGTTGAACAAGCACCATTCTGGCTGGATCTTCTCGTCGGATAGAGGCATTGTGTTTACTACTCGTGTTCCGCCTTCAAGCTTGACGCACTACACCAAACTGAATATGAGTTTGCTTGGGTGCCTGCATATCCGCAGGGATTAAAACACACACAGTTGGTGTTTAAGTACTGAAGCATCACAAAGCTTCAGGTGAGGTGGGATTGTTGCACCTGCTGATATGAAGACGTTGCCTTAAATTCAGCTGCTGAAATATTACCCTTACCTTATCTGCCACTTTTTTATTCTTTGAGTAGCAGCCCCGAAAATCTGGTTTCATTTTACTAAATCTTGCCTACAAAATGCAGTATTTAATAAATCCAACAAACCAAGTTCAGTGTAAATGAGTGATCGCATTCACCTTTAAATGTCAAAGCTTCTTTTTAATTAGTAGACTGAGAACCCTTTTAGAGGTTCACAGTAAAGACTCTCCCATTGCAAACCAAGAGACCGCAATCATGCTTTCTTCTGTAAAATGGGTTAGCGCTTTATATCAATATGCAGAAGGTGCTACCATATATCACACTTTGACACCTTAAATAAATGGCTGTCACTTTGATACACAGAGTGCTTTCCCCTTGGACAGTCGCACTGTCTTCAGTGAAGTCCCACACAAACACAGGCTACAGTACCAGTGAAAGCGGAGCTCTAGGAAAATGTTTGCTGTATCCAAATTTCTCACTGCTTTGTTCATTGTCAGCATCCCCTCCCCCCCCCCCCCCCCACATCAGAATGATCAGTCCAGTGTGAAGTCAAAATAAATAAAATCGAGAAAAATAACACTGCCTTTTTAAAAACAAGTGCAGAGGAACACTGAGACAGCCTTGCCCCCTTAGGAAGCAAAATTGAAATAATCCGCCATTAGGTCCAAGTCTCTGAATGCTGCGAGTGCATAAGAGCCGAGCCACAAAAAGAGCTCCAAAAGCTCTAGGGCTCGCTTGCCATTTTTACTTGCTGATACTGTTCCAGTTCTTTTTTTTTCTTCATGGCCAGCTGCAGCTGCTGTTTGATGATCTGGATCTGTGACTCCAAGTCCGTCAGCTCCTGAACTATGGGGTTGCGTGCCAGGCCCAGCAAGTCTGTTTTCCCATTGGAGGTGGCTTGCAGGGGAAGCTGTCTCTTCACCTGCGGGGGTGGGAGCTCTTTGCACTGTAAACACTCCACGTCATTCTGCTGCCCCTCCTGACTGCACAGGTGCCGCCGCGTGCAGATGGCGTTCTCAGAGGTATTCCACAGTGGCTGTTGGTTATTTCCAATATTGCACCTTTTATATAGGGTCGAGAAACAAAACGTGTACAAAATCAGATTGTCAGGTCCCTTAAGGCACTTTTCCATAAGCATACAGGAACCGTGGTGTACCTAAACCATACTGCAATGGGACTGAACTTACAGTACTCTTTGATTTTGCAGTGTATCTCAGCCCTGTAACGGTGCTGCTACCAGTATCTCAGCAGTGCAGATCTCTCCCTGCAGTTTATGGCCCGCTGTTGACTAAAACCATGACCATAGAGTTGTACCAGTGAAACCATTTAGGTTTGTTTTTGACTTTCTTGCATTGTTTAGCCCAGTTAACTTGTTAGCGATGGCCTGGTACACCTTTGCGTTTCTCACGGTGTTAAAGATAAATTTGTTAGCGTCATAGAAAACTACCACTGAAATGTATGTACAGCCCCATTAAATAGATAAGAGTGCTTGCACTTTGACTTGTAAGTTGTTAGTTTGGCCTCTTTCCATGTAGTGATGACAACATTTCAACCAATCAAAAAGCAGGGATGCAGTCAGCTGAAATGCGGCCTGCTTTTGACCCTGCCATCGTTCGGGGCTGTGACTGCCCAGGTATGGCTTGGGCTACGGGCCGCTTTATTTGTAGCGGAAAAACATTTGTTTGCAGTATGGCATGGCTCCTTGTGCCAGTAGAAAAGTGACATTAGAGTTATTATAGTTACTACTTGTTGCTATATTAAAATAATTACACAATTAAGCCTTTACATGATGAGTTACATCATGAAAATGTATGTTCTGTTCATAGTCTGGTCAGTCTGCAACTTCTTGTATCTGTTTGTTCTGGTGCCAAACAATGACGAACATGACAAAGCAACTGCACTTTCTAAGAGTAAAAGCTTTCATGATTACGTCTCTTCATAACTACTTGATTCAACAGGATACTGTGTCCAATAGGGTAGAATTGCTGTAGTAGCTGTTTTGCAAGCTGTGTTATTATGTACCCTTCAATTTGTGGCCTTTGAAAAGCAAACAAACTGATATTCAAGACAGCTTGACCCAGTAATTTGATTTTTACCTTGTAATCCATCCAAATTAGTGAGCGGACATATTTCAGACAGGCTGCAATTGATTTTGACATGAGCTAAAAGTCTATTAGTTCAAAATACCACATAGCATTTTTCTCTGCAGACATTCATGTGGTTAATGAGCAAGCATGACATTTCTTTTCTAGTGCTCGAACAAAGGGGGAAAAAAAGATTACCAACCAAAATCATTAACTCATACTTTCAGTGTAAATGTATGTTTGTTGGCTTCTGTGTTAATTAGTGGAGAGACAAATGTATCTCAGTACATGCTGTGCAGTAATTAACTACTTACCTTTTTTCCGGTTTCGCAACAGTTGCTAATTTGTCTTCATTGAAGGTCGGGTTAAGTGCTCGATGTAATCTCTGACAGGACAATCATATTAAGTGTGATAAAAGAAAATGGAGAAACACAATTTGAGAATATGCTAATGCAGTTACTTTTTATCCACTCACTCTTCCATTAATGCTCTAATCCATCACTGCAATAAAATTTGATTATAGTTAATACTGCCAGTGTGAAAGAAAATAAATGGACTCACTTGACTTGTATGAAGCCAGTACTTGTACTGTGGCTTGTTCTGCATTCTGGGTATCACCCAGCGATGGACAATGTGTTCGGCAATAGTGGTGAGGAGAGACAAGGCAACTCCCACGCAGAGCATTACAAATAACCCTGAGAAGTGTTTGATCCCCATCTGTAAAGTCTGGATTTCATAAAATACGCATTTGATTATCTTAAAAGACAAACACAGTCCCACAGAGCTCCAAAACCAGCTACAGGAGATGACATGATTTGATTGTATAATAAATATTCCTTTCGTTTTTCTGTTTGTCTCTTACCTCTGTGACTGCAAAACTTCTTTTACCACAGGGCACCACTTTATACCACTTATCATGCAGCATGTCCATAAATCCATCTGATTTATACTGACTGACCAATTCAGAGATGTTTGATGTTAGAGGAGAATTCTGTTTGAGACCAATGCCATAGCCTGTGAAGTAAATTATTGGAAGGATGTTGTGTTATATAAACAATGCACCAAACACTGAAGTGGATGAAACTTTGCTGCAGTGCTATAATAAATAGACATGTATTGTAGCTGCGTTATATTACAAATCCACATGCATTTGTTACCATTGCTGACACCGATCTGATACCCAGGTTTTTGTATCAGGCTGACAGAAGTAGAATATGTGGGATCAGATATCAGAAGAAAACAAATTGTACAAATGTGAAATGTATTATGTGTTTTCATATGTCTTCATCTGTATTATGTTTATTAAGTGTTATGCTAGAATTACAGTCTATTATAAACAGTTTAATTTTTGAACACAAATGTAACATAACTCTAGGTGTTTTTTGCTTAATAAAAACTCATTTAAAAAATTAGGTTTTCTGGAAGTCATTTTGATTATTTATCTTTCCTCTCTAACCTGGTAGAATTTTCTTTGTGTGTCAGCATGTATTGTGGCACCATACCAAACATTATAAGTCTATTGCATGTATTGTGTTGAATCGTATTCAAGTATAATTATATCCACTCCATAGCGAAATGTAAGAATTAAGTATAAACCGAAGGATGGAATCAGTGATATACTTGCCTTCAATCGCAAATGGCTTCCCCACTGTGAGAGTTTTGCAGTCTGCATCAATGGATACTTCATAATCTAAGAGGGCTTTGTCCATGATAAAAGCATCAAGTTTCTGAGGATCAGCTCTGAAATTACATTTGGAACATGGCTATTACATTCAGACATTTGCTGCTTTAGAAGTGTCATATTGCTGACTTATGTACTGCCATTTCTCTAAACACCTAATGCGCTATCACAGAAGCACACTGTGCTTTTTGACATGTACATCTCTGATTGCAGGCAACATTAAAATGCTGCCTTTGTGTTGCCTTTAATGTGTTCCACTGGATGAAACATCTGTTCAACGAAATGTCTGTGTGGCTAGATGGTGACATGGATTATGTATGTCACAAACCAAATTTCTAGCAAGTAGATATGCACAAATTTATCCGGGGCAATTTCAAAGGCATGTTATCTAAGAAACACAGTTTGCAGTTGGATTTTAGGAAGGACCTGCATTGCATTTTATACACAAAAAACTGCCCTGAACTCCATGATGGGTGTGCTGTTTGGGGGATTTACAAAATACACACTAGCAATATTCTGGAGGCACAAGGTGCGATTTGAGGACAGCCCCAAAATCAATCTGCAGAGGTTGTAAAAGATCAAAAGGGCACTCAAACAGAATGGCAAGCCTTGCAGTCAAGTGAATCCGTCAAGAAAACTCCCAGCTCGTGAATGCTGTGCTCTAAATTATGACTCTGCAGATCTTCTGTATATTATCACATCAGGTGCGATGGTTCATAGCTACTTCTAAGTATACGTATAACTCTTTACTGTCCAGCATACCTATTCCTAACTGGACAAGCAGGGCATGCTAGAGGGCAACCCGAGAGCATTCAGAACATTACTTGTCTGAAGCTGTGATCTATAATCCTTTGCTGTAATGATTATGACTCACTTAAGGTGGTCTATTCCATCAGGGGTTGTAGGAACATTGTATCGCCTCATGTATTCATGCATTTCTGGAAAGCTTTTTTTCACGTAATCCTCAGCGCTGCTTTCCCGCACAGTCCCGAATCGGAAGCCCTGTGATGGATGGTGGAGCTTAAAGAAAAGAGTCACTGCCATTAGTAACGACACAGGTTTCAACCCACGAGCCATTTTGAAATCCTGCATGGGAAAGAAAATGACACTCTTACCTTCGGATCGTGTATACCTGAGAGCTGCTCGTAGGTTTTTTCTCCGACCATTACCGCAGCTAGATTGGCTGTGTATGTAGACAGACAAAAGAGACAGAATATGGCCCAAAGGTTCATGAGAAATCGACCCGTCCAGCACTTTGGCGGTTTAATGGCAGCTGTCCTTCCGAACAAGATGGCATAGCAAACGTTAAGTGCTGAGGAGAAGGAAAAGACCCGGTCCCTGTTCCTTCCCTTAGGGGTCATCCCAAAAGGGCTCTTCCACTCATACAGGGTGAGAAAAACGGCCGTTACGTGTAGGGACACAAATATCCCAAGCCACATACTCCAGTGTAGCGGCCACATGAAGGCTCCAATTGGTGCAGCTGTGTCTCGAGTCCTGACCAGGATGCCCAGGCTGGTAGAGAAGAAAGGGCTGGTGAAGTCGATCACCTGACTGCGGGCTGAGTTGATGCTGAAGGAGGTGACTGCCAGGTGTGCTGCCCCACTCATGAGGTCCCCCACCAGGCCTGTCCAGCGGCCATTTTTGTAAGCTCCATATTTTCCATCCCCTACAATGTAGAGGTCAAAATCAAAGCCCATGTCCTCGGCTAACTTTTCCAGCAGGTCAATGCAATAACCATAGCAGCACTTTTTCAGCTCCACAGGCACAGTGTCATTGCCCCCCTGAAGTCCCTGAAAGAGGCTGTCCAACAATGTTGTACTGTTCGTTAGCGGGTCCAGGCAAAGTTGCCCTGCGGGGCACTGACCGTCCTCGTCCACCTCACGGGTGAACACAAAGGGATGCTCTACCAGGGTGACCACCCTCAAGTGCAGCCTTGAGGAGTGCCTCCAGTCACCCCCAGGGTAAGGCTGCCTCTTGCTAGACCAAGCTCCATAGTCCATCACTACTTTTCCTTGCTTCCAGCTACCAAGCCGAGTCCACATAGGGTTCCCTATAGGGTCATGCTGCAGGTTCCAGATGAAGTGATGGCTTTCAGAGATGACGGTAGACTCCTCTTGAACATGAATGTTGCCACTTAGCCCGTCAAATGATGTGTTGGCCATGAACCTGAAGCACAATAAAACACAAAACAATATCAGTACATCTGTCCTCCCTTTTATCTTTACATTCCACAGTATCCAGTTCTTTCTTTTCACCTCTATGAAACAGCAGCAGTGGAGGCAGAGGTAACACTTGTTAAATCTGCAATGAGAAGGAAGGGAATATCTGTAATGAAGCCCCTGTGGCAGTTGGACAGGACAAGCTGGAGGGTTGCTTGACACTGCATCTTGAGAGGCTGCAGTTGATATGCTGCTTCTTTGAGTGTGTCAGCTAACCGCACGGTGTCATGCACTACAGCTCCTTGTGTTTTTCCCTGGCAGCTTCTTTCTGTTCACTATGATAATTCCCATCTACCACACTGTGCTTTTTCTTCTTCTCGTTGTCACATCCCCCCCCCCCTTTACATGTAGAGGATTATCGTCAGCAGATATATAAGCATACAGTCAGCAGTGACCTATTATATGGAGATTGCAGGGAACTGTTACATCTCTGATGTCACACACCTCTATGATGTTACAGATGCACTTTTCCACCTAACCAAAAGGCACCAAACATATAACACCTCCATGTTTTATGCCTGAGCATGCACAACGTTTCACCTCCCTATCAGAACTTATTCCTTATTACATGCAGCACCCTTCCCCACTCTGAAGTGTGTTTTTGAAAGTCTACCATGGCCAAAACCAGATTCTGTTTGGTCGTCTGTCACTTCTGGCACTTATCTTACCGTTATCAAGACAGGACACGGTCAACCATTTAATATTCTGCCAAGTTGTTTGTGATGTGTATAGACAGATCCTGGCAGGCCCCAGGCATTGCCCTAGGCATTTCACAAAGGGGTGATGCGGCTTAATCAGATTCAGACAATTTTTTGTTGTTTTTGAAATAGTGCTGACACAAGGTTGTGTTTAAAACACAACCATGGCCAACTGACATTTTAAAACACGTCTG
>JBBIGA010000035.1:3327146-3339118 GCA_037576975.1 Alestes dentex | reverse complement strand
GCATGGAGCTACAGAATTATTTCCCACTTCTGGGTAACCTTATCATTTTTAAACCTCTCACAGTTCAGCACTGTCCTTTGTACCATTTCATGATATTCATTGGACTTAAACTGTTTGAATTTCAATTAAAAAAAGCTTGAAACACTGGTGTGTTCTAAAACCTTTTGACCGGTAGTGTATACTTAGCTAAATGTGATCAAACTGAAGAGCCTAGCTAGTTATCTTCTAGATTAGCTGCTCAGCATACTTATTAAATGGATTTTATAGCTGCATATTTGTGAAATAGGACAGGTTAAACTGTGACAAGGCTGAACTTTAATCTGAATGTTAGGTTCCATCTTAAACAGTGTAGCTTCATGTTCTTATAACTGAAGGTGGAATGGAGAAATAAAAACTTCTAGATTGTCAGATAATGATGTAATATTATATGTAATATTAACAGTGTAATAATGATGGGTTGAGTGTTGTTTAAAATGTTGTAGTGGAAGTGATGAGCTCTAGGGTCTATGTTGGAGTCAGTTCAACTCACAAAGATCCCACTTGTTTAATCAGTTGTTCTCAAACAGTGTGATGCTCGCTCGACCATTTAACTTGGTGCCAAGATGGAATCAGGAATCCCAGCCAAGATTAGTTATACGAGGTGTCTTTCGGCTTAGCTTGAGGGAAACTTGCACCTACACTGGCAATTAGCAGACACAATCGGTGACCCCTGCTATACTGGGGGTATAAAATATGCCTACAATTGTCTTGGCCTTCCCATTTCTACAGTCCATTATTTAATGGAGCAGCATTTATAGCAGTTTATAGTTTACTGTACATAGTCAAATATGGACTAAATGATCTGCATGGTGAGGCAATATTTTGATACAGTCTGGGTCCCTTTGGCTTGATAGTTTTTGCTTTCAAGTTGTGTAAAAGACAGTCAACCCCCCCACCCCCCCCACTGTGCCGTTCAGTTTGCCCACAGATAAACAGCTTAATCTCTGCAAATCATTACCAACCCATGATGAAGAATCAGTGATGCAATACTGATGATTTGTCTAAACGCATGCTGCTCTGCCACATTACTATATGTTTATTTACTGCTAAAACATGTTTTATGTAATAGCAGTTTTTCTCAGTGTGGTTCCCAATGACTGGCCGTTAATTACACACCGTTAATCAGCCCAAGATAATCAAGCCTGTGTGCATACTTTCAGGAAATTCTATTTCTGTCAAATTATATTTGCAGTTATGATTTCAGTATTTGTAGACATGGAGGATCAGTTTTAAATCTCTGCTCATATTTGATGTCTTTTCCTGTTCCCGCCTCCGCTGGTGACTTTTTCGCAGAATAAAGTCATTTAGCTTTATAGACGTGAATTATGGCCAAAATTATTACTCAGATTCAACAACATTAATAACGCAGTGTTCCAAATTGCTTTATGGCTGTGTAATGAGAGACAGTAATGGTGATGTGTTTATATGGAAACTCAGCATTATGAAATGCTTACCTAAGCTCTGCTTTAGAGGCCGGCCCTAAAAACTCAGATAACAGCCCTAAACACTCTTCACTACTTCAACAAAGGCTGTGTCTCAACATGACCAGGGGTGAGAGACAAACTTTTTTTCAGTTTAACTACAATTTGTGTAAAGCCTAGAAACCTGTTGTTGTTATCCTCTATATTCACACTGTTCTGTAATATATTCCTTTATTCCTTCTGATGTAGAATGTTCTTCCCATCCACATTGCTCTAGAATGTTCTCATATGAATATTGTTCTAGATTTTTCCCCACTCACATTGTCTTCGAATATCCTCTCATTCACACTGTTCTAGAATGTTCTTACCATTCACCCTGTTCTAAAAATGTTCTTCCCATTCACATTGTTGTAGGATGTTCTCCTCATCCATGTTGTTCAAAAATTTCACCCATTCACATTTTACAATGTGCTCCCTATCCATTATGTTTTAGAATGTTCTCACGTCAGTATAGTTAAAGATCCCGCCCCCCCATTCACACTGTTTTTGAATATTCTCCCATTCACATTGGTCTAAAATGTTCTCTACATTCACACTGTTATAGAATGTTCACCCTCGTTCATGTTGTTCTTGAACAGTGCCTTCTCTTCACACTGTTCTAGACTGTTTTCCCTATTCACTCTGCTTTGAAACGTTCTCCTTTCATTACACAGGGCTAGAACGTCTTCCATACAGTCAAGGTTCTTCTCATTCACACTTTGCCCTTTCACAGTGATCATGTACATCAGCAGTACATTAACCTGTGAGTCCAGCAGCAGTGGCTGAACATCAGTCAGCTGTGTATTGAGCTCAGCATTTTACCGACCGGCTCTGTAACCTGTAAACTCTGGTGTGAGCGTGACTCCAACAAATCTCTGTGGCAGATATACAGCAGGCTGATGTCTTTGCCCTTTCAGTGAGTGACAGTGGAGAACTGATTCAGCCATTTTCACATGCAGAGCTTGCTGCCTGTGATAAACAGTTTACAGACTATGTAAAGAAATCACTATCAGTATTGACCCTTAGAACACGAGCGGCACAGATCTGTTTTGGAAGCTCAACAAATAACAAAAACACAGCTCCTTTTGTGGCAGTTGCCCCGGTTTCTGTCGATGCTCAAGGTGCCAGACAAGCTGGGCTCAGTTTGGTGTTCCTATATCAGGTAGAAGCAAAGTAATTGTTATTTTAAAAATATGTAATAATAATAACAACCGCTACTGGGGATTTAAAAATGGCATCAAATACAAATAGGTTTTAGAAACAAACAGAAAAAACACAAGACCTTTGAACTTGGGAGAACTTTTGGGATAGTCTCCGTCCACAAGTGGGTGGGGCAAACCCGCAGAGGGAGGGGGTCCGGAGAGCAGCTGAGCGATGGCACGCCGAGCAAAAGAGCACCAAATGGCGAGTGTGTAGGAAAGCAAGCACTGGTTTTAGACAGTTTTACACCGTTTTTATTTGTTGAAATCAGATTCTACTAATACACTCCGAGTTCAAAGGGCTAATGTTATTAATGTGTGGCATCATCAGGTAATTTGCACCTAAATTTCTGACTAAGGTTGAGCCATACAAGTTAACTTTTCAGTGTCCTACCCGGTTGCAAAGACATGCATGTCAGGAGGTCCGGAGATGCTAAATTGCTCCTAAAAATGTGTGTGTGTGTGTGTGTGTGTGTGTGTGTGTATCTGCCCTGTGATAGACTTTTGACCTGTCCACAGAGTTTCTCTGCCAATGAGTGCTGGGATAGGCTCCAGCACCCCCGATGCTGATTAGGAGAAGCACTTTAGAAAATGAATAAATGAACAAATGAGAACAGTTTTTAAAGAGAAGTTCATGATCATAGCACACCATAAGTTTATAAGGTGTTTTGTGTGATTCAGATGTTTTTATTTCTGTATCATATATTGTCACTGCTTTTGAAAGCACAGGATGTCGGTCTTGGTATGGAAACGATTGAGGGTTTAACCCACACAAGGACATGAACTGCATACATCAACTGATTTTTATCATTTATTAAGTCTGCTTTAAGGGCATCTGGATTAAATGACTTTTTAGAGATCAGATTTGAATAATTCTCCTTGTAGCTCTGCCTCCTGATTGAAACTATTTTATTTATTCATTCTGTCTTTTTAATAGCTGTGGTGTCTGATCCTTGACATGAAAACTTAACTATCCTTATTTAGCACCAGGGCTATATGCCGCTGAACTGCTGATACTCAAATGTCTATTTAAAAAAGGAGCAGGAAAACTCACTTGACGCATCTTGTATATTTTCATTTGATTTGTTGCTTTTGATCTTAATTTTGTGGAATGGCTCTCTAGAAAAGGATGATGAGTTCATTTGAAACTCAGCAAAACTGATGTAAAAGCCTGTAAACGACAGTAAACCATGGCTATTAGAACTATAAGAACTATTAGATTTGCCAAGCTTGATCCAAAGATGTAAATAAACAAACAAACAAAAGTCACATGTTTGTTTTTGCCTCTGTGGGATGTCAAATAGTATCCTGGCACTAAGCTAATGATACTGTAAAATGTTGCCTGTCTTTTCCCGTTTCTTGGTTGTTTCCTTTGTTCCCATGTCTATGCCTTTGTTTTTCCTTTCCATGTGTCTGTGTTTCCATGTGAGTTTATTATTATTTTGGTCTTAGCCCCAAACCTTATCGCTGCTCCCTTGTTATCATGTTCACTTGTCTTGTCTTGTCTTGTTTTTTTTTCTGGTTAGTATATATACCCCTGTGTTTCAGTATATATTTGTTGGCTCTCTGTATTTTTATCTCATGGTTTCTCGGCTTGATTTGTGCTCTGTATTGCCACTGTGTTTGGTCCCTTTGTTTCTCTCCTCATTTCTTTGCTCTCTGTTTGGTTCTGGATTCTGGTTTGCTTTGTTGCTGTTTGCCCCGTTAGCCCTGACTTTAACTCCTCTGCCCTGTTCTGTTTTAGACTTGTTTATCTTTGCTCGGCCCTGGTTTGTCCTCTGGTTTATCCTCTGTTCATCTTCTGCTTAGTTTTGTTTCTTTTTGTTGACGTTACTCTTAGTTAGGTTGTGGGTTTGAATCCCAGTGGCACCACTGAGGTACCCTTGAGCAAGGTACCGTACCCACACACTGCTCCCTGTGTGCTACGTCGGTGGCAGCCCCCTGTTTCACTTGGTGAATGAGTTAAATGCAGAGAAAGAATTTCACACTGTGTGCTGTGCTGTGGTGTGTTCACACATGACCACTTTAAAGGGGCCACTTTACTTTAAGCCGTGTGTTAGTTCGGTGTTTGGTTTATTTCTTGTTTGGCTTCCAGGTTCCTGTTTTTTGATGTAAAGAAATTCTTTACATCCTGCACCACGCCTACATCAAATCCTTACAACTGCACATAAACATTTTGGCCCCTCTACATTAAACATATATTAGAAGCTTGTAAAAGACATCACACCTGCTTGTAATAGACATTAACGTGTGTTTTAATGTGTATGTCATAGTTTACAGTGACTCTTTCAGAAAAAAGTCATAGCACAGGGCTGCCATTTTTCCAGACGTCTGTCCAGTCCATCTGTTTGTTAAGTTTGTCATTCAGCTCTCTGTCCAGTTCACTTGTCAGCTCCGATTGTCCGTTCAGTTTAACTTCAGTTGCCTGTTCCCCCTGTCCGGTGCCGTGTTTGTGTCCCTTGTCTCTGTTCAGCTCCCTTGTCCTGTTTCTGGCCTGCCCTCTAGGCCAGCACCCACGGCTAGTTCTTGTTGGGAGTTGAGGGGGTTCTATGACGTCTGCCCTGTGTTGTCCTTGTCTCTGTCTGTCTGTCCTTGTTTATGTCCCCATGTGCTTTTGATGGTGTGCTTTGAGTTCCTTGTCTCCACTTTAAACCTGCCTCCTTGTTAGTTCACCTAAGTTTCTTACCCCTCCTTTCAGAGGAGTTTTAAATCTAATCTGATGGACAGGTATTCTCTGTATTTCAGTGTCTAGATCTGGCCTTTTGTTGATTACTTTGTGTTAGCATTGTGAGTATTTCCCAAAGTTACTAACAAAATAGTCTAAAAAGAACTGTACACTTTACAGAAAATCATATATGAGATATATAGTTCTTTTTAGACTACACTGCAGTTCTTTATAAACTATTTTGTTAGATTATATGGGTTTTTTTTCTGTAGGTTATTCTGCTTCTACTTTCTTCTTGACTTTTCTGTCTTTTGTTACCTCATCTTATCGTATCTTAGGTATTTATCTAGATAATACAGAAGTAAATATCTTAAGTGGATGATTGTCCATTGGGTGTTTCATATTAGACCTGTTTCCAGCCAAAACCAAATGATACTTCTGGGGCTGGTTTCCTGTAGGTTATCCACATACATGTTATGTTTCGTTCATGTTGTTGCAGGTTAGGCTTGTGTTTGAAAGTGGTTTGTAGAGCCCTGGTTCAAAAGAGGTTTCATTCTGTTGAGAAATAAATGCAGTTACACTGCGGTGCCTAGCCTATTGCCTAACAACCCTTTTAACCTCCACATTCATGCTGAATTATGTTCCAAAAATATAACCGGTTCTGTGTCTACCAATCAAAGTATGCCTTTTTATGTAGTTAGCCAATGACCCATGCCTCAAAAATGTTATCCATCCAATAAAACTGTGCAATTAAAGCAACAGCACTCGGTGGTGCACATCAGATCTCGTTCTGCATTTCCCCGAGACTTGTCAATGTGTCTTTTTTCCCTTCCTAGATGAATCCCAAAGGTGGACAACAAGGCTCTCTTGTCCTTTGACAGCGTTTCTGTCATTTTAGAAAGGGTAACAAAAACTCAGAGTCTTGTGGGGGATGGATGCATTCTCTGCATAACCAAGCAGCAGAAGCACGGCGGAAGCAGCTTATCCTCCCAGCAACACAGATGTGTCACACAAGTCACACCCAGCATTCTCATCAAGCTCAACACAACACACATGCCTGCCAATCTGCACATACTAATTTCTCACAAGTGTGAGCTCAGTGTGCGCTTTAAAGCAGCACCATG
The DNA here is from genome assembly GCA_037576975.1 of Alestes dentex. Classification (NCBI taxonomy): domain Eukaryota; kingdom Metazoa; phylum Chordata; class Actinopteri; order Characiformes; family Alestidae; genus Alestes; species Alestes dentex. The sequence goes on along the minus strand of JBBIGA010000035.1, from coordinate 3,332,631 downwards.
TGTCTTTAGATAGTGCCCCGATGGGGAAGTCGAGTAGAAGCGAAGCTCCGTGGCTTTGTATGATCTGAATGCACAATTCAAGGATTTAGGAAAACAGAGCGTGGTTCAAACTTCGGACGGTGCACGTATCGCCTTCCAGAATGTTCAATAGCTGTTCTGCTCGAGGTGTTACACAAGGCATCTTTTTTATTGCTTTTTTTCCACAAAACACACACACTCACACTGTCTTCCTTGAGTTCCGCACTTGATATCCAGCCACAGAATCATCTCACTGCCTACGGATTGGTATCGACAAAGACTAAAAGACTGGATGCTGTAATAGTCAATAACTCCTATCTTCTAAATATTGAACATATATTAACAAGAGTATTCCAGGTATTGGATTTGTTTCTGCTATGGCTTTGGATATTTGTAAATGGCTCTTCCAAGTTACAAATCTTTTTCAAATCCGTTTGAATCGGGTATGCTTTGGACCAACGTGCACATGTGGTCCAGGTTTCAACTTTTACAGCTATGGAAATGTGGCAAATGTAGTTTTTGCAATATGTTGCACATTTATTGCATCCAATGTAATTATCTGATGTAACTATCGTTTTCATTGCTGTTTGTGGCTAGTGAGTTAACTAGCTGGGTAACTGCACCAGCATGGAAAATTATCTCGCGGACCAGTGTTCGTCACGCACATTTTGCAAGATGGCGTGAACTCTACCATGACTGTTGCTTAAGTCAGAAATTAGTGGGATGTACGATGGAGGAGGGTCTATTGGAAACGAAAATATGCAGTGTTGAATATGGAATCGATGCCATAAGGTGTTTTTGATTAACAAAGCATTGCCAAAGGAAAACCTGCTGGTTAGAGCGCTTTTAAGTCCCTGTCCCGAAAAGATACTTAGTTCTGCTCTCCCTGGAGCACAACATTTGCTGACACCACACCTGAACTATTCAGCAGTTTTCTTTTAGAATGTCTGGAAATCAGCCAAACACCATTAGGATTTCCGAACATGGGGCTAAGCTCTTTTTAGTTATCGACCTCTCCTTAGAAGGACTAGAGCCGCTTGTGCCATGCATCGTTTCAAACTCAAAAAGGTGAATTGTGCATTTTGTATTTTTTTTTAAATAGCCTAATACAATTTTGAGGAACCTGTTGACAAAATAAATGGGATTTAAGTAAATGCTTCATTTTTTAGGGATGTACAAATAAAGGTTTAGTATTAAATATTGTTGCTGTAAAGATATATGACCTAGACCGTTCTCAGTATAGTGAAAGGCTGTGTTCATTCCGTGCTTGGCCCCCAAATTGCTTCTTGCAGCCATACTATATTTGCAAATTGAATTTTTTGGCAGCCGAGGACACATCGATAGATTTATGCCACTCTCAAATGCAGATGACATTCCAAATCATCGCTCAAAATGGAAATGCTAATCAAGTGTGATCTTCCCCCTGGCACATCTGTCCTGGCTCCATTGGCATTCTGGACCAGAGTGCATAAGTGAAGCAAAGCACAATGCAATAGATTAGGCAGAGGATTACTATAGGGAACAAGTCTGATTGTGACATGTTTGGCATCAGTTGACACATGCAAAAACCTATTGTACACTCTCGTATGTACTTAAGAATGTGACGCAGTGTATTTTATATACTGGCTGTGCATTTACTCTGTTTCAAGTAAGAAATGAATGTGCTTTCCTCTCTCTGAAACTAAGGGTGGTTCTTATGATGTTAAAGTCTCATATCTTTTTGCTTAAGGCCCATATATTTATATCCCATATTTGATCTTTTTCCCTCAAGTCCATGGAGACAATTGTGTGGTTTTATGTACCAAAAATACTTCATTTCTGCATAACAATGTTCCAATCTCTCTTTATCCTCTTGAAATAGACTTTTTTTAAAATCTTTGGTATATGCATCGGATGTGTTAAGTGTCCATTTGTTGTACGTGAACACACCACAGCGTGAACAGCATGAAATTGTTCTCTGTTTTTACCCATTCACCAAGTGAAACAACTAGAAGCCAGGGATCCAGTACCCAGGGAGCAGTGTATGGATACGGTACCTTGCTCAAGAGTACCTCAGAGATTGGGATTCAAACCCACAACCTTCTGTCCACTGGGGCAACTCCCAAACCACTAGGCCACCTTAATACAGTAATATTATAAGAACCTAGTCACACTGGAGAATAGGAGGTGAGAGATAAAGAATCCACCAACACAGACTAAAACACAGGGGGTATTTATACTAACTAGGGAAATGAGACCACCTGGGCAGAGGAGGAGAAAAGAACTAGACACAGGTGAACAGGATAACAAGGAGGTTGGGCTAAGGCAGGGCTAAGGTCAAATCAACCACAGACTCACAGATACATGGCTAGGGAAACAAAGGCACATGGAGAATGTAAACAACAGCATAGACAAGAAAACAGAGGAAAAACACTAAAGCATTTCAAACGCTGCAGAGGTCTTAGGCAGTTCAAACCTATAAAGTCCAGATGATGCAACATAACCAGCTGGTGGCCTGCTGGTTAGGGAGTTGCCTCTGCAATTAAAAGGTTGTGGGTTCAAATCCCAGGACTGCTAGTGACACCACTAAAGTACCACTAAATCGTTCCCACACACTGCTCCCCGGGCACCCCTGTTGGTGGCAGCCCACTGCTTCACTTGCTGAATGGATTAAATGCAGAGAAAGAAATTTCAGTCTGTTCACACTGTGTGCTGTGCTCTGGTATGTTCATTTGTGACTACAAGGGGCCACTTTACTTTACTTTTCAGAACAGCAGGCCACTTTACTTTACTTTTAAAAGCAGCCCAAGCTAGAACACTCTTTAGAGCTGTGAGGGGGCAGGTCTAAACTGAATAGACAGATATCTGTCAATGCACTGGTTTCATGAACACAAAAACAATGATTGACTGTATGGACTGGGGAGTGAATGACACATCTGGAAGCAATAATAAGGAATGTGTTTGCATGCACGCCAATAACATGTTAATTATTGGATTTCAGGAGTTATCTGATTATTATAAGTGACCATGTAAACAGCACACCCCATTTTCCATGACTGGATTAAACCCATTATCAGATTGGCCACATTTTGTGCAATTTGAAGCCATATTACTCTCCAAATAAATATTTACACCCGGACAGAGATTCCAGGTTAATAAGAAAACTGTGGAGGAGGTTTGAATTTTTCATCACGTGCTGTGCTATCGTGATTTATTGGTGAGTTGCTAAGCAACGATAAAGGTGCACATCGTGTATTTAGAAAGATATATGCATTCTGAGGGGCTCCTGTAGGCTCTGGCTTTTCCATTATCAGTTTACCAAATTGCTTGTAAATGCGTTGAGCAGCTTATTGCCAAAATCTGATTATTTCTGCAGGTATTGGATCATGCACATATAAATATACTCAAACTACACGAAACTCTGACTTTAAAAAAGTAAGCCTAACTCACTGTACCGTGATATAGGTCCTTTAATGGATCTGGCCTGTACCTGAAAGACGTGCTTCAGGGCTTTCAGTGTTTGAAATCACAGACATGCATCAGTTCATCAGGAGGACAGAAGAAATATCACTCTCTTGAAGTTAACCCTTAGAAACCTAGAGTTACTGTTGTTTTGCTACATTTCAGATTCAGCTTCATATAATTAGATATATAGTCAATTATATAGTAAGTTTCTCTATCAATTATATATAAATATATTTACATGTATTTTTTTATAATATATAAATATTATATTATATTATATTATATATTATATATATATACACATTATTGAGAACTTAGATTTTTTTTTTATTTTGCTGTTAAAAACATATGGATGGTTTTTCTTATCAACCTAGTATATAAATACAGATTCAGAAATAATGAAAAAAGTAGAACAATTGCTATATTTCTATAATGAGTATTTCTCACTTGAAGCTCGCTAAACCAAGGGGTGAAATAATATGATAAGCTTGAATTCCAAGGGTTAAACCTTATACACTGGTCCAGTCCTGGAACATTGCAGAGATTAGTGTTTTTATTTATTTATTTAGCCTGAATCGCACCTGATTCAGCTCATGAAGAGCTTGATAATTAGCTGATGAGCTGAATCAGGTGCGCTGGGTCTCAGAGGAAATTGACCTGTGACCACTCAGGATTTGGCCACCACTGCTCGAAAGCATCTGTTATTATAGAGCCAGAAACCAGCCTGGCCGTTGAAGAGATACCTGACCGAGACTTCAGAAGTGGTGTGGATGGGAAAAAAAGAGACACAAAACAGAGTGCCTGATTTAATGCCAGCAGACGCTATGAAGACTGATATACTTTCCTCCAGTGTTCTGGTTAAGCACACTGAAGAAACACTTCAGGATGTACTCACACATTTTTTTGATGATCTTTTTTCCGTGCTTATCTGAACATATTCCAAACTGTAAATGGGATTCCTGGCACTGGCAGTCATTGTTTCCTTGTCATTCAGCGCCAAGCTCCTGTGCCTTATACATTATAGTGAGATTATACTGCCAAGAAATTGAAGGTTTTGCTCAATGCAAATGTAATTTTTGTCCCAACGGTTCAGGAGGTGAATACTTAATAAGTTCAAATCCACAAAAAAAGGAAAAATAGGCTAATTTGATTGTCGAAAGTGCAGAAAAAGGAGAAGATGTACTATTATGATTAACCCGATGAAAAGTAACCATTAGTACAGTCTTTTTTCTTGTCTTTTAAGGTAAGATAAGAAGTTTGCATGTATTATGTATGTATATATGGATATACAATAAAGTGAATCCAAGAGCACTCATGTATAGTGTAAAACCGTGTTGTTGTGATGTGGTAAAAAAATGCCTAATTGCCTATTTTTAAAGTCTAAACCCTAAATATGCCCCCAAATATGCTCCCAAAACACTTTTATTTCATTTTAAACTCAGCTTAATCCGGTACCCTTAAAGAAAATATAAAGGTGAACCTGTATTTGTACTGTACAGTTTACACTGAACTCCCGCAGTGCTAGAATGTAAAATAGCAACGTTACCCCTGTATAGACCGCACTGTAATTCATGCATGCGTGTTTACTTTAGTATGTGCTGTCGTTTTCTTTGGTATAAGCAGGGTAAATACAGTAATACATTTTTTTAACAGAACCGTCCCAAGGTGCGCTTTCTTTGTCTTTCTTTCCACAGTATCAAAACATTTAAAGTTTTTTTTTATACAGAGATGTAGCTGAATTTGCATTAATATTCATGTTACAAAATTGGTAAGTTTTTGAGCACCCTGGAGGAGTCTGAAATTCACATTGTAGGTGCATTCCCACTGTGAAAGACAGAATGTAAAAAAAAATCAGGAAATCACATTGTATGATTTGAAAAGAATTTATTTGTTTTGCACTGCTGCACATAAGTATTTGAATACCTGAGAAAATCAGTCTTAATACTTGGTACAGAAGCCTTTGTTTGCAATTACAGAGGTCAAACGTTTCCCGTAGTTCCTGACCAGGTTTGCACTGCAACAG
>JBBIGA010000035.1:3315350-3327046 GCA_037576975.1 Alestes dentex | reverse complement strand
TTCAAATACTTATGAGCAGCAGTGCAAAACAAATAAATTCTTTACAAATCATACAATGTGATTTCCTGTTTTTTTTTCTACATTCTGTCTCTCACAGTGGGAATGCACCTACAATGTAAATTTCAGACCCCTCCATGATTTCTAAGTGGGAGAAATCGCAAGGTGTTCAAATACTTATGTTCCTCACTGTATATGGATATTTGACTGTATCTTCCATACAACTTGGATATAAATATTTGTATGAACACAATAATGCACCAGAAAAAGTAATATTATATCTAAGAATATTGCACATGTTGTATGGGAAATATTGCACAAAATAGAAGAAACTCTTGCTACGTTCATAAGGTATGAATGAATTCTTGAATTCTTTGATTTCCACAGTTACAGTGTTAATACAGATGTGATCCTTTCATCACTGATGCTTGAAACTCATCTGCAATGCAAGTGGAATGCATTAATGTTTCTGAATGTTTCAAATAGTTATTTTTTTCTGGAGGTTTCCCCATTTAAAGACAATCAGAATATCTGAAGTCACGAAGACTACGGAATAACTTCTGAATCTTCTGAGGAATGTGAGTCATGTCTTGTTTGTACTGTGGCACTGAGGATGTGACCATAAAGCTAAAAGCTACCCTGACACCATTATTTCCCTGCCTTTGAGAGAAAGAGAGAGAGAGAGAGAGACTTCAATACAATCATAACTTGAAATCTGCACCCATGGGTTATTCTTCATATTTTACGCTGGGGAGTGTTCTGAGGGAGGGTGGATATGTATTTATTGAGCTGAAATAGATTCGTGGCTAAAGACCTGCTCTCTGTGACACAGGGGGAGTTGCTCAAATTGTGTTTTTGCGCTATATGAGAACCCCCAGCACACAATACAATCTGTATTTTGAGCTGTATTTTGGCATTTGAGCTGCAGGCAATGAACGGTAAAAGATTATGTCGAGACATTAAAATCAATTCTGGAGTGACATTTAAAATACAGGGTTTGGTGTTATTGTTTCAAGAGGGAAAATGAAAACGATGTCAGTTAGCTCAGAGAATACGTCCAGCTTGTCCTGCCCATTGATCAGGCCAGGTCACATTTTCACTGGAACTGTGGAGTGAAGTCTTATTATTTCCACTGATGCCATGAATCTTAAACTTTAAGCGGTAACGAGGTTTTAGATGGAGTTTCCTTTGAGCCCCACCATTTCAGTGCCAAATGGGGATAAAACGTGCAAAAATTTGATAGCTCTCTCCTATCAGCTAACCTATTCATAGACATGTCCTGAAGTAAAACGCCACGACATTCCATTATCATTGTAATCTGTGGAAGAGAGTAGGAAAAGCCAGTCTCATGGCGTGTGAAAACTACAGTACAGACAGATATAAATGAGAGGAGCTAGTGACTATGAGTCTTATTGCTCTGCTGGAAGAAGAGTCCCTCTTTTCACTGTTAACCCATCCATGTCTGACCACTACTTTTAGTAAGACTGAGGAAAGAAGTCACACACTGAAATATTTACTTGTATTTTATTTTTCAGATCTATTTATGACTTTTATTCAACAGAAACAGGTACAATTAATTCATTTTTCCCCATCTGTCTTTATCTCTTGCAGTTAAATGGGCTGTTTTTGCTGCTGTGCCATTCCAGTTGGCTGCTGTGTATTGTGCATTCAATCAGAAAGCACTGAAACACTCCTTATTACTTGAATCTACATTCCATTTTCCATGTTCCTGCCAGTGTGAAAGTGTCTGTAATGAAATTTGCACATTTAACCCTTTAGTTTGACAAGCAACATTTGTGGCAAATGCTGCTAGTGTAGTTTGTCGTGTAGTGAACTGATGGCATTTGTATAACTGGCTATGTGTGATTTTGTTTAATTGTCGTTTGGAGACGTGATGGGTAAACCTTAATTTGAAGAAGAACCTGGTTCTTCTTGGCGTTTTATGGGCCTCCAGTTGGAGCATGCTGGGCCTACATGTGGAAAGGTACACTGTCAGCCTTTGTTCGGAGGACACTGGGCCGACACTTGGTGGGGCACTTTGGATGTGTCTGAAATCGCTCACTTACGTGAGTGCACTGAAATGTAGTGCATAGTGCGCACTGAGCACTTCCTTCTGTAGTGCACACTGCCGTGGATAAGTATCGCGGCAGTGACGTTTTGCACTTAGTGGAAGTGACAGACTAACATTTGATTACAACAACGAGTAAGTAAACATATACAAATTACAACATAGAACAATTATAACATTTACGTGTGCGAACGTGTTTATTATATCTCGTTGTTTTATGTTCTATGGTTTTTACAGGTCGAAATGACAATGGGGATCTAGCTGTTCCTGTTCTTGGAGTAAATTTTCAGAGCCCCTGCACAGATGTTTTTGCCAATAAGGAAAGGAAAAGGATAACCCTGGGAAATTTGATTCCACTGGTGTGGGTATTAGTTTGGCTGAATCATTTATACATTCATCTATAAATGGTTTCCAAATCCTAATCCATATAGTGCCAGTAATTTTTTTTTTTTAATGCAAATTGGAATTGGATATTATGCACTTACATGTACACAGTGTACTTCCCAAAATGCATCGAAGTGTATCATTTACTCAGGACCGATTGACCAAAAGAGGCTTGAGGATGTAATTTATATCATAAATAGGTGCCAGGTAAATTTGTTATTCTCCAGGTCAATATGCAATTTGAATTCATGAGCTCTGCAACTTGTGAGCTCTAAATCTTTCCATCTCACTATTATTGGATGTTATGTAATACAACACCTCCAGCTCTTAGTGATGCTCTTCCATCTTTAATACAACTTTTGTCTTCTGTATAATGTAAAAAAATAGTTTTGATTGGAGATTTTAACTGGAACTGAGGTGTTGGTATGCCTCAGGGTTCAGTTCTGGGACCTCTTCTGTGTACTGTATATATTAATTGTCATTATGTACCAACCGCCAGAATCAAAATTAAGTTTTGGTTAATTTATTTTGTTTACAAAAAGAAAATACCCACAAAACGTCTGTCACCATTGTACATGATGTGACAAAAAATGATCCTGCATATAAATATCTGGGTATAATCTTAACATTTTTAAATTAATATTAGTATTAAAGCCTCATATCTTGCAGTGAAGATAAAACTAGAATAAGTCTTTCTTTCAAAAATAAGCAAATCTTTATTCCTAAAATTCACAACATTTTAATCCTTTATTGGAAAATGTAGTCTATGTGGTCATTTTCATTGATGCTTAAACTGGTGACATGTAAACAAGCAGTCTGGTTTGTTTGCCAAGCAGCTTGGTACTGATGTGTATATGGGGTGTGTGGGCCATGCCATTTGACTTTAAAGCAAAAAAATAAAGTACCCCCTTATAGTCACACATGAACACATCACAGCACACAGTGTGAACAATGTGAACTTCTTTATCTGCATTTAACCTATTCACCAAGTGAAGCAGGGGGCTGCCACCAATGAGGGGCTCTGGGGAGCAGTGTGTGGGGACGGTACCTTACTCAAGGGTACCTCAGTGTTGATGCTAGCAGTTGGGATTCAAACCCACAACCTTCTGATTTCACTGACAACTCCCTAACCAGTAGGCCACCCAGCTGAAACCATCTCATCTCATCTCCCATGGAGAGCCCTGTGCCACATCTCATGCGATCATAAAAATAGTTTAGTGATTTATGAATTTTTATTTTCCAAATTCAAGTTAACATCTCTCCTAATTTAGTTGTGAATTAAGCAGGTCATATGAAAATCCACCTACTGACTGTAACAGAAGCTTTGTGCGCATTATGGTGTACTTTGCACACCGTTAATTTTACTATCTTGTTATCAGTTTAAAATCCCAAATCAAAGAAGGAGCTGAAAATGACGATCTACTGTTTTCGTTCTTTGTGTTCGGCATTTAGAACATATTTCAGGGTGTGTTACTGAATGCCATCGGTGATCTGAAGGAGCTCATCCTCTGCCAGGATCTACGCTGCACTGGCATGTAAGCGTTTCAAAATCTTTCCTCCGTGCAAATGTAAATATTCCGATAATTCCTTCCTAATTATCTACGTTCAGATTATTTTCCACATCTGCTATAGCTCATTCATTTCATCTTGTCAAAGCAGAGCCTGCCTCGGAGCAGAGAGACATGCACGTCACCAATAAGCTGACATGGACTGCTCGCCATTCCACTGATATCCCTGTCAGCAGCAGCACTGTGGAAAATTAAACACAAAATCCATCTCCTGCCCCGCAGAGGTGTGATCCAAGCATGTAAAAATCATGGCTGACTCATAGTTCAGTTATGAGGCTGTATTTTATTTTACTTTATGCAACGAGATTTGTTTTTGTATTTTTGTCACAAGAGCTCTATTATTAATCAAACAAAGCAGCACTTACTTCTCATTACAATATTTAGAAAGATCTACATTGGCCGTTTTACCAGAAATACCATCGAGGTGCACTCACAGCTATGCAGTTACTGACTGTAGCCCATCTTTTCTGCACAATTTATCAGCCCCCTTCTGCCCCATCCATCAGTAAAAAGGAACCACCATAGAACCACCACTCACTAGACGTTATTAGGATCATTCTCAGCACCGCAGTCACACCGACAAGGTAGTGCTACCATAGTGTGTGTGGCACTCATGTAAGTGTATTGAGGTCAGCAGTGTTGCTGGAATTTTTTTTTTCAAACCTTAAAGGTACTGCTATATTTGAGAATGAAAACTGTCCATCAGTTGTGGTCCTGGCTACTGATGAGGGACTAAAGGATTAAAATAAATTTTGCATCAGCAGTTGAGCTGCAGTCTCTAATGGCGATTTTCCACTGGCACAAGGAAGCATGCCGGACCACACGAATTTTTTTTTACAAAATAAAATAAAGCGACTTGTACCCGATTGGTACCCATGCTGCTTGACGGCATGGCCAAAAGCGTGCCACAGCCGAGCTGACTGCCTCACTGCTTTTTGATTGGTGTCAAAAAGCAGCCGTAAATGAGCTACACTGAGTAACTGTAAATCTACAGTGCATCTGTATGGTACCTGTTAACCCTTAGAACATGAGCGGCATGGATCCGTACCGGAAGCGCAGCAAATGGCAAATTGTTGTCATATGGCCAAAGAACTCCTTATATAGAAGTTGCCCTGGTTTGTGTTGATGTTTGAGGTGTCAGACATTATGCAATGCTTTGCTGGGTGTTCCTATGTCATTTAGAATCAAAGTCACTGTCATTTAAAAAACTTGTGAGGAAAATCGCTACTGGGGTTTTTAAAATGCCGTCACAGGCAAATGCCCATCAAGTACAAAATCGCCAAAATCTTTTATTTTAGGTCTTAGAAACAAATGGAAAAAAACCTTGGAGAACTTTCAGAATAGTCTCCGCCCACAAGCTGAGCATCAGATCAGCAAATGCTGAGTGAGCACTGTTAGACTGTTTTAGACCAGTTTTATTTGTTGAAAACACATTTTACTAAAACACTCAATTCAAAGGGTTAAAATGGCCAGTGAGTGCAGATAAGGTAGATGCACCTATAAACCTACAGCTCGGTGCATATCGCATGAAGCCAGAGAAGGCTAGACAGTAGAGGCTAGAAGGTAAATATGATGCTTCATTTGTTCAGTCAGGTTTTGTGCAGGTTTAAAATGGACCTATAATGCCGATTAAGCTCATAAAACGGCAAGCCAGTGAAAGTACATGGTAAAAGTTTCAAATAAAGTGGCCAGTCAATGGAAGTACAAGGTTGATGTTTCCAATAAAGAAGCTAATAAGTGGTAGTACAAGTTAGCGGTGTCTAATAAAGTAGATTACATTTCATATTAAGTTTTGCCGCCCTGCCTGTCTTCAACTTTGTGTCAACCAAGTGTCGTCATAATACAGTTGGCCCTTCTTTCACCCTCTGACAGAAACGTTTCATTAACTATTCTCTCTCTCTGAAATAAGCTGATGATGCCTTATAAAATTTTGAGCAACTCATTGTAGATATGAAATGAAACAGGCAGTGCTGACCCTTCTTGACCTTCCTTTTATTCTGTTGCAGTCCAAGAAGCCTGACAGCCATTCTGTAGCAATATCCTCGCTGTTGAACTTTTGGCTCTGTTCTGGTTGGGGTCTGCAAGACTTCCATGCTTTCTCACTGAAGTACATCAGCTCTTTAAGACAAGCCATTATTCTGGCAATGGAAGTTGACCTCAGCTGTTCCATGTGATTTGTCTTCAGTGGATATTGCTCACACATTCCCAGCTGCGAATGATTACGGCTTGAAGTAGCACTTGTGCAAAGTTTCTTCTTGGCATGTTCATGGTCCGGATTTGAATTTGCATCCATCACAAAAATCAACCAGCATCCATAAGTCAATGTTATTTCCTTCTCTGAATATGGAGGACACACTGAAAAGGTTTGTATTGTGCTATTGGAAATCTTTACTGTTTATTGTTCTTCATAATAGTGTTGGACCTGTGTCAGATTACGCTGGCGGCTAATAGTGAGTCAACATGCTGGATGCCAGTGTTGGCAAAATGAAAAAATGCCAGATAATGGCACTTAAAAATGACTAATAGGACCGTTTTGCTTCCGCCTACGCCTTCATAATCTCATTATTTCAGGTGCATTGTTTTGTGCATTGACTTGAATAAAAGTTATTTTCAAATGTCAGCCCTGTTGTATCAGCCATTTGAAAGTAAAAAGTGCACAATTTTGGTAAAGATTGGTTTGAAGACAGTCTTCCACCGAGCCTGATGCCTGATTTAATGATGCATTGATAAGGCAAGTCAACTTCTCCGAAGTTGTACAATGAGATTCAGTCAGAGCGAGTTAAGTCAGTTCCTATTCATTCCATTATTATCCCAAAAACATGCCTAATAGGATGTGTGTTGCTCATCTCCCTTTTCTTGTTTATTCCATTAAGGGCTTCTGTAAGTTTGCTGTAACTTTCAGAAATTCAAAATTGGTGAATCTATTTGGTCTGCACTGAAGCTGCTTGTGTTCAGCTGCTGATAGGTTTATCTCACTGATAAATGGGCAGAAAACAAGACCCCCCCGGGCGTATTTTGACCATATCCGGAGCTACAAAGGACTGAAAGTCCTGATGGTGGATAGCAACAGTTGCTAAGCAATGACTGGAAAACCAAAGAAAGGGTAGGCATCGATGAGAGCAGAGGAGATCAAGCCCTGATAACATGAGGAGCATGTGGAGGAATATGAGGATGCGACTGACAAGCCTCCCTAAACACACACTCCTATGCATGTGTATACCTTAAGAGCACTTAAGATCATTTAGTCATTTCCAAAGTTAAGTTTGGTGGGTTTTTAAGCACTTGTCCTTCAAAATGTTGGACCTGCCATCAAAATGTTTTTGACAGCGGGACCCTTTTAGGGAGAAAAAAACAAGATTTTTCTGTCTGAAACACTTGCAGCTTGGCCAAAACAATTTCACTGATGTAACTTATGGAGAGGTGGGAGTGCAAAGTGTTTTTTGTGATTTGGGTGTCAACTAAAATCGAAGTCAGTAAAGACAGCAGGGGTCAGGGTACAAGCGGTCAGATTTGAGGTGGACGAATCTGATTCGAGGAGGCTTGAATTTTGCCCACTTTTACAGATAACTGTGTGTCATACAGCATCAGAGACCACACTAGCTGGTCTATTTCAGTGCACTTAAAAGCTCAGTGCAGTGTGAGGCAAATGTGTAAGGATTTAGGTTTGTGGAATGCTAACCTTGCCTCAAACTGCATTGATTTGTTAAGTAAACAAAAATAAACAAGCCAATATGGATTCTGATGCTGCATGACACACTGCTGTCTGTAAAAGGGCAACTGTGTGATGCTTCAGGTTTGCACAACACTAACCTTGTGGCTTTTTCTATTACCTGTTAGCCACATGAAATGGACAATAGTTTTGGGACACATCTGTTATTCAGGGTTCCGGCTAGGCCCTTTACTTCCTTACTTGTGGACACAGTTTGGGGAAGGTCCTTTTCAATTCCATCATGACTGGGCCCCAGTCAAACAAGGTCTCTAAAGACATGGTTGGATGAGTTTGGTGTGGAAGAACTTGTCTGGCCCACACAGAGCCCTGACCTCAACCCCATCCAACAGCTTTGGGATGAAACAGATGGAACACAGATTCTCATATAACTTCAGTGCCTGATCTCATAAATGCTCTACAGCAGGAGTGTGGAACTCCAGTCCTGGAGGGTCGTGGTCCAGCACGTTCTGGTGATTTCCCTACTCAGAAACTCCTGGTTCACCTCGCCAGTTAATTGTCAGGTTTCGTGAATGTGTGTGAGGAGGAGAACCATCAAACTGTGCTGGACACCGACCCCCCAGGACCAGAGTTTGACACCCCTCCTCTACAGAATGAATGGGAACAAATTCCCACAGAAAGACTGCAATCTTGTGGAAAGCCTTCCAGGAAGTGTGGAAGCTGTTCTAGCTCCAACAGGGGGGGACCAACTCCATATTAAAGTCTTTGTATTTGAATGCATTAAAGTCCGAGTTGGTCTAATAGTCAGGCATCCCATTACTTTTGTCCATATATTGTCGGCCTTGTAGCTTGTGTTGATTGTTTGACTACATTTGATTAAAAGTATAAAGATTTTTGGCTAATCCATGTCATTAAGATTTTTATGGCCAATTGTTCATGGGTGCTTTGATTGTTCCCTGCTGCTCTAAAGGAAAATACACTAGTGCCCAGCCATCGAACAGTGTAATCACATTTCTTGTGGGATGCAGCATGAGATAGCATTGTCATGATGAGGTTATACAGACCATGTTCTCACAGACCTGTTCCTCACACAGCACGACAAGTTGTTTTGTCAGTTCAGCGCCTCTGTGAGCACTGTGAGCAGCCTTTCGCAGGGAAGCAGCCCTCCCTCCTCTGCGATGTCTCCTTATTTTCGGGTCGCAGACGGGGCTTTATTATAAACGGAGGATGAAACACTCCGAGCGTTTGAGTATCAGTGCCGTGTTTAGGAGCAGATACTGACAGCTTCTGTGTTTATATAAGCAAATCCATGAAAGAGCAGTCCGCTAAGCCATGCACCGCTCACATCCTCAGAGCAGTGGGTAATTTAATGTGTACACACACACACACACACACACACACACATACATACACATGCATACACACACACACTAAAAAAGTAAAAACAAGCTGTGAACAGCAAGGTGGGCTTTAAATAGGTAAGTTGAGGTCAAGTAGTTTCACTTGCACCATTCAAACAAATCTAGAATCGGAGTCTGTTTTCTGAACAGAAACACGTACATGCACGAGAAAACTGTTTTGGTGGAATTAGGTCACATATACATGGACAAAATACAAATAATACAGAAAAAAACAGACATGAAGATGCAAAAGAATACAAACTTTACATACAGAATATAAAGTAAATGTACAATGTATTGATGGCTTAGATACAATATGACATGTTTGCAAACAGGTTCAAATATGCAAGAGTATTGCACAAAATGCAATACTGAAATATAAAGCCATTTATCTGGGCAGTAAGCATTTAGGAAACCCAGTATTTACAGTTACTGTATCTATGCTCTCAGAAAAAATAAATAAATTGTGAGTTTGTGTGTGTAAATTGTACAGATATGTCAGTTTATAGTATGCAACTGAACCCTCGAACCGCTGCTTTATCTTTGAAGGTACATTTACATTGTTTGAGCAAAAAAATTACCAGTACACTAGTATTTTTTGTAGAGTGTAGTTTATCTACGCAGTCCTTGATTGAATTAAATCAGGTGCTGCTGATGGAATCAAGCAAAACTATCCAATGACTGATTTACACCAAGAAGCCAGGATTATTACTTAGTGTATTATTTTACCATATTTGTTATATAATGTTGTGAAAATGTTATATAATGGTATGTTACTGGCAAAACCAGACTTACATAATTATATGCAATGTTCATGGGCGCCTTTCGCACACCACTGTATTGCAAGTCCTCAATGTGTAAATTAAAGTGGACAGGGTTGCCAAAATCTGCAGTTATCTGATTCTTTTGGCATGAAAACATAATCAGTAATTCTTATGAATTATTTGGTAATGACTATGTGCCCATCCTTTAAAGTTTAAAGAGTTAATCAGAAGATATTAATTTTAATATCTGACAGGGGACTGAGCTATTCATTGTAAATGGTTAGTGCATACGGTACATGTCACACATCTGGAGGTCACTGATAAACTCATATTTGAAAACATGATAAAAACAGCAGAGTGGAAGGGTTTGCAGGTGTGTTTCTATACAGCTGCATAAAAGTAGATTATCATCATCAAAAATCTACAAAAACAATACAAGTCAGGGCTGGACGAGGCTGACTTTAGGCCAAGGGTGTCCAATGTCACACTTTCTGACATCCATATTACCTCCTGGAGTCACGGCGCAGCTGGAAGAAAGGAAGGCTTTTGCATGTGTATTGGATATTGGAAGTCTGTGAAAAATGAGAAGTGTGTCAGAGGCAGATTATTTAGGGTTTTCCTTTTTTTATGTTTTCTTCTTCCTCTGAACTCATCCTGAGCTCATAACTGTTGAGGGAGTGCTCTCCGCTGTGCAGCTGCTACCTGCGCTGCATTTAATATCTTTCATTTTTTCCCCCCTTCGCTTGTCAAAATATGCAGGTGGGCACACTAGCACTGATGAACTTAAACAGCACAGTTGATTTCCCTTCATTTTAGTGGCCGTCCGAGACCAACCCTACCTCTTTGATCATTAACCCCAGGATCAGCCTCTATTCAGCAGGCTGTGAACACGTGGACACAAACGCCTTGAATGTAATTTTTTATTTTTTTTTGCTGCTGGTACCTTAACACTGCTGCTAACAATGCTGCTTGTTGACTTTCCCAAAGTCTCAGTGTGTGTAAGCATCCTTGTGGAACAGAATGTCAACTTTGCGTTCCCGAGACGTGACGGAGACGCTAATCACGGTTCCACTGCTGCGCTGGTAAACAAGCTGACAGCACGTTGCCGAGGGAAGCTCCCAGCCCGCTCCTCCGGCGCCAAGACTTTAATTGAGACACGACATCTAATGTAGCAACATCTAGGCGAATACCATTCACACACTCTACACACTGCTACTGCTAGAGAACCCCAGTGCATATTAGTCATGTCACGTTTGATATTACCGTGTCAAAATACATATGGACAAAAGTATTGGGACACACCTCTTAATTATTGAATTCAGGTGGCCCCCTGACTTCCAATCTTAATGCTTTAGTATACTAAGACATTTTGGAAAACGCCATGCTTCCAACTTTGTGGACACCGTTTGGGGAAGAAGTCCTAGTGCACAAAGCAAGCTCCATACAGACGTGGCTGGAGGAGTTCAATGTGGAAGAACTTGACTGGCCCACACAGAGCCCTGACCTCAACCCCATCCAGCACCTTTAGGATGAACACAGTCCCACAGAAATTCCAAAATCTTGTAGAAAGCCTTCCAAGAAGAGTGGAAGCTATTATAGCTGCAAAGGGGGACCAACTCCATATTAAAAGGTGACATAAAACTCACTTTTTGCATCCTTTAGTATTTTCATTTGGGTCTCTACTGCTCCTATAAACACTCCAAGTGCGAAAAAAGTGCAGGGTCCAACAAATAGGGCTGGATAGCCCCTCTGTTTCACATGTGGTAAACGTGCAGTGTTAGCATGGGATGGGTGGGGCGTGGCCAGCAACAGCTTATTTGCATAAAAGTGACAGAGCCCTTAAATGGC
>JBBIGA010000035.1:3292937-3310957 GCA_037576975.1 Alestes dentex | reverse complement strand
AAGAACTTCATGAACATGTTTTGTAGCCCATAGACCTATTATAACTAAAATGAGTTTTGCATAATATGTCCCCTTTAAAGTCTATGTATTTGAATGCAATGTCATTAAAGTCCTGAAACATTTGTCCATATAGTGTCTTTTGACATGTGAAAGGGGATATTTGTATAATTAGGACTGTAATTATTACTGTCAAACACTAATAGCAAATGAATGTGTTATTAGTATTCAGAGCTGACAATAATCTGATTCCCATGTGATGAAGGCGACTGGCTTGTTCGTGTTTACTGGGCCAGCCAAAATTATCTGTGTTTTTTAATTAAGTCTCTTCGGTATTTGAAGCCAGTCTTATTGCACTGTTACATCAGTTAAGCAGTACAGTGGAAAGAGCAATGCATGTTTTAAGACAGGGGTTCCCAATCCCTGTCCTGGTGTTCCCATGCACATTGTGCTTTTTTCTCTACACTACTACACTGCTCCAGTTAATTGATTATGAAATACGCTTAAAACATACCATGTGGTAAAAGAATGCAACTGGAATCTACAATATATAGAGAGGGAGTAAACCAATACTCTGGTATAAGACAACACAGGAAATATTCACCATCCAGGCCTGACAAAAACATATACTATCTTTTAAAATGTGCATAAATGCATCATGCATAACAAAAGGAACATAGGAATAGAATTATACTAATAAATCCAACAACTCACACTGTGTCCAGTGTTTTCCACTGGAAATGCATTCATGTTCTCCAGTTCTGTGCATTGCATATTGGAGAGTCATTTTCATTTTCGGTCACATTCTGTTGTTTTAAATAAACCCCACAATGTCTAAACTGGCTTTATTTACACAGTATGAAAGAGAAATTGAGACTGCTCTCAGATCGTGTTCACATTATTCTGGAGTGAATATGAATATTGTATTGTCCACGTCCACTTTGGGGGGCTTCAGAAGCCTGCAGATTTTCCAAATGAAAAACTGAACTTTTATTTTATTCAACACCATGCCATGAAGAGTTAATGAGCTGAATCAGCTAGGAAAGTAAAAGCACAAAAATGTGCATTGTGTGGGGTTACCAGACCTGGGATGGGAACACCTGACTGAAGGTGCACAATAAGGACCAAAGTATTGGGACGTCTGACCATTACACCAACAGAGACTTTAATGACATTGCATTCAAACAAATAGACTTTAACATAGAGTTGCTCCACTCCTTTTGCCAGCTATAAAAGCTTCCACTCTTCTTGGAAGGTTTTCCACAAGATTTTAGAGTTTCTGTGGGAATTTGTGCCCATTCATTCTGTAGAGCATTTATGAGCTCAGGCACTGATATTGGATGAGAAGACCTGACTCAGAATCTCCATTTCAGTTCATCCCAAAGGTGCTGGATGGGGTTGAGGTCAGGGCTCTGTGCAGGCTAGTCAAGTCCTTCCGCACCGAACTCAACCAGCCATGTATTTATGGAGCTTGTTTTATGCACTGGGGCACAGTCATGCTGTGTCCACAAAGTTGGAAGCATGGCCATGTCCAAAATGGTATTAAGCTTGCCCTTCACTGGAAGTAAGGTGTGTCCCAATACTTTTGTCCATATAGTGTATGTAATAGCAATATTATTCCTTTTAAATGGGGGAAAAACTATGTTTTTTTCACATTTATTCATAACCTGGTATGATGAGGGAGAAGAAACAGAGATTGCTCGCATCACAGAATCATAATTCAGGTTTTTGCCCTAAACTATGTAATTTGTGATGTGTTTGATGTGCTTGTTATAATGCTGTATATGAGGCAAACCCTGTCTCAGCCATTTTTATCTATACACATTTTCTCACTTGACTGGCATAGCTACAAGGAGAATAGCAAAAAAGTGAAAATGGGATTGGGGGGGGCAGAGTAAATGACAGCTGCTGTCAGTGTGTACTGCACTGACTGTAAAATGTATTAAGCTCTTAAATAAAATACATTTCTAAAATAATTACAAAAATAGAAAAATGAAATGATGCTCCTCCTTTGCCTCAAAATCTTTTCAAATTCTTGAATTATTAGTACTTATTGTTCAGTGCAGGTTCCGGTCCACCTGTTGGGGCCTAATTTAGGTAACATGCTTCCACTGTGCCTCAGGCTGCTGCTGGCGCTGTCGTCCGCTAATGCAGTGTGTTGAGTGCTGAGGCTAGAGAAAAGAGATAAGAGTGTTGAATGAAAAATAGGACTGTTTAATAGAGCCAAAGCAGGTTTACAGCAGACAGTGTGAGGAGAACAATCAAATAAGTGACAACTAAATTTCATCAGTGAGTGTGAGACATCATAGCGAGGGAAGAAGTGGGTCAAGGAGATGGAGGGGAAATTTGAGTTAAGATCTGGCAACATGCTGTTTTGGATTATAACAATTTTTTTGGCTCAGTTATAAAAAATTAGATCAATAGAATGTGTAGAGTGTCGGCTTACAGATTCCACTGCCTCTGGGGAAACAGCTGCTCTGCTGGAACATTGGTAATGTTAACATGTAAAATAACTGAACAGACAAAATCTTTATTCATCAACTCAGCAGTTGATGAAGATGATGATGGTGTTGTTGTTGATGATGGTTATGGTGATGACAATGATGTTGATGATGATGATGATGATGATATATGTTCTTGATGATGATGATGATGATGATGATGGTGTTGTTGTTGATGATGATGATGATGATGGTGTTGTTGTTGATGATGATGATGTTGATGATGATGATGATGATGATGATGGTGATGTTGATGATGATGTTGATGATGATGATGATGATGATGATGATGGTGGTGTTGTTGATGATCGTGATGATGGTGCTGTTGTTGATAATGATGATGTTGATGAAAGTAAAATAATGAAAAAAAAAAAAAAACATGGGGGATGTAAAGGGGTTGCTTCAACTGCAACAACTCGACGTCCATGAAACCCCAGACGAAAAATATTTTTGCCATATTGTTTGTAGTTATAATTTTTGTGTACATTAATACTTTGAAAAATACTTATGTACTGTGCCAATATAACAGAATTTAGTTGTATATTTTCATTTAAAAAATCACAGTGGAATTGAGTTGAACCTTTGAATTCCAATGAAGGAAGATTTGTAGCCCACAGCATGTCTGCTGTTATGTAATCCTTAGTGGTCTCAGGCCCTGGAACCCTGGTCTTTGTTAAAGAGCATGGTGGTTAAGCAAATCCCTGCCTAAAGAAGTTATGGCTCATGCTAAAATGTCAGTCTGCACTGCGAATAACCATGAGGCGATAAGTTTAATATTACATAATAATAATGTAATACACAGTAAAACAAGAGATGTGAGATTTGTCTATGTGTACAGAAAGTAACTAAGACACCTGCAGTTCCCTATTTTCCAGGTCTTTTACTAGTACAGAAATGGCTTAAAATATGAATAAAAGAAATGCTGTATTCTGAGCCCAGCACAGACCTATATGACCTGGTTGTTTTATGGTTTATGCGGTGTCATTAACATAACAGTTACTGTCTCAGAGATGTCACCTTATGGCAAATGTTCAATCAGTGGTCATGATTTTCTCAAGACATATTCTGCTTCATGTAACTGTAAACATAAATACTATTATCCATGGAATAAAAGGAAAATGAAGATTTGGCAGAGCATTCAGAATGATATCTTTGGTAATTCATGTATGTACTACCTAAAATGTTGGAAGCAACGAAGGATGTTTTTTATATTTCTAGATATGAGTCTTTCTATCATGTCTGTATTGTGACAGTGATTGCGGAACCACCAGGCAGGAGCTTTTGGAAGTTAAAGAAGGTTTCCTGAAAGTGAGATTTCTATCACAGTGGGTGATCTCCCGAGACCTAAGAGATGAGCCTTGTTCACAAGCCCCTGATAGATCGTTACGAACTGTGATCGCCTTTCTTCAGTACTGCAGGAAAGATGGATTGAACATGGTAAACTGTACTGACGTGCTAACATGAGCGACCATCTGCCATTCACTGTCAGATGTGAGTTGACAATTTGCAGCAGCCATTATGTCATCAACTAGGTGTAGCAAAAATATACGCGGGGTGTTTTATTCAGATACTCAGTGACACAAGACACAGCCTACCACAGTGACTAGTGTTGAACCATAAATATGATTATTGCACCGGAGGCAGTTAACAGCACTGAACGAAGGGGTGACAAAAACAATACAATAAATAGACAGCATAGTAGTGTAGCAGTAGTGTGAAAGGGATGTAAATCCGAGAAAATGCAATAAATGGACTGGGGCGTAGGTGTTAGACAATAAAATAAATAGTCAGCACAGCAGTGTAACAGTAGTGCAATTTGAGACACTACACCAGTGTAACACTAAAGTGTGAAAGGGATATAAACCTTCCAGAAGTAATAATATTGCACCTTATGTATAATACTGCATAAAAGTAAAGTGTAAAAGAGATGTAAACCTTTCATATCTGTAAAATTTAAATGTTGGTTAAATATCTGTATATTTCAACAAAGTGCATAAAAACAAAACTGCCAGTCAAAAGACCACTAGCAGTACCAGCACTCTACATCTGAGCCACTGCTATAGGGGATTTGCTTAACCTTTCTCCGTCGTTCTTCAAAATGGATTTTTGCTGAAAAAAACTGTACACATTGACATGCAGCAAAAACAGAGTGCATGAGTCGTTGCCTCGAGCCACATCAGTAGGGTCAAAACAGTGGCAGAAAGGAATGAAAGAATGAAAGCCACAAAAAAGCTCTCCAAAGCTAACATTCAGCTGAGGATGCTTACCATAGCTGTTAAGGTGGTTGATGTTACATGAAAAATCATTATAAATAATAAAAGCTCTGCAAATGAAGGTATTTTGAGTGGAATTGGAATTTTTGCATTCTTTAAATCTTGTCCATCTTTCTAGCAGTTACTGATTTGTGGAAGGAGCCTGGATACACCAGTTTCTCTCTTTCATACCTACATAACTTTAACATTACTTTTACAGAAGTTGAGCTGCGGCTGAAATAAAAGACATGGGGTCAGAGGAGCCACGTTACATTTGATCATAGAACACGTCAGTTTCCTGTCCGCAGGGTTTAGACCGATGTGAATGTTTGGACAAGGTGATGGCAGAAAGCTCTTCTCCTACATGATTAATAGATAGGTACAACTTGTGGGACAGCAATGGCTGGTACACAGGTCTCAAACCGCTTGACAAATGTCATGGAGTGGCCAGCGAGGCGAAGTACCCCCTTTGATTCACTTTCTTAACGTTTGCCTTCACTGCAGCCCAGAGCCTCAATTTATCTTCATTTGTAATTGTGTCCAGGCCTTTACAAGGAGGCTAGGTTCCTCTGATCTTTCCCACATTTCATAAATGCAGAGTGAAAGGGTCAATGCATTTAAGTGGTGGCAGGGTTTGTTCTAAATGGCACATTCATCCATAATGAAATTAAATATAGCTTCATAAGATTAATTAATTTGCATGGATCCTCTATATGCATCTTTTTTTTAGAAACACTGGCCTGTAAATCCCTTGTTGTTATTTATTACATGTATATTGTGTTGTGGCTAACAAATCATATTAATATCAATCCATGGTTTATCCACAGAAGTTGCAGTGATTACTGGAAAAACAAAAACATTTAATACAGTGAAGATTCGCTGCCAATCCATACCACATTCGTGTCTCACTTTATTATGATCTGATTGTGATGAAAAGTTATTGCTGTGTTGATACAGAACGTAAATCAAATGTAAAAGGAATGACCTGCACAACCAGACCCTTTGTCCCAACCAAATTTTGAGTCAAGCATTTTGATCTCTATGAGTGGTCACCTATTTAATCAGCTAGAATCAGAGATAATCACGGGGCATGGGGGTTTTCCAACCATCCAGTCACAAAAAATCATGAGAGAATGTGGATATTTTTCAGTCACCCAATCACAATTTTAGTATTTTTTTATTTCTAATTGAGAAGGAGACCAAACAAGCAAGACCTGTGGCTTTTCTGACCGCTTTGCAGCTGCAATGTAAAATATGTCTTTGCAGCAGAAAAAGAGTGAATCAGATTTACATGCTTTTGCCTATTTGATATTGCTCAGAATCTAGAAATATTTCATCCTTCATCCATAAAAATGATTTTGTCTATATATGGCAATCAGACTGGGTGGGCATGGGCCCCAGAGGCCCACCCACAATGAAGAGCTCTGTTGACCCCTGCCATTAGCATACATCTTGGGTGGTCCAAACATAAGTGTACAGCACTAAGCACAGGTGTGGACACACCCAATATTGACTGTATCTGTAAAATTGTAATATTGTATCTGATCACTCACCTACAACATTTGGAGGTGGTCTTGGTCGCATATGGCGACTTTCTTTTATCAGTGTGTGCACAAATGTGTCCCAGGCCAAACTGAAGGACCACCACCTCAGCTAACATCTTCTGCCGAAGAAGAGGGATGTGCTCATTTGACTGCCAACGGCATCTTATTATTTGCACATGTCGCTAACTACATTTATGGCATTCAGCAGATGCTTTTATTCAAAGCAACTTCCATTCCCTAACTACAGGGGGCAGTCTCCCTGGAGCAATCCCCTGGGGTAACAACAGTCTCAACATGCGACGTTCACGACGCTCACTCCCAGAACTAATTTGGTTGTGTGTGGTGGAAGAATACGCACTATACGTAAAATAAACAGTAATGTGTGAGGGGGTTGGTGCCCCCCAGTACACTTATCTACACCATTTTGGACTGTTAAAAGTGCAAGTGTTCTACCACTCATTATTTCTGTTACTACAGTACAGTGTACAAGTACAGTATATTTATGTCCCTTTCCTTTTTCTGTGGCTTAGTTGTGTCTTTATGTTCTAGATTATGATTTTAAAACTGTGTTAGGAGAGGTAAGTGATTTAGCCTAATTTTGACTAACACCAAAATTCTGTCATAGGAACAGAACTGTGCTGTAACACGAGGACCCCCCTGTACGTTAAATACATAGTCATCTGAAAACCATTTTCTAATATAGTGTGTGAAGGACTGAAGTGTTGAGTTTGGGACGCAGCTTTCATTTTGTCCTCATCTTTTTTTAAAGTCCTTCTTTTAAGTGCATAACTGCCTCCCGCCTGTTGAAAACAACTGGTCTGTGCAAAAAGAAACGATCTGCGTGTTTGGCATGGAAAGAGGCAAAGAAAGATCTGATCACAAGTGGTCACTCGAGACACATGTAGAGACATGTTTAAATTCAAGGTGTGAACTGTAGTGCTTACAGCTGTCCTTTTTTAACCACCCAAGATCCATGCTGACGTCAGTGAGTCTACTGTGTAATTGCTGATGTAAGCATAATTACACTTAAATCATACAGCAAAGTGAAAGTAATGCCTCTCTACTCCGAAGCCTGAAATGATTTAAAAAGAAAGAACTGGGATTGACAGGGCCCAGAATCTTCTCACTTTTCCATCTCTCATTCAGGCCAGTTTATCCATATAAGACTGCAGTGCTGCAGTTACACATGTTCCTCTTTTTTTGCACACAGAGGTTTAGCTCAGAAAAGTAGTATCTCTGTTCTAGCAAGGGCTCGAAAGAAAGGTGATTAATCCTCATTATCCAGAGGGCTGGACTAATACCTGCAGTAGGTTTGAGAGCAGTGCAATTATCCATGGCACCGTCGGATCAGGCAATGCCTTAGTGGCGTTAACCCAAGGTCAGGAGCCTCTCTGTGGAAGCATTGATGTGAAAAGCATTTCAGCATGAGTGACAGAGCATACAGTGAACTTGCTAAATGGATGGAAGGCCACAGTCCCAGTACTCCTCCCTCACTGGCAGCTGTAACTACA
The DNA here is from genome assembly GCA_037576975.1 of Alestes dentex. NCBI lineage: Eukaryota > Metazoa > Chordata > Actinopteri > Characiformes > Alestidae > Alestes > Alestes dentex. The sequence goes on along the minus strand of JBBIGA010000035.1, from coordinate 3,303,152 downwards.
TATAATACTCCTTCTTTCGCACGAGTGCTGAGCAAACAGTAATTAGCATTTTAGGGATGTTAGCAGAGAAATGGACTTATGTTTAATGTATTAGGCGAACAACACAGATAACCTCGAGGACACTAGGTGTCTATTAGGTTCTAGAAAAGCCCCCTTGACTAAATTGCAAGCATTCTTATAGACGAGCATACAGGTTCATTCATATTTTTATCAACTGTACTTAGCCCAGTGGCCCACGCAGTTTATTCAAAATATCTCCCTTTTCATGTAAATTTGGCTAGATAAAGAAAGCAGTGATAAACAGTGATTTCGCATTGAAAATTCCATCCACGTTAATTAACCAGCAGCTCCGAACAGCATGAGCAGCTGCGTGGTCCGCACGCGGCTCCGCTCAGTCAACAGATGTGTGATTTACTGGAGTCCATCTTTCAAACGAGGAGCTCTACTCACTCGGTAATAACGGCCTCAGGAGTGTGCCAGGCTGTTAACACGTCAGCGATGTGAACGCCACTCTTTATGGTCTTTAGAGCTGAATATATAGAGAGACAGGCAGGGCCACACCGTAAAAAATATTATTTTGTTCAACCTAAAGAAGACCTTAGAAATCATCAAGCATTTATAACATGAATTAATAATTCAGTGAAAATGTATACACATGGATACAAATGACAGAAAACAAGTTAAGGACAAAATCTTCATTCTTTATGTGTATTCATAATTTACTGAGCCTCCCACTTTGCAAGATGCACCTCTCACCTTGACAACAGCTTTTTCAGACTACAGAGTTCACTCAAAAGTTCATGCAGTCCATAACTAGTAAAACAACCAGTTTTAAACACACACAAAAACCAACACATTTACATAGCTCCACCCATTGATTCGAGGACTGTTCAGAACAGCCAATCAGAGCAGAGGTAGGTCTTGAACAGATGCTATTCTAGAGTCAGAGGTTTTGACTACAATAAAACAAAGTGAAATAACAGGTCAGATGGATTAAAGCACAAATTTTCAATCTAGAGCTCATAATTACTGCCTCCCATTTGTATTGTTTGTACTGTAGATATAAATATCCAGCTATCTGAGCCCCCACCACAAAGGCAAGCTGAGAACAGAGAGAAATACAGACCTCTATAAGTGCTAAAGCATTGTTTTTGAAGCGGTAAAAGGGTGAACCTGAATGACTTATATCATCTGTCCCATATAGCTGTGCGGCTGTGCGACTGAGCCGGACGGCTGCTGGGCTTTAGCGCTGTGATAGTTAGCGGGCAGGGCCAGCAGCCCAGTGATGGGGTTATCATAGAGGTCACTTACCCTTCTTCACATTTCACGCCACTGAAACTGATGGATTCTCCCCTCGGCCCTGTCCCTGCCAGTTGCATTCCCCTCACACATGTACATCAGACAGGCGCGGGCACACAGATCTTTTCAAAATTCTCCCTCACCCCTCTCCTTTTGAAAGGTTTCTTTCTCTGCCTGATGATTTACATCGCCTTAGAACGCCTCTAACACTCGGTTTTAGTCACCATTTCCGCTGATGTCACGAACATTCCAGGTTCAGTACTATTTTTAAGCCTTAACCCCTAATGTCATGGTTTAAAGCAAGAACGGATTTAAGGCAATGACTAAATATGCTCCACCAGGCAATCGTGACCCACTAAAATTGGATGATCTGCCCACTGACATCGGAGCAGTCCTTTCAGAGGTGCCAAATTTAAGAGATTTCTTAAATTCCTCTTCTCCTCCTAAGCTTGCATAACTTAGCATTGTGTTTCATGTGTCACAACTGAAATGGCTGCATCAATACAGAATGGATTAAAAAGAAATCAACTCATTTTACTTTCAAAATATTATATCTATACACACATACGTGTGTGTGTGTGTGTGTGTATGTTTTTAATTCACACAATATGGTTACATTAGGAATACAATAGGAAACTAGTATTTCTATATTCATTTTATTAGAATCTATAATATTTTTACCAGTGTATCATATTATTACAGTACTAATCTGTAATACGTGTGTAGTGTTTTTAAGTAATCAATAGTAACAGTCCAAGTCATCCTGTGGGCTTTTGAACCAAGTACCCTTGAGTCACACAAACTATGACAAGAAATGTCAAGCATGGCCTTATATCATCCACTTACAGCCAAAGTACTTATCAAAAAATGATAGAAAACATGCATGAATGGGTGGCTTTCTGTTATCTGTCAGAAAAAGCTTCAGTTTTTAGTATTAAGACCCCTACATACCCGCCAAGAATTTGTATCAAAGTGACATTAATAAAGCTACACAAGACCTAAGCTTTTTGTGCCATATGGCATAAATCTATTGTAAATCAACATTTATAGAGACTTATTCCAACAAGCATTCTTTGAAGTGAAATGACATAGAAATTGACTAAAGTAGCCTTTAGGACAACTGATGCTTGTTGGAATGTATGCTTATGCAGAAAAAGTGCAGATGTTCTAATCCTCATAACCAAGATGCGCAAACTTTACTGAAAATATGAACAAATCCAACACTGGCATTCTGACATCCAATGTTTCTGACATTTTTGGCTTTGGAAAGGGGTAAAAAAAACAAACATGATTTACTCCACTGAACTAGAGAGTACTTTTAACCATATTTTAACCATTTCATGAAAACATTGCATGTTCCTGGTTAAGAATATGAGGAATTAGGGGTTTGCATTAAAAAAAGCTGAGCTGACAATGCATTGATAAAACAAGGAGCCAAGGTAATTCACATTTTAAATGTGAGACCGTGTGCAAGTTCATACCCTACATAACCAGACACTACGTCAGAGCTTACGGGCTCGTCGTAGACAGCGCAGAAATCTTGTTGACAGGCAAAGATGTCAGAGTTTGTTCATCCGAGCCGCCACGCTGATGCTCTGGGATTGTCTTTGGGGGAAAAAAGGCGATGGTGGCCAGGGTCACTGCAGGTATCAAGGGATCCAGTTAGTGTTGTGAAGGTTGTTTCAGTTGAAAAGAAAAGAAAGTCTGTCGAAGCTTTCTCCCAACTGCCCCCATTGTTAACTGGGGAGAAAAAAGTGCCTTTCAGCTTGCCTTATCTGTCTCTCTGTGGACGGCTGCAACCTAGTTTACCAGAAGAAAAAAAGGGCCTTTAACGTTACCTCTGTTCCGACAGTGACATACACACACCAGCACCAGGAGCTATAGGACACACACTAGCAAGTGTCCACTGTTGCTTTGAAAATGCTCATAAAATGCCTTAGTCACTACTTTTTTTCTCTTTTATTTTATTTCATTTTGGTGTTATTCCGTAGAGACCAAAGAGATTTATTCAGCGTTTGCGAAGCTGATGTTTATGGACGCTATAAAGTTCACTTTTGTATTGATTTTGAAACTCTCTCGACTAGCAGGTTTTTACAACCATCCGGTCCCAGGCGCAGCTCTATTGATTTCATTATTTGAAATACAATGCGCAATAAAGTTTAACTGGGCCCACGATTTCTGCACGAGTGGGAGTTTTAAACTGATTAGGATCTGGCCCATATCCCACGGACGGGAGGGGAGTACCATTTCCCTGTAAAACTGTGCAAAAGGACCGAAGACTTATCTTAATTAAGTTGAAAGTAGCAAAAAAAAAAAAAGACTTTTTTTGCATTACATTATGATTTAGCAGAGGAAAAAGTTGGGCTTTGTATCCTTGCAAAGGTCTCATTTCCTTTCTGTGCCATGGTCCCGTCCTCTCGGCCCCGGCTGTTCCTCCTTGATGTTATCTTGGACATCTTCCACTAACGTCCTTCCCTGACTGATGGTTTAAGTGCATTCCTCCATTTAAAATGTCCTTACATTTAAAGGCCTATTTAACCGTAGCACAATATTGTCTCCATCTTTCGCAATGAAAATAATTGGGTGATATTGAACAGCTGTTAGAAGCTACTCTGGGCTGTGAATTTAGGAGGGACATTTGCACCAATTCTGGCGTCCACTAAACGAACACAATTCACTGATGTGATTTAGTTTAATGTTAGTTTTAAGCACCTAAATCCTCGATTGCTGCATCGAAAGGAGAAAGGATTTTCTGATAAATCTGAGTTTAATGCAGTTTAATGTCTTTATTTTCCTCACTGAAAATACAGCTCTCTTACTCAAGCAATGCGTAGCCTCACATTAACCTGAGACAAATTGGATCATTGCGTCTTAATGGAGATCGCCAAATCACCTCAACTTCTCGAGGAGACGATGTCGGCCAATTATTCAATTACTTGTTCATATAAAACCAATTATGGTAATTGTGAAAATGCTCACACTGAACTCTACAATAGGAAATAACTAGTGGGCGGAGCTTGACTTCTAAAAAAGAAATGTGAAATGTAGTGTAAAAGATATGCTTAGGTGTCGATAGTTAGGCTTACTATTGTATACTTTTTAACATTAGATTTATTTGGTACTCTTTGCTTTCATTCGGAAACATATTCCCAAAATGTAACATAATATGTGAAAGAAAATGTATATACACCGTAACCACCCGGTTGGTGTTGTGTGTTAACTGTATTTCTTCTGTTCAATTGTTATGAGATTAGAATGGATTGGTTTATAGGTGCACAACTCGACAAACACTGTTTTATTTTTGTGTGACAGCTTTAAACTTTCACAAATTTTTAAAAGTATGAACCATTTTTACAGCGGAGTCTCCACTGATCAAAAGACTGAATTAAGTTTGATTGATTGAAAAAAAATCTTCAGATCTTCAGGCAAGCTCAGAGAACCAGTGGATCAAAGGCTAATGTACCAAAACTGAATTTCAAGCAAAGTTACAACTTTTCTATTATTCTATTGCATTTTCTCCGAATGTAGAGAACAGCTGGTGTGTATATCTTTTACAGTTGCATCCATCAGTGTTGTTGTACTTTAGTTCTCTGAAACGGTCATTAATGATGTTCTTTTTTGTGATGAGAAAGACATGCAACCCTCTGAATAACTAGAGAGAGCTCCCCTGTATCAGTTTCTCTCACTTGATTTGCAGTGCTCTTTCCCCATTACACAGTCAGTAATGGAGGAGTCGAGACAACCTTGCCTGACCTTCTATGTCTCCTACCGGTTTTCTTAACAATAGTTTTACACAGAATGGGACCAAAGTAGCAGAAGGAGTAAACAGACACTCCTATTCCAATCAGTGTTCTGGAAAAGATCGGCTTTTGACAATGAGAGCAGTTAAGATCCTCAACTTAATCAAGTAAACAGGTTGGAATAGGGTCCAATTCAAAGTTGAATTAACAAACTGAATGCATCAAAATGTCTAGTTTTCACAGCCTGCGCCCACCAGTGGAAGCAATGGCAGTTGCACTGTTTAAGTCCCCGAATTCTGGAACACTGACTTTCCCTGGCTTTTCTCAAACAAAAGAGTTTAAAGTGGTGTGACAAAGCTGTTTCAGAACATACTTGCCACTCTCCAGACCCTACAGTCCATATCTAGAAACCAAGTTGCCGAGACAGCCTGTTTTGTATGTATTTTTGTGTCGTCACCATAAAGCAATGCATTTGAATATATAAGCCTAATCAGCCTGTAAGAGTTTAACTCCACTCACTCATGGTGAAGTTCTAAGGGATGTTTCAGCCTGGTCTGCTTTTTCAGTGTAGCACACTTCAGGGCAGCCATTTGGGATATAGCTCATTTACATAAAAGACTCTCAAATGCATAGTAACAAAAACAGTCTATCTAATTCTAAAGGGGAAAAAGAAGGGTCAGAAAATGGTCATGTCAAAATTAATGAGAGTTTTGGTGCATAAATCCACAAAAAAAATTAAATGAAAGGGAAAATGTAAGAAAAAGGAAGCCTCTTACTAGCTACATCAACTTTAAGAATGTTTTGCAAGCAATAAAATGAAAATGTGTTTTATAAATTACACCACCTTCATGCAACACTTCTTTAATTTTCTCATTGGGAATATTTCTAAATTTTTTTAATATATTCTTTGTATTTTACACATGAGGTATCTGCAAACAATTTCTGTAAAATATTACAGAAATTATACTTTCCATAATCTACACTGTCAATCATTTCAAAGCAATTGCATAAAAATTAAATGGTCATAAAGTAAAGTGGCCCCTTACAGCCATTCATGAACACACCACAGTGTGAAATTCTTTCTCTGCATTTAACCCACTCACCAAGAGAAGCAGCGGGCTGCCAGGAACACAGCACCCGGGGAGCAGTGTGTGGGGACTGTACCTTACTCAAAAGGTACAGTGGTGCCACTAGCAGTCCTGGGATTTAAACCCATGACCATCTGATCGTAGGGGCAACTCCGTAACCACCAGACCAACGGCTGCCCCAAATGGAGAAGAAATAAATATTTCTTGCCTAGTTACTCTCTTAAAAATACATGGCACAGAAACATGCATGGAAGCTTTATATCAGGTGGAGCTTTTTTAAACGTTAAGAAGGTTCTTCAAGCTGGCATTTCATTTACACGAATGTATGGAACTATCCACTGAAAGGCTCTGCTGAGAATCAGCAGTGATTTATCAATGGGCTTCACACATTTCAAAGCAATGTGTGGGCTGTTGTTGTGAAAGGGTTTCGAGGTCTGGTGTTCTCTTGGCCTCTGTATGATCTGCTGCTCTTCTCCTTTTCAGTTGTGCATTGCAGGTTTGCAAATCTTTTACAAAACCTCTGAAACATGTCGAGCCAACCTGCACTAAATGTGACTTTGCACAGCGTTCAGTGTGTTCAGTGTTGCATCACAAAGCATCACTTTGAACCTTCTCTCGGCCATATAATTGGGAACTTTTCCTGCATCGGAAACCTCGGACAGTTCTAACCCCTTACAGCTGGCCAGTGTGTTCAAACACAGCAGTCTAGCTGTTAAAGGTTTATGTAAAATGTTTATATAAGGGAAAAACATATATTTTTTTTTAATTAATGTGTTTCTTGTAGTTTATAAATATGGTCCATATATGGGAATTTTTCTATCAACTTTTTTTTTATGTCACAAAAAGACATATACCCTCCTTTTTAGACTGCAACAGTTTAGCCCCACCCATTCATGGTGAATGTCTAAGCCGGCCTCTGCCACGCCCCCAGCGATCTAGCTCACCGGAGCTCTGAGCTGGGGAGTCCCTATCACGCCCCCCTCTGTCTGTGTCATAGTATGTCCCGGCATGTGAGGCAGGCAGTGCTGGACTGGCCATCGGGCATTTGCCCGGTGGGCCGATGGTAATTTTGGGCCGGCGCAGGTAACCAGTTCACCAGCAGGGACTTGAATAACATTGCATTCAAATACATAGACTTCAATAAGGAGTTGGTCCCACTTTGCAGCTATAACAGCTTCCACTCTTCTTGGAAGTCTTTCCACAAGATTTTGGAGTTTCTGTGGGAGTTCGTGTCCATTCATTCTGTAGAGCATTTATGAGGTCAGACACTGATGTTGGACAAGAAGTCCTGGCTCACAATTTCCTCTCCAGTTCATCCCAAAGGTGCTGGATGGGGTTGAGGTCAGGACTCTGTGTGGATCAGTCAGGTTCTTCCACACTGAACTCATCCAACCATGTCTTTATAGAGCTCGCTTTGTGCACTGGGACACAGTCATGCTGGAACTGTGTCCACAAAGTTGGAAGCATGGAGTTGTCCAAAATGTCTTGTTATGCTGAAGCATTAAGACTGCCCTTCACTGGAAGTAAGGTAATCCAGTAGTTGGCCTGTGGTCACTGGCATGCTCTCCCTTGCTGCCTGGTCAGAGTCTCTGGTGCTTGGCCTTCTCTTCCAACATCAGTGTCTGAACTCATAAATGCTCTACAGAATGAATGGGCACAAATTCCCACAGAAACTCCAAATCTTATGGAAAGCCTTCCAAGAAGAGTGTTATAGCTGCAAAGGGGGGACCAACTCCCTATGACAGTCTATGTATTTCATTGCAATGTCATTAAAATCCCTGTTGGTGTGATGGTCAGGTGCCCCAATACTGTCCAAATAGTGTATGTTGGTTGTAAAATAACAGTAACAAAAACCGCCGGTTATATTCTGGGGTCTGACTTCATTTGAAAAACAGTTATGCAAGCATGGATTTTAACTGGTTCATAACCTCAGACAAAAACCATAACTGCATTTTTTATGGAATATAAATGCATGGAAAATACAGGATACGGCCCCTTTAATGGAACAATCCTTGAGCTTTCCAGTAAGGCCTATTCAAGGTAGGCTTAGTGATTAGGCTAGAATGGAAGAATTATATTTAAAAAAATTGGGCATATATTTCTGTAACGAATACTTTCTATGCAATTGATGCATTTTTCACCGTCCATAGTGTTATAATTAAAACCCCAGCCTTCTTCTGTCTCGCTCCCGCCTGTTAAACAGCTTGCCATAACCAAAACATATGGCCCAAGTTACTCAAGCGCAACTTCAGAATTGAATTAATCAACGCGCTGCGTGATAATTTAGGCTCATGCCAGCTACAGCAATACGGACATATGCTTTGAAGCTAAATTGGACTTGTGTTTTCCTAAAGTGAAAACCTGACATGTCCGCCTGTACATGCCGGATGAAGCCATACATATGAATGAGACATTTGTTCGCCATAGAAAATACAGACTTGACAGTGCATTAACAAGTTGTTTGTCAAAAATCTGCAAAGAAGTAAGCCAACTGTGCACATGCAGAATATTTCCCGCTGCCAGATGCCTTTAGTGGCTGCTTCTGCAGTTCTGTATCATAAATTGCTTTCAATGGCTTTCCCGATGAAGCCGCTGCAATGCCACAGTGCAATTTTGGCAGCATTCCATCTCTATTTACAAAGGCCTTTTTGTTGCAGGGTCATACTGATTGTGTGTGCACACAGTGGCTGTGTGTGGAAGGCTGCTGGGCCTCCTGCTGCTCTACCTGTTGAGTAATGGCCGTTTGGAGCCGTGGCTTTGTTAAAAGCGCTGGTGTGTGTGTGTGTGGGCTGAGTTCCTCACAAGGCTTTGGAAAGGAACTGGCACACTGTCCTACTCAGCAGGAGAAATGCTGGACCTTTCTTTGGGTTATACTTTTTTACATTTTTCTCTGGGTAAATTAAATTACTAATAGTAAGTTCACAGAATAACAAGTGTGTTACATTGTGTCAACTTACACTGTCTGCATTTTTAAGTACAACCTTACCAACTTACTGATTCCTGTGAACTAAATAAAGCATATTTGTCATGTTTAGTTCATACAGTATATGGGCAAAAGTATTGGGGCACCTAACCATTTCACCAACAGGGACTTGAATGACACTGCATTAGCATACATAGACTTTAATATGGAGTTGGTCCCCCTTTGCAGCTAGAACAGCTTCCACTGTTCTTGGAAAGCTTTCCACAAGATTTTCTGTGGGAATTTGTACCCATTCATTCTGTAGAGCATTTATGAGGTCAGACTGATGTTGGATGAGAAGGCCTGGCTCGCAATCTCCATTCCAGTTCATCCCAAAGGTGCTGGATGGGTATGAGGTTAGGGCTCTGTGTGGCCAGTCAAGTTCTTCCACACTGAACTCCTACAGCCACGTCTTTATGGAGCTCGCTTTGTGCACTGGGACACAGCCCTGCTGGAATAGAAAAGGTTCTTCCCCAAACTGTGTTTATAAAGTTGGAAGCATGGCGTTGTCCAAAATGTCTTGTTATTTCATGTGGTATCTATGCAGATTCTGACAGCATTAGGCTTTGCCATCAGGAGCTGGACTAGATTTTGATTTACAAGGAATGGGAGAGAACATTGTTTTAGGTCTCCTGGAAAACATTGTTTTTAGTTCTGGATACATCACTGAATGGAAAACAGCCATGGCAGCTCTATGCCAGTTACTGAAAGAGAAACTGTAAAACTCTTATGTACACTGTCAAATAGATATTAATGTTTGTTACAAGCTTCAAATAAAACGTATGGGATGTTTTAACAGCTTGAAATATTTGTTTAATCTGGAAAGGCCAACAATGTTTGTGGGCACAACAGCAGACAGTTAAATGTATAGTTAAATTTAAAGGTGACAGTTCTTGAGTTTTGACATTTAGCCCAGAACTGAAGACCTAAATCTAATAATGAATGTCATGAAATTGTTTTTACTTGTGGTTTTTAGACATAAAATAGTGGTTCAGAACAAGCGTTTTAATTCACAAATAAACACCAACATACATTATTTCTGGCTACTTCAGGAATGAGTATATCAGAGGGACAGCTCATGTTAGATGTTTTGGAGACAAAGTTAGAGAGGCCAGGCTGAGATGGT
>JBBIGA010000035.1:3265151-3284181 GCA_037576975.1 Alestes dentex | reverse complement strand
TGATGCCATTTTTTCAGGTTTACATCGGAGGCTTAAATATTCATGAGGTGATTTGCATTTACCATGTATGGTTGAATGGGGGCGTGGCGAGGTCGGAATGTGCGGCAAATTCACGTGCGAACAATCCCAGGTAGGGTTCGATTTCTAAAGTATATTTTGCTTGCGAGTGTGCGTGCGCACGTTTTCATAAATCTAACTTTTTCTTTGCGTACGCCATTTTCGTCTTTTCGGCGCACGTACACTTTTAGTATGAGTTCTACGCAATGTTTTATAAATGAGAGCCCAGAGCTTTTTAGGAGCTTCAGGCAATACATAGGGGGTTAATACATACGCACATGGCAATTTTCTGTTTTGTTTTTTTTTTAATTCTTTTTTTCTATATATTTTTTCTCATTTCACTTCACCAACTTCGACTATTTTGTGCAGATCCATCACATAAAATAAGATTAAAAAAACATTTAAATTACAGGTTGGAATGTAACAAAATAGGTAAAAAGCCAAGGGGGGTGAACACTTTTGCAATGCACTGTATAGCTTGATTGAAGATGTAGTGCACCCATTCTTGGCAACTGTTTTCCCTGAGGACAGTAGCCTCTTTCAGCAGTATACTGCATCCAACACTGTTCAGAAATGGTTTGAGGAACATGACAATGTGTTCAAGGTGTTGACTTGGCCTCCAGTTCATTTCGAACAACACAAGGGGGACATATACAGTATTAGTCTTGTGGTTTTAAAATGATGACTGATCGGTGAATGTATGAAAATTGTCCTTGACATCATGAAAACAGTTCAAAACAGACTGTTTTTGCTGCTTAGTTACTATACAGTATATACAGTATATACGAAGAGTACATTTTGTAACTAGGAATGTTTATGCATTACTACACATCAAAAAAGCAAAGAAATTTCCTCTACAGGGGCCCTTTGATACTGGACTGAAAAGGCATTTCAGTTATGAATAATGAAGACTAGGCTTCATTATTAAACATGTTCAGGAATGTAGCCCGCAAAGGAGAATCATTACTGTGGGATACCCTCAACACAGAGGTGGTAGCACAATGACCAGTTAACAATAAGAGCAATTCAGCTTTTATAACACATTGTGGATGAGTGCTACTTGCCAACAAAGATGATTCATAATTGGCCAATAGCTCCTATCACCAATTATGGGGAATTGAGTCTATGCCTGAATTACATTATATCTGAACATCCAACTGATTCCTTTGAGACCTGCAGCCTCCTTATCTCCTTGGTGATTCTCATGCTGTTGCTTAATACTGATGTTGGACATGCTCACTTAGAGTCAAGTCACATTCAGAAGGGAACGTGTTCTATTTATTTGCTAGACACTAAAGGGGTGGGGTGGGGGGGTGGTGTTGACATGTTATATCGGCAGCAATTTCTGTCCCCTTCTTCACAGAGAGTGAGATGAGGACGAAAATTACGAGCAGTGTGATGCATCCGTGTATATGTTTCATTACATTTTGCAGGCTGGCAATATTTCAAGGGAGCATATTCAGCGTGTGTTTACACATATAAGTACACACTTCCACAGGGGATGTGTTGCCAAAGCTGTGAAAATGTATAGAGGAGCTTTGGGAAAGTCAGGCTGGGCCATTTACCTTGCTTGTGCATGTGGCTAATCGATTGACGAGACCAGGCAAAGCCATAGCTCAAGGCTTTCAGTATCTCTGGCCAATTTGTCCTGGTTGTTACCCCACCTGTCCCCTGTCCTTTACTCAATGTCTCTTTCATTCATACTGGATAGATGAATACCCACAGGCCTGAAGATACATGACATTCATTAACGCGTATGAGGCATTCAGTCTTACATTCACTGTTTGAGTACATTCTCAGCTTTTTATGTTTCTACTGTAAATCATACAGACCAATAACAATAAATCATACAAACCAACAACTATATACACGACCGGTCAAAAGTTTATATATATACACCCCAATGTTTCTGTTTTTTTGTATTGAAATTCAGCGGTTCAATGTCTCATTGTTCATTCTGCAGAAAGTTCTACCCAGCGATGTTGCAGAAATTCCCATGTGTGTGTGGCACTTGTAGGTTGTTTTGCTTTCACTCTTCTGTCCAGTTCATCCTAAAGCAGCCAGATGAGGTTTAAGTCTGGAGACTTTTGGCCACTCCATGGTTTCCAGCTCACCATCTTGTTCTGTTTTTCTGAGGTAGTTCTGGCAGAGCTTGGACTTATGTTTTGGGTCACTATCTTGCTGAGGACGAACCAACCAACTCGGCACATACCAGAGGTCCTGCATGGAGCTACAGAATATCATTTCATGCTATTAATTGGACTTGAACTGTTAAAAGCTTGAAACACTGGGGTGTTCTACAACTTTTGACTGGTAGTGTGTGTGTATATATATATATATATATATATAGATGATTCGCTGTGGCGACCCCTGAAGGGTAAAGCCGAAAGAGAAAGAAGAAGAAGAAGATATATACCAGTTGATACAGCAAAATAATCAAATAATGTTATTTTTTATATATTTTTATATGACTTGGAGTCAAGTTTCTCTAATATTTTGATTAAGCTTTTAAACTAAATTAAGCTTTTTTGCACGCTTAATTGACTAAACTTAAGCACTTGAATGAAGATGACTCGTCGGATCAGGTGTGGTGGTAAACACAAAAATGTGCAAAGGGGCTCCAGGACCTGGGTTGGGAAGCACTGGACTGGAGAATGAACGATAGATTTGGAAACATTACAACATTTAAAGGCTGATGCAACATCACACTCTGAAAAAAAAAGCTAGAATGTTTTTATTTTCCATGAGGTAAATGCAATGCGACTGTAATGGTAAGGTCAGTGGAGGAGCTGGTGTGAGACTTTAGCTGTTGGAGGCTAATTTAAAAAGTCTGGGAGAAATGTCTCATTTTTTCGAATAATCTTTATGATTCTCTTTGGCACCATTTTGTATGCAGCTGATGGTTTTGTATGTCTGCTTGGAAAGCAGCTCAGAATGCATCTAATTTGTAGTCTGATCCAGAAAATGACAGCCAATCACTACACTTCTAATGAGCGCCTTGATAATGCTCGCAAAAGGCTCTCATGAGGTGAATAAAAAATGCAGTGTAACATTAGCATTATTATTAAAAACTTTTTATTCCCAGTGTCCGGAGTAAAAACATGATTAGTGGTTTCAATCGCTAATGAGCTGTGGAGGGCAGCGGAGATTATTCAGCCCTGGTTACGGAAGGAGAGTTTACAGCAGGTCACTGCTGGGGTGCAGCTTCAGACTGGCCTAAATGTTGCAGGCTCTATTCATTATCCATACACACTAATCAATACATTCCAATTACCAAGCAGAAAAACTGAAATCATGATGAGGAGACTGAGGATGTTCTCCGAGGCAACAGTAGTGGAAATTGGAGTTGTGTGTGTGTGTGTGTGTGTGTGTGCGTGTGTCGGGGGGGATCCAAAGCTGTGCGTGCAAAGAAAACCAATATATTAGCATTAGAATTTGCGTGATGAACCTGAAACCGTGCTTTGTGATATTTTATTTGGAACGTTATCATTTCTTTGTGCTTCTTGCTGTTGTAATAAATCTTTATCACTATTATTGATTGTCACTGACTCGCCGCAGCCCCTCATAGCAGCTGCCACACACAGCTGTAATAGAATCAGCATTTCTGCTTCTCTGAGCATCATTCTTGCACAGTCACCATTCCTCTGTATATTTAATTTTTCTCCGTGTCTCGCTGTAACATTATCCCTATCTTTCCCCTGTTTCTTGGCCTCTTGTACTGTTCTCCTGTCTTTTCCCCTATTTTCTTGTCTATGTTGCTGTTTATCTCTTCCCTGTTCCATGTGCCTTTGTTTTTGTTTACCCTGCCATGTGCTTGTCTGCCATATGAGTTGTTTTGATGTCAGTCTCCACTGTAGTCCTGCATCCTCCTCAGTGTTTCCACTTGTGTCTTGCTTCTGTATCATCCCTAACCCAGTTGTTTCCCTAGTTTATATATATACCCCTGTGTTTCAGTCTGTGTCTGTCGATTCTCTGTGTTTCTGTCTGTGTTTCTTTGCTCTGTGCTTGTTCAAGTTTTTGAGTTTTATGCCCCTTTGCTTACTGACTCATGTTTGCCCTGTGTTTTGCCACTATGTTCCGCCTTTGTGTTTCTCTGCTTGCTTTTTGTTCTCTGCATGTCTCCGTTCAGCCCTGGTCCATCATTGTTAATCTCTGTACAGCATTAGTTCTGCTTTGTCTTGCTTTGTTTTGTTTTGCTTTATTCTTAGCAATTACCCCATTTTGATCCCATGTTCTGTTTGTTTCTCTTTTTGTTTTGTGGAGCAAGGAGGCAGAGTGCCCTCTCATGCCTCAGGACTGAGCCAGGTGAAGGGAGGAGCCGGGACTCTTGAAAAAGGGCAGAGAGGGACAGAGAGGTAAGAGACAGGAGCGAAAAAGGGAGAGAGCCCGCGGTTTATTTCAGCCGTTTGGAGCTGGAACGTCTTCCGTTTTAAAGCTACATTGTGCACCCTGTGTGTGTTCCTGGGTGTGGGTTTAGGTAGGGTGAGCAGATTTGGGATTGTGAAAAAGAAGACACCTTAGCGCGGACTTACTTTACCAGCTCGGCCGTGGAAAAAAAGAGGACGTCAGGTCACCCTAGTTTAGGCCTCCCAGCCTGTGAGGGTTGGCTGCACTTCACAGTTTCTTGCAAAAGTTTTTAGTTTGAGATTGTTAGCTTTTCTACTGATATTACACAAACATAATAGCAGTGATTCACCAAAACTCAGCTTTCTCACCTTTACACTGGAGCTTAAGTGCAATGTAATAGATTTAAGGTGGTATACACTTCTGTTACATGTTAGCAACATTAGCCTCATAGCTCCAGTACAAATGCACATTTAAAACATGCCAGGCAGCTGCATTTGGGGGAAGCAAAAACACTGTGTGAATTTAATTTTGTAGTGAAATATTCCTTTCATTTTTAAACAGCAGTATAAAATCTAAATAAATCAGTTTTCATTCTGGGAATCTGTTTTCTGTCTGACTGTCATTATAAACCCAGAGTGGCAAACTCTGGTCCTGGAGGGCCAGTGTCCAGCACAGTTGACGATCTTCCTGCTCAAACACACCTGATTCAACTCAGCAGCGAATTGCCATGTTTAGTAGGTAATTCAGTGCAAGAAATACAGCAAACTGTGCTGTACTCCAGCCCTCCAGGACCCCGGTTCACCTCATGTTATGAAACACATTAAAAATGTCTTTATTTACATGGTTTTTCCTCAAAAATAAAGGTTCCTTAATTTCTTGCTTGGATGTACAATTTGTTCATTTTGTGAACTATACAATAAATAGTTCTTTACACCGTTAGAAAAAAGTGTTCTGTCCAGGAACATTTAGTCTCCTAAGGCACATGGAGTGCATCCTCAAAAGGTACATCATGGTCCTAAAGGTCCATTTGTGTTCTGTTGGAGTTTAAAAGTACATTCAGTTTCCCATGGAAAACGGAGCATAATAGTACCATTTCTTAGGGAACCATTATGTTTCCTAAAGTTACATCTTCAAGGAGGGAAGTGTAGGCAACCCAGAGTGGTTCATCTATGGCATCAATCCAAAGAGTCATAACACCTTCATTTTTGGTATTGTAGACTAAGGATGACAAACTGTGGTCCTGGAAGGCCAGAGTCCAGCACAGTTTGCTTATTTTTTTGCTATTATCTCTCCAACTAAACCTGGCGATGAAGCATTGAGCTGAATCAGGTGTGTTTGAGTAGGAAAATCAACAAATTGTGCTGGGCTCTGGCCCTCCAGGACTAGAGTCTGGCACCCCTATGTAGACATTCTTTTAGTCTAGAGCACCGATGATCAAGGGGCATGGTTCATTAACATAATTAATGTAACAAAACGTTCCCTGATATTGTGAAATTGACATATTTGGGAAATGTAGTGATGCTGAATTTTATCAGCATGACTTCGTCCTCGTCTGTCGTCCTCTCTGTTCCTCTTCCTCTGTCTCTCACTTCTCTCTGCTCCTCCTGTCTCTTGCTGGTTAAGAAATCATTCATCCTGGGTCTGCCCATTAGGATGCTGATTATAACCTGAGCTACGCCATCACCTTAATGAGTGTTGCAAGGGTCAGCCAGCTTATTATTCCGCCACGGGGCTCATCAGCGTTTGGCAGAGTAAACACATAAGCAGGGACTGTATGGAATTTTTTGGCCACAAGTGTTGTACACTGAGGTTGGACAAGCTTCTACCCAATGCACATCAAACGCTGCTGTGCTGTAGAACCGTAGCAGTGCCATTTTCAGCCGCCTTTTACTACTCGTAATAAAATGGTTTTGTTTTAGTGATTTCATGCCCTGCTTTGAGCTTTATGCTCACATAAAGGCTTTCTTTTTCATCTCCAGATTTGTGCCTTGGTGCATCTCCCATGCATTTACATTTAATGCTGCAGTTTAATGTAAGCTGGAGGATTTAAAAATTTGTCACTCCATTTTTTTCCCTTTGCAGAAGCAGTTCTGCTCTTAAAGGTAAAGGTTTCAAAATTTCAGCTTCTCCTGTGGTATGTGAAGACTCTCTATATTTTAAATGTTCATCATGCTTACTTGTGTGATTTACAAAACTGAAAAAATCTAAAGAGACATAATCTGAAATGTTCTTTAAGGAACCAAAAGTGGCTCTTCCAGTGTTGGCCCTTCCATTGAAAAGAAATAAAATTCACATTCAACATTTCAAATGTACAGAACCACTCAGTTTGGCTGTCAAGTCTGCGAGAGATCCACTGGTTACACAGTGAACTTTGTTTTGCCAGAGGGGCGGCATCTACCTCTAATCTCTTAGCATCTAATCACAGTTGGCTTGAATCCACAGAAATTGGTCTTTGGTCCTTGAAGAAATTGACTTTTTTCTGCAAACTGAAAATTAGGTTGGTGACGTTTTACTGAAACATGCTGCTATAAAATTAACATTCTTCAGGCACTACTGAATGTCCTGAAAATGAAGTAAAGTAGCCCCTTATAGGCACGTGTGAACACACCACACAGTGTGAAATTATTTCTCTGCATTAAACCCAATCACCAAGTGAAACAGTGGCTGCCACCAACGAGGGGCACCTGGGGAGAATGACCTTGGTCAAGGGTACCTCAGTGTTGGGAATCGAGCCCACAACCTTCTGAATGCAGGGGGCGATGCCCTAACCACTAGGCCACCAGGTCCCTCAGTGTGGGGAATGTAAAACTTTGTATATTTACATATGTATTATTAACTGTAGAACTGTTAAACTACCTGCCGTCTACCTGCCTGACTTATTTGATGGTCTTTGATAGCTTTGTGGGTTAAAAGAGGAGACACTGCCCGCTCTGGCATTGCTCCATTGATCCTCTTTTGGCACTTTTATTTTTAAGAGCATACAGCAGGGCTAATCAGTTCCAGTGCTGGAGAGCCAGTGTCCTGCACAGTTTGGCAATATCGCTGCTCAAACCCCCCTGATGCAAGTCATCGGTTAATTTAAAAGATTTAGGTGAAGTGTTAGACCAGGGAAATCACTGAACTGTGCGGGACCCCGGCGCCCTATAACTGGAACTAATGATCCCAAGTGAAGAGTATTCAAAAGCTGTGAACGCTCATTTGAAAGCAGTCTGGGAAATTGTATTTATACAGTAATAATGAAGTACTAAGAAGTGTTATAATTGCATTTCTGGCTGCAAGGTTACTCTCTCTCTCTCTCTCTCACACACACACACACACACACACACACACACACACACAAACTCACACATGCAGGAACAGTGAGTCTCTTTTTATTCCGAGCCAAAGAGAAAGGTAAAACTTTCACTTTGCGGAATGAAAGAGGCTTACACAAATATGGCAAACCTGAGCGTTCAGCTTTATACCCTAATCAATCTCCCCTACACAAAAGCTTAGCAAAGCAAGGGGAACATGCTCTCTCAGCATATCTATCAACTTAGTCATTCTGTGTGCTACTTACTTAATACTGATGCCACCCAAAACTGCCTGATCAGCATTTCTTTTTACTCCTTCTTGTTACCCAGCAAGAAAAAATCATTATAGCCAACATTTAAAAAATAATCCCTTCTTAGATTTCATGGCAAAAATGTCATTTGACCCAGTGTGCTAAGAAATAATGACGCCTGAGTCACATTCTGCAGTTTGCTTGCATTAAATAAAGGTACGGCACACCTACTGAGTTCTAATAGCCTTGGAACACATGGTAGACCTCCGTCACTGAAGTGTAGGTGGGTTTATTTTACTTTTTATCAATGAAATTATAACTGAACCCAATATGTATGTAGAAAAGCCCCATTCTGAATAGTGAGTTTCACTTCTTTAAGGTGCATTGATTGCTGACGCAGATGTTCAATTTGCACATGGACAGCTTACATCATCTCCATAGGAAAGTACTGCCAGTAAGATGGGATGCTCTGAAGCAGCAGGATAAATAATCCAGGATGAATCATCCAACGTCAGTAGCTGCCCTCGCCGATGCCTTTGTGGCTGAATACAATCAAATCCTCCCTGTGATGTTTCAGCATCTAGTGTAAATTCTACTCAGAAGTGTAGAAGCTATTAGACGAGAAGACGAGAAAACGCTATTAATACATTTGATTTTAAAAGAAATTCCCTGATGTGCAAATGTTTTTGAACTTAATAACATACAGTGTATTTTTTCATATACCTGGTCATATTGTGTTTCACCAACCCCACCTCTCATTAAGGGGAAGAATAGTATAGAAAACCTCCCTGATAAAATGTTCTATTGAGAGGTATATCGCAGTTCAGAGGTAAAATACTTTTTAATTTCTAATTCATGTTGCGGGGCACAACCTGCCAAGCATTGTTGAAAGAATGTGAGTTTGATCACTGGTGATGCCACAGCCATCTGTCAGGAGTCAAAACAAAAGTGACCTCGAGCTCTCGGAGTGGGCAGGATGACCCTCCCTTCCCCACATAACTCAACACAACGCCTGACACCGCAGGTGTCTGTTCGCTGACACCACAGAATTGGGGGTCAGCGTTCTCCTTGAGCTGTCCAATAATGAAAAGATGCAGTGGCACTTCTCGTGGTTCAGAGGAAGCACATGTTAGCCTCCACCCTCCCAGCCTGAAAGCATTGTGTAAAACTGGAGATGTAAATAGTGGGAGGGGGTATAAATTAAACTAGACGGAAAAGGAGATAAATAAACAAAATTTAAAGGGCAATATACCTTCTACTACTAAGGCGATGAACCTGTGGAATCTGTAAATTTGATTCATCAATATTAATACATCATGAAATCTCAGTTTTTCAAGATTTGAGATTATTATTTTGCTTAAATTTAGAAATATTTTTTAAAATACACTGAATTCACAAATGTTACTATATACACAGTAGTGAAATATCAACTGTACAACTAAACAAACCGTTTTTGCATTTCTCTAATTGAAAAAGTATTGTTTTTTATTAGATCAATATTATTGGGAGCAATAACAACAACAACAACAACAACAACAACAATAATAATAATAATGCCACACTGATGCAACTGCTTACTACAAATTACTTTGTTTTGTTCCAGTAATAGAGGATCTAAAACTGCAGCTTTTGCATATTCACTCCCATCTCTATGAAGTACATATAGTCACTGCCTTTGTTTCAAAGAGTATGGATTTTACTAATCTAATGTGGCATAAAGCATATTATTTTTTCATCCTGTACACCACTGCATGTAGTGTACAGTGCTGACTAACATGCCTGAGTCCAGTCAGCAGAGCCTGATTCATTATGTTGGAATGTGTGCCAGAGGTCTTTTCATTGATCACCTGGCCGTTAATCTTTCCTTGTCTTAATGCAGACCTTACGCACAGTGGCTTGTCATGAAGCCAGCTTCAAAACTGATGAATAAAGCAACTTTCCTCTTCTGGGAGAACTGAGATTTTGTTGTGTTCCTGTAGTGTTTGGGTGGCATTAAAGGTTTCAGGATCTGAATGGACAGTCCAGAAATACTGGGGTTATGAAAAAGATGCATTGAGTGCACAATTAGCATGAATAATGGCTTGCTGGAAGGGACAACTAGCACCATAATACATGTCAAGGCCAATAGCAGTGCCCAAAACTACAAACCCTTCTCCATTAGATGATTAGAGGAGGATTGAAATGACCTGAGGAGGGGAGGATACAAAATAAAGTCCATAGTTCAGAACCGGGAAAGCATGATGGATTGTGAGCAGTCCACAATCTGCTCCATTAACACATAATCATGCCATAAAGCATTCATTGGTCTGGAGTTACTGTTTTAATGGGAACACTATGTTAACGGCTATGCTAAAAAGCGTCTGCGGCAAAGCCCTCTATAGCTGCTGCTAGCATGAAGCTGCGGATGGGATGTTTAGGGTCAGTGGTTCAATCTGAAGTTTATGCTAACAGCTATGCTAGAGGGCATAAAAAGTAAAGCGGCCCCTTATAGTCACGCTGGAACACACCACAGCACACAGTGTGAACAATATATAAAAGTGTGGAAACTTTAATAACTTTTCCCTCATAACTTTTGCCATCTGGGTAAAACTTATACCACTAATAGGCCTGCAACAAACCTGCAGCTATCAATATAAAAAGCAGAAAATTACTGTGTGTATGGAGTCAGAAGCTTGATTTGCTGGCCAAGACAATAGAGGACCTCTATAGCTGCTACTGTCATGAAGCTGTGGACGGCTGTGTGGGTAAAACGTATGAAGTCGGGGGTTGGATAAGAACACTGTGCTAAGAGACCTCTGCAGTGTAAGTCGCAGGTATATTGGTTTAATAGGAGCCATATTTTAACAGCTGTGCTAACAGGCCTCTGCAACAAGCTGCTGTTATCAACAGCTACCGGATGGCTCTGTGGACAATACATTTGCAGTCAGGGTATGCTGAAAGGCCAGTGCTGCAAAGCCTTATACAGCTGAAGCTATCAATATTACAGCAGTCAGAGGCTGTGTGGACAGTATATATATCCCCCGTGATCTGCATGTCAGTCCAGCCACCCAAGTGGCACAGATGCGACATTAATTATCATAAGTCTGCCTGGCCCTGTGCTGGGACTTCAAAGTGCCTAAACAGCAGTCTCGGAGGCCGGACAGCGGCTGACTTTGACTAATGAGGACCCATACGGAGAGTAACATGGAGAGGAGCCCTAGGAGAGTGGCCTGTCAGGAAGAAAAAAGCCCCACAACAATGAATCAATGGAAGGAAGTGTTGTCAGAAGGAGGGGAAACCTTAGAAAAACCGTCCTCCTTCAAATATAACTTAGACCAGAATTTTCCCTCGCACACTGGCTAGATTACAAGTGGCATCCCCAACATGGGAAGGTAATAGATTAAACAGATCTGTTCTCCAGAACGTTGTGTATGGCAGATGCAAAGCAGCTGCTAAGCGGTATCTCCCAGGTGGGCCCTTATGGTAATGAGATCCACAATTACTTTAAAGAAATCAATAAAGCAATTATAGGGACAAATATAAACTCGGCTCGTCCCGTGGAATACCAGCACCACCTTGCCTTAATCACATTTATGTACTTTATTCCAGCATAATATATTAAATTTAACTAGAGCTCAATTAATAACTTTTCTACAGTATAGTCCTCTGTAAAGTGTGAAGTGCTGTTTCACATTTATGCGTGTATTTCTTTTGTGCTTGAGTAAAGGTTTCATTTTTTGGTCAGTAAACCTAGTTTATCTGATTCAGTATTTCAAAGGGATGTAGCAATACATTTGGACAGATCGGGAATGCAGTTTGCAGTCTCAAATTAAATATAAGCTGTGTAAGAATGATTCAGTGTGTGTGTGTGTGTGTGTATATATATATATATATATATACTCACACAATTACAATTACTGTAACAACAGTATTCTGTTATGACCGATCAGTCTATTTTATATTTTATATTTAAAAAAATAGATACCAGTATTCCAAGGACTTTGCAAAGCTAGATCAGTTATTTCAGTGAGGTTCCCAGAGAACTTTTAATGAGGAGAATTTGATGATAAACAGATAAATTCTTCTGAGCTGATTGGACACTAAACGGTACTCTTGAGCAATGGGTTTCTATGAAACTTCTACGCAAATTGTAATTTGTAAACAATTACTTGTTTTTAGTGCCCCATGGTTTCCTCGGGGGTCTCCGGTTTCTCCCACAGTCCAAAGACATGCGGGTCAGGTGAATTGGGGTTTCTAAATTGACCGTAGGTGTGAGTGAATGGTGTGTGCACCCCGCATAGGGTGAGTTCCTGCCTCACACCTGTAGACCCCGGGATAGGCTCTGGGTACTTTCGACCCAGAGCGGAATAAGCGGTTACAGAAAGTGAGTGAGTTTATACATGCTCTTGTTTTCCCATGACAGAAGAGCATACAGGCTATGGTCATATTTTAATAAGCTGTTCGACTCCAGTTATAGGACTTTATAACAGTGACTTGTGTACATATATGACTTTCTACACAAATATTTTATTAACACTTTTAGTAATTTAGCCCCATTTCTTCTGTTTAATAAGGACTCACTTGTGGGTGCCCACTGACATCAATGTCTGGTATATTGGGAAGAATAGAAAGTGGCCAGGGCCCTGGCAGTTGTGTGACTTCAGTATACTAAAGACAAATAATACATTAAACAATATATACAATCAAGAGAAAATAAAGAAAATATGACCTGTTGCCATCACCATGTAGGTGAACCGTTACCATCTTCAGGTTATTATTAACAATTAAAGTTATGGAGTTATTATTAGCCTGGGCATCAGAAACATCATTGTTAAATGTTAACAAATGTAATTAAATAATGACATAACAGATTCAGCTTGGATATTTATATATTTATCAGTGTGGCCTTGATGTACACATTTTAATCAAACAAATTGCTTTTTCAGGAAATAGAATCAAAGAATTCTTCGCACTAAATGAATGAGTGGTATTTGAGAATGACCTTGGCGTATTGCTTATTGCACTGTACTGAGTTTATACTGTAACAGGATGCATTTTTCTCCCACATGTGCCTGTAAAACGGTGCTTAATCCGCGCCATAAATCACATTAAAGCCGGTAATTGGGGAAAGCGCATGAAAGATACCCTGAATGCAAGATGGAACACATCTTCAGGTTTTATCTGGCGTTCAAGCTAATGAGATTCCCCTCATGAGAGGCCCTTTGTAATTACAATTACCACTAGAATAGCACTCCCAGAAACCTCCGCCTGACCCGCCAATTTGGTCCAAAACTCTCCTAAAAGTACTCCAAAGCACATAATTAAAGACACACTCTCAAAGGCTTTGAAGTTCTGCAAGACGTAACTAAGGGCATCGCGGGTCAGCATCAATAAGGGTATAAAAATAAAGGACTGGATATATTATTCATTGCAAAATTTTGAGAAAAAAAAAATACTTTCAGGAATGGTAAGAAGTAAACGATTTAGAGAATGAGATGGATGTATGAACGTTTCCGCTTTGATCTTTCCATGGTTTCAAGACTGATGCATTAATATTCGCACAGTCTCATGAATTACATAACAGTGTGATGTCAGTGTGGACACTAATGAGCCACTTTATTACATACACTTACTTTATATCTACACACATTGTCCATTTTATTAGCTATAATGATCAAATAGATGCACTTTGCAGTTTAAAATGATGAACTGTAGTCCAGCTGCTTCTCTGCATAATTTGTTGGCCCCTTTGCCCTTTTCATTAATGATCATGGCCTTCACAGGACCACCAGTGCGCAGGGTGGTAGATCATGTCTCAGCACAACAGTGACACTACCATGGTTGTGGCAGGTAAGTGTGTGTGTGTGTGTGTGTGTGTGTGTGTGTGTTTGTGCATGTCTGCTAGACAGAGTGCATCACACAGAGCAGAACTGCTGGAGTTTGTAAACACAGTGTCACTGCTGGGCTGAGAATAGACCACCAACTAAAAATATCCAGCAAGAGTGTTCAGAAACTGCCTTCCTCAGGATAGCCAACACAAACTGTGCAGCACCTAATGGACTTTAGTCCATAACTTTACAACTTGACATATACAGCTGGTGGCCTAGCTGTCAGTCAGTTGTCCCTGCAATCAGAAGGTTGTGGGTTTGAATCCCAGGACTGCCGGTGGGACCACTGAGGTACACTTGAGCAAGGTACCGTCCCCACACACTGCTCCCTGGGCACTGTGTTTCTGGCTGCCTGCTGCTTCACTTGGTGAGTGGGTTAAATACAGAGAACAATTTCGTGCTGTTCACACTGTGTGACACCTTACTTTATTATACAAGGTGAACTAATAGGTTAGATGCACCAGTCAATGATACAGTTGTGCTGAGAATGTGCTAACCAAGGTTAAATAATATCCACTCACTGGTGGTCCTGTGCAGGTCCAGACCATTGATGAAATGAGTGCTAACTAGTGATACGGAGAAACAGACAGACTGCAGACTGTAAGTGTGCAAAGTGCACCTGTATGGTGAGTAGAACCAATACAATGAAGAAGTGTGCTTAATAAAGAGGCTCACTGGTGTCATTCATGATTAAACTTTGGTGTCCACCACTTTTTGTCTCTGGGTTTTTAAAAATAAAGGTATCAAATGAGTTATTTTAAGCAATGCCAGAGAAGATCCACCATGAAGGATTCTTTTAAATAAATGCAATATTTATCTACTTCTGCTGTGTACTAAAAATTTGACCGCTGGCTTGCATCTCAATGCAGTTTGCAGGAGAACAGAGAACACTGAGAACTTGGGCTGTAGTTCTGCGTTAACCTAGAAAGCCAGACTTTAAAAAGGCCTACATTTGAAGCACATGTAAGCATTTTACTAACTGACCTGCAGCCATAGACCTAAAAGACTTACTCAGTTTTTTTTTTCTTTAAACACATCAGAGATATACTGGGCCTAAAGCAATCTATTTTGTAACCAACTGGAAGCCAGTGTAAAAATAAAAAAACTGGAGTAATGTCTTTTGCTCTCCTGTTCCAGGTTAAAACTCTTGCAGAAGCATTTTGAATGAGCTGTAACTGTTTAAAGGTCTTTTGGGAAGTCCCTTTAACAGACCATTACAACAGTCAACCCTGCTGAAGATAAATGTATGGAGGAGTTTCTCTAGGGCCTGTTGGGACACCAACCATTCTAACCGTTTTATTAAGGTGATGGAAAGCTGTTTTAGTGATCCCTTTCATATAATTAGAAAATGGGAGGTCTAACTCTATCGCAGTGCCTGGATTTCAGACTTTGGACTTGGAAATGAGTCATATGCTAATTTCAAGCCTCTCTCCTTTGTTCCAAAATATCTCTTTGTGCTAATTTAGTTTGGCTTCATTCAATTATTTTTGTGATCAATACAGTGATACAGTGAGTCTTTTGAGCTGTCATCACCTGGTGAGAGAGCCGAGTATATCTGTGTGTCATCTACATTAATATGATAGTCAATACTGTCATTGTGTAATATTAGCCCCAGAGGGAACATAAACAGACTAAACAAAAGGGAGCAGAGAACTGATCCCTGGGGGAATTAGATAGGTATCCACTCAGATTCATAGCTGCTGACAAAGTAAATAAGACTTAAACCAATTAAGGACTGTTCCAGAAAGTCATACTCAATTTTCCAACCTGTCTGTAAGTATTAAATGATCTCCAGTGTAAATATGAGTTCAACCCGAACTCGTGAGATTGGGTTGAAAATACAGCACTAAAGTCTAGTGGTACTAGAACTTTTGTTGTATGTCTTTTACTACCTTCATAAGAGCTAGTGCTGTGACATCTGATTGAAAAAAACAGTATATGTATACATCCACACAAACTTATAGATTTATATTTTTATAATATATTGTATAGTATACACTTTTTTTTATCTTATCCTGTTGTGTCATATAGCTTTTATTGTATTAGTGATACTGCTTCTACTTTTCTCTTTTGTTCTGTCCACTTTACTGCTGTTCCAATGCAAATTTCCCACCCAAGTGATGAGAAAAGGGTTATCTTATCTGTCTGTGGTTGTTAATTTACAAATGTTTCCAGAGCTGTTTTTTGGGAAAATACCTGAAGAAGTGAGCAAGTAACTCATATTGCTTCAAATCAGGAGATACAGGAAAAACACTTATTGTTGCAGGTAATCAGTTAAGCATAGTATACACATGCATTAAATATGGAGTATGGTAAAACCACTGGACTATTGTTTAAGGAAGCGTCCGCTGAAGGATTCGATAGTTCGGATACCGTTTGGAACCCTTCAAAATGAGAAATGCAAGAAATCACAGCTATCAGGATCATGTCAGTTTCATTAAATGAAGCCAACTGTGATTTGGTTCCCAAACAATACCTTATGTGAACGGCTATCTGCCATTTAACCTAGAAATAGGAACTTTAATGAGAGGAAGCAGTCAATTACCTAACTACCTTTCCAAGAGAGTGAGCAAGTAAATTGAAAACGATCCTCTGAAAGTACAAAATCATTTTCCCAATGCACTACACTTCCATTATCCCTAATTGAAATTTACACTGCCTTTCATGTATGTGTAGCAGCAAGGTAGGCAGGCCCGGGGTGGATCGATATTACACGTTCTGTGCTATCACCCCAGGAATTACTAAATTAAAAGGAAGGAGAAGAAAAAAGAGGGAGTCAAACATCTGTAGACAAGTGTCTTCCTCCTGTCTTTATATAACTGACCAGCCAAACTGATTATATTAGATACTACAAACAGAGTTATGTTGAGCCATTGTGTTTAATTATTGTGCTTAATTTTTTGATGGTTCCTTAATCTGCTGAACTTCTTTTCTGTGGGAATTTGTGCCTCTTCATTCTGTAGAGCTTTTATGGGGTCAGGCACTGATGTTGGATGAGAAGACCTGACTCACACTCTCCGTTTCAGTTCATCCCAAAGGTGTTGGATGGGGTTGGAAGCATGGCATTGTCCAAAATGGGTTGGTCTGCTATAGCATTAAGATTGATCTTCACTGAAGTAAGGGGTCTAGCCCAAACCCTGTGTGTCCCAATACCTTTGTCCCTATAGTTCAAGTACAATAAGCTATCAAAAATACTCAGTATACAAGGAAATAATGATACCACAACCAGCTTTTACATAGTGCCATAAACAGGAAGTACTTAATTTAGTAACATAATGACTTAGAGCTCCCCTAGTGGCAAAGAGATTGAACTGGAGATGACAGCTGAAACTCAGGTAATTCAATAATTGCTAAAAAAAGACATTAAAGTTACTCTTTACTCATTAACTACAGCTAATGGAATAATGATTTTTTAGTATGGGGGTGTAAAAACAGGATAAATATAAGGACTATGAATACACACAAAAATGCCTAAACCTAAAAAGGTTTGAGGTCACTGAGCTTCAAATAATATGTTAACAGCATGTTTTGCTCTGTTAACCTACTTATATAAGCCTAAATAACTAAAAAACTGCATGGTAGCTTTTACAGGTGATATAAAAATATTTTAATGAGGCTTGTCTTCATAGTTGGTCATGGGTGGGCAGAGCCCACCGAACCCGCTGAAGTTCTACTAATGATAACCCAACAAGAACATGTTGCATGGCTAAAAACAGAACCAGGAGCTTCCTTGAAACTTTCATTAGCTGCTCCAATGAAAATCTAATCGGACATGAAATGCATCACTTATTTACTGCATTTGGTGTTCTGAAAAAAAAAACAAAAACGGATACATAGTACACTGGGGCCATAGTTTTACAATTAAAATGATTGCAAAAAGTCATATTTTGAAGAGGCCTTTTTTGAGTTTTGTCAAGAACGCCATTAGGTTGGTGACAGTGAAGATGGCATGTCTGCACCTTCTTTATGTGTTGAAAAATAGCTAGCTTATTACACTAAAGTGGGAGAGGCTGGACTGGAGCACATGCCTGTGTGTGATTGTGAGGCTAGCTGGCTCAGGATGATGGGGCCTGAGAGAGCTCTGATAAAGTGAGGCTGGATCAGATTGTGCTGGACAAGCTGTGGGCCGCCTGCCCAGGAGAGTCCCTCACTAGAGGCATCTGCGGGGAGATAGCGGCTGCTAACTGATGCCACAGGCCATGGCAGCAGAGGGCAGCTCAGACAGACCGGGGTCAGAGTCTTGGAGCTCTGTGATAAACCTCCAAGCGATTTGTTTGAGCCTGTGACATCAGTAACATCAAGACAGTCGTCCTTTTCATGCATTATTTTTGACATATAACTACTACAGGGTTAAAAGGAGCACAAGGTTTCCAGTGTATTCCTCATTTGTTCAATCTTTACGAAAAGACAGTGGAGATGGAAATGTCTGATCTCAGGAGATTTGATTCAGTTCATACAATGGAGATACAATGGATGCACATTTGTAACTACATGAACTGTTCACACAGTAGCAGAATGCAGACAATTTAACGAATAACCTTTTAGACATTTTGATGGAGAGAATTGAATTAATACTTTAGTCCATTATTATTATTATTAGGGTTGGAATATCACCACTTTTTCATTTCCGAAACTAGTACTGATACTGCAACCTTGAGTTTCTGCTGATTCTGATTCCCCTCTCTTCAACAAGTAAGTTCTTAATAATACATTTGTTTGTGTATTGGGTGAAGGAGCCTGTATTTTAATTCTGAAATAGTGTACAATGTAGTGTGCAGAGAACCATTTGAGACACAACTTCGCTGCTCACCTGTGTTAAGTGTGCTTTCATCAAAGTTTAGTTAAGCTTATAAGATAAGATAAGATAAGGTAACCCTTTATTAGTCCCACAGGTGGGAAATTTATGTGATTGTTCAGGCCTTTCCTGATATTCAATCCAGTAACTTTGGCCCGTATAAACTGAGTATCAAATCGGTGTACTCCTAGTTATTATCAACAGTTACTGTAGATTTTAGTATAATCAATGCAGTTGAATCATCCCCTCCAGACAGATGCATCATAATAAGGCAATGATTTTTATCTCTGTTAAAGTCCCTGTCTACTGATTTCCACAATTATTTTAATGGTCTGCTGTTTTTGTTATGAAAAAGTGTATTTTTGACACTTTTGATTACATCAGATCTGCCAAAGAACCAATCAGACAGTTACAGTGGAG
>JBBIGA010000035.1:3251519-3265051 GCA_037576975.1 Alestes dentex | reverse complement strand
GTTATGAAAAAGTGTATTTTTGACACTTTTGATTACATCAGATCTGCCAAAGAACCAATCAGACAGTTACAGTGGAGTGGTGCCAGTTGTGTCGATATAAAGGCGTCACTTGAATGTTCTACTAAACATGTAAGATGTAAAACAAGGTTTTTTTCCTCTGGTTTTAATTAATAGGTTCAGTCTAATAATTATGATGCATCAGATACATGTGAGCTCCACCGCAGCTAAAATCACATTTTGTCTGCAGCATTGAGGCCATCTTGTATGACAGAATTGACTCTCAATATATCAGTAATCCAGTCTGAATGTCAGTAATCCAGTACAACTCAGTCTCCTCATCTGAGATAACAATACAACACATCTGTCTCTCATCATCTTCGAGTCTTGATGTGATCTGACATGCCCTCACGGTTCTAAACAGGCAGTTTCTCTGTATTAAATTATATTACCATTTATGTATTTCTTGAATGTAACAATGCTAAAAGCTTTCACAAATGTACTATTAGAGCAAGCTAACAGATGCTTTTAAAGGCACTGTTCTTTATATACCGTCCTGTAATCCATCGTATGCAATCAATCGTTTTAAACACTGATTCATTGATTCGTCAGTCTGTTTCACTGACATTTGAGCTGAGGACAAATTCTGAAGCACTTTGGTTGAACTTTCAGTCAGCGCCAGCGAAATGGGCTCATAGATCTGGGCTTGAAATTATGGTCCTCCACAAAATACATAATCTATAGAGCACGGAGAAACACTAAGAAGCAAACATTTGAAGATTTATTCACACTCTCAGATGCTTCCATGGCAGTCAATCATTGGAATTCACGGCGTGCGCTGTGGGAAAGTGCTTAGAAGCAAGCTTGCAGCCTCCATAAAGATTAGGAAAGGAAACATTTGAAGAAGTTTAACCCCTTTTGGTCCAGAGAACAGCTGGCCCTGACCTCCAATCGCTGCTTTCATTGCATCATGATCTGCATGCTAGGTTAACGGCAATTGCTTAATATAGATGCCACCATGGGCGTCGTCGCCATTCACTTTCACATTCACATTTCATGATTATTCGTTTGGACCCCCCCACATTTAATATAAATAATTAGTTCACACAGCGCTGTTGAATCTTGAATCTTTCGCGAAAGAATCCACTCCACATAATGGATAGAAGAATACACACAGCACTGGAAATGCGAGCAGCCTGTCTGTGCACTGAGGATTCACTTCACTTGCATGCGGTGAGTTGGAGGTAAACCTGAGCGGATTTCCAGTGGTGTGTGTGTTCTTCTATCGATTAAGTGGAGTGGATTCTTTCGTGAAAGATTCAAGACTCTAGATTCAAGATTCAACAGGGGTTTCCAAACACCCCCACCCCCTAAAAGGACGAGACTTTGCACACATGCAGTAACCCCGCCCCCACCCAAACCCTGCCCCCACCACAAACCCCGCCCCCACGCGTAGACCGATGCGTCCCCCTCACATTAAAAATGCTTCTGACGCCCCTGGATGCCACAATAAGCCAGTTTGAGCCGTAATGAGCCTTGTGCTTTGAATTTGGTGCTTTATTTGGGTGCACTGGTTCCACGTCACTTTTACATTGTACTCTCATTAGCAAATGACAGAGCTACAGACTACCACTCATTTCCTATAGGGAATAAGCCAGGGCTCCCCAGTCTCATCTCTCACACCTGAATCAACTCAGGAACTAATTAAAAACCTCCTCACTGGCTGTGGCAGGTGCGTGTCAGGTGTGGAGAGTAGAGAGAAAACACAAAAATGTGCAAATGGTGCAAATGAGGTCGCCAGGACTGGGATTGGGAACCACTATAAGATCTCTAACTGAAATTTAGCAACAGAGCATCGGGGTGTCATATTTCAAATTGAGTTGGGATTTTTTTCATATTAAGTGTGATTTTTGTTGTGCCAATGTTTTTGTCATTGTGTTACACAACAGTTTATTGCCTATATTATAAAACATTATAAGACAATATTCTATTGTCTTATAATGTTTTATTGTTTCTTGCTGCACTGAGCATGCCAATCACACGAGAATTTCCCTCGGCATAAATAAAGTTCTTTCTTATCTTCTGATCTTATGTGATGTAATTCCTTGAACCAGCTGTAGACATGGTAGTCTGCACTTTCTCACATTTTGTGTGTCTTGGAATCATAATGTAAAATACATTTTTAGTTTAAAAACATACAATCAGAGTTCATATCTTAAACGTAATGCAGATACTGCATAGTGCATATTTTATTTGACATTTTCAGAAGTTGTGAAGTGAACACATAAAGTAATGACTAACAGAGATGACATAAGCAGCTGGTCAGCTGCCAGTCTGAATGTCCTGTATGTTGCATATAGTTGATTAGGTGGTGGGGGCCTAGTGGGTAGGATACTTGATTCTGGACCAAGAGGTCATGGGTTCGAATCCTACCTTCAGCAAACCACTACTGGGTCCCAGAGCAAGACCCTTAACCCCAAGTTGCCCTAGGGAGACTGTCCCTGTAGTTAGGGAATGGAAGTCGCTGTGAATAAAAGCATCTGCTAAAAGCTGTAAATGATTTGATGTAAATGAAGAAACTCACAGATGTGGCTGTCTGTAAATAGTCAGATGTTCATTCAGGCAGATTATGTGGACAGTACAGTGCTGACGTTCTGCTGGAGGAGGAAAGCATTCTGTGAGACTGAATTTCCCTGGTTTGATTGAGACCGTCATAAAATTTCATTCCCACCAGCTGCACATTGAATCTAAGACTAGTTGTTAGCAGTGTTCACACCTGTAAAAAGTGACTGAACTAAAGAAAATGCTTGGTTTGCCCCAAACTTTTGGTTTATTTGATGTGTTTAATTGTAATTCTCTCACTCATTTTATATAACTGCTTATTCCTCACGAGGGTCACGGGTACCCGGAGCCTATCCCAGGGCCAGTGGGCGCGAGGCAGGGACTCACCCTGGACAGGGTGCCAGCCCGCCACAGGGCGTGCACACCATTCACTCACACACACACACACACACACACACACTCAAGGTCAATTTAGAAAACCCTATTCACCTGACACGCATGTCTTTGGAGACATGAAGACCCTGGAAAAAACCCACGCCACCATGAGGAGAACATGTAAACTCACACACAAGGCTGGGACCTGGAGTCAAACCCCCAACCCTGTGGGTATGAATCAATAGTGCTACCCACTGCACTAATTGTAATTCTAGTACTGAACTACTTCTCAAACCTTTTCATAGACAGTTCTTTAAAGAACAATTTGTGACTATAAACATTAGGAACCTCCACATGATAAAATGTTTCTACAACATGCCCATACCAAGAACCAGTTCATAAGTGTTTAAAGAAAATTATTATGTGGATATATTTTACTAAGGTCACCATAAAGTATCAATGCACTTTCATTTTAGGACAAATATCCTGCAGAAGGCCAGGAACGGTCATCTTTCAGTGAATGATGGACAGCTCTGATAGACAGCCAAAGCTTATTTTTGTCATATATCTGACACACGAGTGATTTCCCTCTTAAAGCCTGGGACTGTTTTTCCTCCTCTTTGAAGGTAGCTTTATTTCCTTTATAAATATCAAAATACTTTTCTTGAGGGTTTTTTTTTATCCTTGCTACAAGTAAATTGTTTTGCTGAAGTCCCTGACCCTGTTTTAATTCAAAACCACTGGAGCAACACCTGTCGCCCTTAAGAGAACGAACTGGTCTAATGAACTGGATGTTGGGGCTTAATGAAGTGTGACCTTTCCCCACTTACGCTCCGAGTTCGGTAATATCCTTAGCTAGGGAATAAGCAGAGACGCAAATGTCAATAGTGTCACGGTACATTATTATTTGTTTTGTCTCTGTATGTCTAGTCTGATTGGTTCACAGAGTCTTTCGAGCCCTTGGAATGTCAAGAATCAC
Organism: Alestes dentex; assembly: GCA_037576975.1. Taxonomy (NCBI): domain Eukaryota; kingdom Metazoa; phylum Chordata; class Actinopteri; order Characiformes; family Alestidae; genus Alestes; species Alestes dentex. The sequence goes on along the minus strand of JBBIGA010000035.1, from coordinate 3,261,138 downwards.
TCGCTGTGGCCGGACGTTTGCACTGTTGCTGAATCTGTGAGGCCCTTAGTCTCAAGCAGAGAGCCAAATGACCTCTCTGCATGAACTGTTATAAGTATTCCAGGGCCGTCTCTCAAGCTCAGCCCTGCTCATAAAATATTAACACTGATAATGACCATGGATGTTCAAACCAGAGGGCTTTTGATTTATCCTTCAGAATGTGCTTAAGGATCAAGCTGTGAGATTTGCCAGGTTTCTTTGAACATTAATAGGGGTAAATATGATGGTATCATACAGTTTTCACCATCATTTACTATTTATAAGGAGTGAGCGCTCCATGCAGGGCTGTAAGTCTCTGCCATTGATTCAGTTATAATTGTTTCTTAATGACTCAGTGGTTCAATCCATCTAGTTTGAATTCAATATTCCTATAAAACATAATGAATGCACAAATGTACCTGGAGAATAATTCATACAGCGGTGGAATATTGACAATTAACACGAAACACCACGTTTTTTGGATTTTTATATCACTTTAAATGTAATAATAAATTGTCCTATCCATCCTCCCTTCATCATTACATTCAGCAGAGGCCATGAAAGATGGCCGTGGAAAACTTCATCACGGTTCATGCAATTGAATGGAATTCATCTTTTTATAGGGGCTGGTAGTAGCCTAGTGGGTAAAACACTTCCTGTGAATCTGATGACCACAAAGCTGGAGGTTTAAACACCCACTTTCTACCAGTGTGTCCTTGATCAAGACACTTAACCCTCAGTGTCTCCAGGGGGACTGTCCCTGTAACTAATGATGGTAAGTCGCTCTGGATAAGAGTGTCAGCCAAATGTCCCCTTTAGAAGAGAGTCTCTGCAGAATCAGAATTTGACTGGAAACAAATATAATTTTTCTTACAAACCACAGCATTTATGCACATGACTTAGTGTATTTAGTGCAGAGTACGGTCAGAGTATTTTCTGGAGATTTTTATTTTGACTTTAAAGTAAATGTTATACTGTTCTTATCTTTGTGTCTCTGTCTGTGCAGTCATGGCATAAGCAATTTTAGTTAGACTGAAGTACATTCAACTGCAACTCAGTGTGTTCAAATTAGCAACTGTTACTATTAAGGTCAATTATGATTGCTTTCAACATTTCAAAATTGATGCAGTTGAATTGCTACCTTAAGATTAACATGTGCAGTTGTCATGTGCACTGAGGCATAACTAATATTAGGGCGTGTTATTGTATTAGGCTATTTAATACATTTTTTAGCAAAATAATGACACTTGATGTTCCACAGACCTCAGATGTAATCAAATGGCCGAGAATGAGCTCCAGAGCTAAACTGAAGAAACAAAGAAGGGCACATTAATGCGATCAGGAAGTCATGGGTTCAATTCCCAAGACTGCTAAGCACCTCTGAGGTACCCTGAGCAAGGTACCGTCCCCACACACTGCTCCCCGGGCGCTGTGTTCCTGGCTGCCCGCTGCTTCACTTGGTGAATGGGTTAAATGCAGAGGAAGAACTTTGTGCTGTTCGTACTGTGTGCTGTGTTGTGTTCAAGACAGAATAGTCACTTTCACTTTCTGTCACTTCACTTTAATGACTTCACTTCAGTTAAACTGTAAAACTGTAGAACAAAGGTACATGTTTGTCAGGGTGCTGCTGCAATAATGCCGGATGGCTGAAAATGAATTTTCCTCCCATAGGGCACCAACTTCTACAACTGGCAAACTGCAGGTGTAGTGGAACCGTGTCTCAGGCTGCAGTCTGAGAATGTGGAGGTGTGTGGTGTGTGATTAATGTGACAGCTTATCCCAGCGAGATGACATGCCTGAGCTGCTGCTCTCTTTGCCGCACTGCTTAATTGTAATTGCTCACACTTCCATCTCGAACATTTTGGCTCTGCCCCTTATTTCAGTTTTGTTCTGCGCTCTGCAGCCACATATAGTTGAACCATGCACACTGTTAACGGGTTCTAGGCTTCAACCTCGGAGCAATGGTATTAAAAAAATAAAAATGTAAATTCAGAGCTTAGCCATCTGTGACCAGGAGTCCAGGTTGGATGGCCTCCCTCTCCCCTCATCATTCAGAATGATCCTAGCCAGAATGAGCAATTGTAACAGAATTGGAAATTATTTTCCTTCAAGCTTGTCAAGCTGACCAGTAACGGAGGTGCTTAGGGGAAGTATGTGATAGTCTTCATTCTTCCAGTTTAGGTGACAGTACATGGTAGGGAGAGACCAAGCCAGTGGATGTGAATTTGTAATGCCTATGACAACTGCAATAACATTTACAGAGAGTGTAAAGGGGGCATCTGGTTGACGTTTTTCTCCAGAGCGACTTACAGTCATTAGTTACAGGGACAGTCTTACTGGAGCAAAAGAGAGTTAAAGACACAAAGGTAGAAAGTGGGGGTTTGAACCTTTAACTCTGTGGTTATGAGGTTCACAGGCAAGTGTTTTACCCACTTTATCCCCCCCCCCACGGTGAGTCCCTGCCTTGCGTCGGTACCCCTGAACATCTCAAAATATTGTTCAGTCAACTTATATTGAGGCAGCTGGTGGTTAGGATGTTACCCCTGCACTCAGAAGGCTGTGAGTTCAAATCCCAGCACTGCTATTGTCATCACTAAGGTACCCTTGAGCAAGGTACTGCTCCCCGGGCACCCCTCATTGGCGGCAGCCCCCTGCTTCACTTGGCAAATGGGTTGAATTTTAAGGACTAGCCCTGGACCGGACTCAGACACAGGTAATGCCTTTTTGCTTTTTCTAATTAAACCTCCATTTGTTGCACTCTGCAGTTGGGTCCATGTCTGAGAACATTACATAAACACAGAGAAAGAATTTCACATTGTTCACACGGTGTGGTGTGTTCACGCGTGACTATTAGGGCCACTTTACTTTATAATGGTGGGAAAACCGCACCTTACACCAAACGCTATCGACCACATGAAATAAAAAGTTTTCAGGTTAGGTTAAAATAAGCCGTTGTGCAAACTGCATGCCTGAATCATCATGCCAGACATGTGCTTGAAGAAGTGCCCCATTTGTTAGCCATGTTTGATAACTGCAAGCATAAGAATGTAATAATAAAATTAAACAGAACTTACAGGAATAATAAATTTAAACTGTTGTTTAAGGTTCTCTTTGGGGAGGCTTCCCAACTGGCAGGTGAAATGGCTTCCACAAGCTTCAGTGCTCCTGAACTGCCACATCACTGAGCAGCTCAACATGCTTGCAGGAGAACACTAACTGCCTACAAGCTGGGAGAGTGATTGCAATCTTAGACCCATCCAGAGAAATGATACTTTCTTCAACATCCGGTCACGGATAGCTGTGGTATCGCTAGGGATCAAACACATAACCTCCTGTCAACAGGGTCAAAGCCTAAACAGCCGCAATCTTCTGACATTGGGAAAGTCTTGTGTGTGTTTTTACAGGGAAAAACCTGTGAGGATTTTTGTCATTTGAACAAAACTAAAAGGGTTTTTGCATAAAATGAAGCTATGAATCACATCAATCAACAAATGCACTATGATGCCAGCATTCAAGCAATTTAAATGCTGAGTACATTCTGAGAGGCCTTTTATAACATCCTGCTGTCTGAAAATACATCACTAAGTAAAGTAACAGCCATTTTGAAGCTGAAACGTTGTCTGGTCATTTTTATACGCAGGAAAAAAATGATGTAAATTTGATTTTTGGCCAAACCATCCAAATGGTGCAATCCATTCATCATTTCTTTGCATTACTCAGGCTCCTGAGGACACATGTGTATGACCTAAATGACATTTGAAAGTGTAAAAATGAATGAACATACATATGACCTACTCCATCGTAACACAGGAGTGTTGAGTGTTCTGCCAAGTACCCTGCTGAAGTGAGTGCAACACGTTTTCTCTGCGGGGGTGATATATGGGCCGTGGGGGAAAGCGGCGCTTAAGGAGCGCCTGAGCAATCAGCAAAGTAGCAGAATAAAGAGATTGGCCTGCAGCGCAGATCAGGCCAAGCGCTGGGGCTGGAGGGAGAGAGCAAACACAAGGCAGGAGCTTGAAAGGATTTATGTGGGCCTTTTCTAGCACTGCTGCCTCATGCCTCGCCTAGAGACAGCGCAGCCATTTGCTGTGCTGTCTATGTGACTTTAACAGGGCATGATGGCTGTGTCCACATAAAGGTAACTGTTTGTTATGAAGCTGAACATAAATGTAGACCTAAGGGATGTTCATGCTGATGTTTATGAGTTGTGTGTCAAAAACCCAAAGCCCCCTGCAGTAAAACTCGACTCTTGAATGTTATTAGTTATCTCTTAAAGCAGGGTTTTTGCAAAGAGGGCCAGATTTGGTGAAAATGTGTGGGGGCCGACCATTCAGCCTAATATTCTTTGAACCATTAACATTAAATACAAAGGAACTATTTAATGTTTTTTTTATTGCAAATGGCATACTTTTCATTTCTTCATATAGAACACAAATAAATCGAAACCTGTTTTTTTTTATTACCAAAATCACTCTGCCTTTCATATTTAAAGACCACATGAAAACGTCTGTCTGGAAAAATAAATTCCAGGAAGATTAAACATATCTAGGTTCATTTGAAACATTACATATGATTCACTGTAAACTTCTAAATTCAAAACATGTGAACAGGAAAATAACACTAACAATTGAATCCGTATCACTCGTTCTTTCCTTTTTCAGCTGACAATCAAAAGACGAAAATATGTTTTGGGATTTTGAATCAGATATCAAAAACTAAAATTATTATTATTTCAATTTTAGACTCGGATCAAAATTACGAAATGGAAAAACGGGCTGCCGGACAGAATTTGATTTTAATATTTAATTTGTTGTGTGTACGAGACAGTTTGATTGAAAGTAGTCTAATTTCCACTTGCCCTGGAAGCGGCGACCCTTTCCTTTTTTAGTTACAGTCGCCATTTTAGAAATGGGCTGGAAATGGTCACACAAGGGTCACACAGTGAGAGTGCGTCCACAAACTGCTGCTGTCTTCTGGTGAAATATAAAACAGCTTTTTTGTTCGCGTGTATTTTATACTGTGGTCCACAGTGCTGGCAGGCCACATATTATTGATTTTTTGACAGAGGCTGTGGGCCGGTGGAAGTTTGAAGACGGGCCACAATTGGCCCCTGGGCCGGACTTTGGACATGCCTGTCTTAAAGCAAAAGCTTGGCCGAAAATCTAATTTTAAAGTAATTTCCCCTCTGAAGGTATGAGTGGCCAGTAATGGAGCTACACCACAACAAGAACCAGTCAGCTCTTAAGTAATGTTGGACAGACTTACTTATGTGGTTTCTGACACTTTAGAACATATTGCTATCCATTCAAATGGACATCATCCAGACTTCAAGATGGCTGCTGTGACTGAATATGGCTGTGCAAAGAATTTTTGTTTAATTTTCAGATACTGGTATCTCCTACAGTGCCAGTAACTACATAAAGTCATCGCCCCAGCTATTGAAAGTCACCCACGCCTTCATTTCCATGCATTGGGGATCGCTGTGGCATGCAGTAAACATCGATTTCCTGAAGTGTCAGGGATGAGTCGGAGGCTGGGCTTTTTAACCATGCATGCATATGAGATCGTAAATCTGAGATATGCCCATGCTGACACATCGCAACTCAAGAACTGTGTGATTACTTCCAGGCAGTGACAATGATCCATTCGGCAGCACAGGAACAGCCTTAACCCAGAGGCTTTTAAGCTAATTGCTTCGCCTCTCTCTTGAGGTCCCAATTAATAAGAGCTCAACCTGGCAGTTTTCAGAACAACACATGTTCATGAAACCAATTAGATTATTGATCACCAACTTAAATATGGGAATGTGTGCAAAACAAAATCCCACCTTTTGAAGAAGTCAGTTTGCCTGCAGAGAATAAAAAAGTAGCGGCATGCACAGATGACTTGTGCAGACTTAATCCTCTGAGGATTTTCCTCTCTGCAGGTGGTGAGGTTTTAGAAATCAGCATGAATGACAGTATTAATGTAACACTTTTTATGTTCTGCCACTTGTTTCATGGGTTGTGGACATCAACACGGCAGGTCTGAGGCTCAGACTGTTCAAAGCAGTTGGAGGGTGAAGTGGGGAAACCTTTCACTCATCATAGCGCTGCTGTTTTTCGTTGTCCTTGTATTATGTATTTATTAATTTTTTTTTAAGTGTTTTCAAGCATATTTCCTGAAGAATAGAAATCATTCAAATCCCATGATATTAATAATTAAAGGGCACATATCCTACATTTGTGTTGTGTTTATTTATGCTTTCTGAGGTCGTAGAATTATATGCAAATTATCATCCTTTTCTTAATCTTATCTTAAAATGAAACAGGCTATATATATTACATTATTGTACCTTTTAGACTGAATTACCTATTTTCTGACTGGCTGCCCTGAATTTTGCCTTGTTGCACTGATTTTTTTTTTTTTGGTGACATTACAAAAACTAATTCAAAATAGCCTCAATTTGTTGGTTAATTTCCATAGATGTCCTCTGCAGAGTGACCAGTGAAACTTTACTGATCACAAACTCTTTTATTTTAGAATTTCAAGTTGTTTTTTTTTAAGTCACCCATGAAGAGATAGTGTGTTTTGTTACGACAGCGAAGATAAGAGAATCTAGCGCCTTTCGTCTTTGCAGAAGTGTTCGTCATTTTCAGCACACTTGCAAGATTTCAAATGTATCCGACGTGTTAAACGGACCACAATGCGGAAATGTCATGAATCATTTATGAATCATTTAATGACCAGAACATGAAATTGCACTTGAAACTGTAGGTCACTGCAGTTATTGAATCCCCTCAGTGCAGTCTAAGTAGATGTGCTTGACATTCTTCATTTGGTCACCACATAGGTTGTTACAGCATAAAGCCTTTCCGTGTTTCATGTGGTTTCAAGGACGGGGCCAAGCCACCCATTAACTTCTTTTACCCACAGATCCAGTTAGACCAGAGGAGCTGTCTTGAACTATCACTAGTATGCAGATTTGCCCCCTGTGGGAACACAGACTGATTGCGTATCTGTGTCTCTGTACTTTGACCGTAGTGCCGTGCAGAGTCGCATCAAGCTTTGCTGTTTGCTGATTGTTTAAAGAAGCTTCCTTGGTTTCTGCATGCTAATATTATTAAGGGCAGTGACGAGTCTGAGGAAGGGAAAAGTCTTATTGACTAAAGCTCGGCAGGGATAAATGCGAAGAGACCCCCCCCTCAAAAGGAATGTAATTATTTTTCTGTGCAATTTCGATTGGCCAGAAAGAGACAACGATTTTAGCCTAATTTGCAAATGGGTCCGTGGTTCAGAGTGACAGCTTGGAGGGAAGCTTCTTGTGCACTTGTGTGAGGGGAAAAGAAATGGACTCCGGCATGAAACTGCTGTATCATTTAATTATCTAAGTAGGGTGAGATGGCTTTGAGAGGGGGACAACTCAGAATGAAAAAGGGTTTTAAATTTAAACCAAACTCCATAGTTTTCCTATCAGTGTCTGAAACTGTGTAAAGACTAAAGCAATGTATCACCTCACTTTATTGACTTCATTTTAGAGAGGCTTTACAGGAAAATATGAACCTCTGTGTTCAGTGTCTATACATGAATGTGATAAGATTGCTGGTTGTTGTGTGTGAGTGTACATAAACAGACGGTGCAAAGGTCTTGAGCCACCACTCATTTCTTCACATTTTGCTTCCAAAGAGCCCAACTTTTCTTATATTTTCATGTAGGAACAGTTCTCCAGACTTCCTGAGGGACTTTCAAAGGCCCTTAGTTTCACAGATGGACAAATCATTTAAGCATAACAAAGTCACTTAAGGCCTGAACCAGTGAAGAACCAGGAGCAGATGATTCCAGATGATCAGGCGGTGATCAGTATACTGGTGGTGCTGAATGCTGAGTGGTTGGAACTCCTTTATCTAGGCTCCTTGTATCTTTAGGCTCTTTGCCGCCTGTCACAGTAAAACATTTGTTCCCATTTCTCTAATAAATCTTTGCACCAACAAAGTTGTTCAAAGCAAAATGTACAGAAATGAGAAGTGGCTCAGTGGCCTAGTGGTTACGGAGTTGCCCCTGTGATCAGAAGGATGTGGGTTTAAATCCCAAGACTGCCAGTGGCACCACTGAGGCACACTTGAGCAAGATGCTATCAACAGCCCAATGCTTCACTCAGGTGAATGGTATAAATACAGTGGACTCAAGTATTTTCCTCCAGGATCAATATAGTATGTAAAATAAAATAAAAAAATTCTATTTGGGGCAGCTGGTGGCCTAGTGGTCAGGGAGTTGCCCCTGTAATCAAAAGGTGTGAGTTCGAACTGTGTGCTGTGGTGTGTTCGCACATGACTATAAGAGGCCACTTTACTTTAAATGACATATGGAATGAAACTTGAATACATATAATGAAACTCAGAATATACTGTATTTTAACAACACCGTTCAAGTGACATTATTTCTTTTTACTTGTTTATTTTATTCCCATGTTAGGAATAAAACAAAACATAATATGTGAATTCATAACTTTTGCAGGGTCCACATTTTATGTTTTTCCCCACAAAATGTAAAATCTAGCAAATTAACAGTAACAGTAACTGAAATGTGTGTTCGACAAAACGTACAATCGATTGCATAAATGTGTACATACAAAAGCTCAGACCATATCATCATAAATCAATAAGGCATGTTTTAGTCTTGCATGACAAAAACAAACAAATAAGTAACAAATGAAAAGAAAAGCCTGAATAATTATGTGCAGATGTTTACAGACATGAGTTCTGAATGATACAAGACACTTTACTTTGACGTCACACAATTTTTTTGTTATTCGGTTATTCTTACCCATCTGTGTGTATTAATCACGTCACTCACAAAATCCTCTTTGTGTTCTTTATCTGGTTCCATCAGGAGAAGGCCATGGAGAAGACGTTTTGTAAGACATGGTATCTGTTGATCGGATCCCTTCAAGCCTGGAGAAAATCAAACAGAAATGTGATTGTAAGTCTGTTAGTCTATCCTACTCTTTGAAAAAAGCGCTATATTTGACATTTTAAGTGATGACAGCTTAAAATAGTGCCAGATATCTTCTGATTCTAGTATATCGTGTTGTGAGCTGAAACATTGTGGCGGTAAAAGTGACCCTGTGTAATTGCAGGGCCGACTAAAAGCAGAATGATCTGAACGTTGTTATCTGGTGACTGTGATTCCGGTCAGGTTGAAGGTGCTTTGATTTAGGAATCTTAGAGGGAGCTTACACTGGAATGACACATGTGCTCCCACACACTGATCATATCTGACTCCATACACACCTGAATGTGAGCAGATTCCTGACAGCAGGTGACACGTACATCAGTCACATCACTTCAGTAAGAGCTAATTCTAAAGTAAGGGCTGATGGCACTGAGGGATCTCGTTATCTGGTTCATTGATTCAAGTGTTTTAAGCCTTCAAATTTTCAGGTTTCCAGAAACTAAGGAGCAGTCGTGCAGGAGCAAGTTCTGCACACTTCATAATTTAGAGTCGTGTTCCACTAGGAACCAGGGATGGATTATGGGTTGTGTGGGCCCCTGGGCAAAACGTTCGCGAGCCCCCCATACCCCCCCCCCCACCACCACCACCACCAGCACCTCCCTCTGTCTCT
>JBBIGA010000035.1:3182219-3192374 GCA_037576975.1 Alestes dentex | reverse complement strand
CATTCTGCTTTATGAGGTACTGATTAGTGATCACCTGAATCACATCTTATTTAATGAGGAAAAGTATAGAAACACTGTCGTGATCAACACTTTCCTCTTGCAATGAGACCAGTCAGATGGCAAAACACTACTAGAAGTGAAAGTGACCATTCTGTCATACGTGAACACTCCACAGCACACAGTGTGAACAGCACGAAATTCTTCCTCTGCATTTAACCCATTCACCGAGTGAAGCAGCGGGCAGGAACACGGCGCCCCGGGAGCAGTGCACCTTACTCAGGGTACCTCAGAGGTGCCACTAACAGTCTTGGGAATCGGACCCACGACTTCCTGATTGCAGGGCCACCAGCTGCCCCACTACGTCAAAGGTCATTATTGCCATTTTGTTCAAGAGTGAACAAGAGGTTTGTTTTCTTCGAAGTTCTGTAAACATTTCTCTCTGCATCATTTCTCTTATTTTGATGTTTTGTCATTTCCTTTGAAATTATCCTTTAAAGAACAATATTTTTATTTGGATATAAGGAGAAATATTGTCAGCAGTTCTTAACAACTAAAGCAAAGCTGTTCAGTTCAATATTTGCACCTATAAAACCTGAGAAACTGAACATTTTTGCAGTGGTCTCATTTTTATTCTGGAGCTGTATGTTAATTGTTATGCTTTGGGTGCAAAAAAAATTGTTAAAATCTTCAAATTGCAATGATCCAATCAGGATTTGTTTCCCATGGCGTCTAGACAGATACAACCAAGGAAGCTCTCACACTGGATAGAGCTTTTCAACATCTTTTCTGTATGTTTTTCAGTATTTCTTGTAGACCTTTTCATCTGTCCCTTATGTACAGTCACGGTCTCACATGGAAAATGCTTGTAAGTTTTAATTGTTTTTGTGTTTCATTCTTTTATTGTCCAAAATGAAAGCAAGTTTCTTAATGAAAAATGAGAAAAAACAAACATTTTTAGCCGTTTAACTCGACTTACCCTCAGTCATCCCATTGTGTCTTCTGACATTTTGCAGTCACACTTTTGGTTTAATAGGAAACAGACAGAGTCCCTTTTAAACCGGCTCTGATTTTATCACAGTGGTGAAATGCACTGCATGAAATCCAACTCCTGATATATTTTATTTTCTCTCACACACCACAGACGTTGTTTATGTAAGATTAACAAATTATGTCAGATTTACAGTTGCTTGATGGAAGACATCCATCTAAATAAACACAAAGTGGAGATTGTATTTTCTACCATGTTTCGTTTCCAAACACCATGTCGGAGAACTTGATTCAAGTGCTCATAGCAAAACATGTTCAGTGTTTCCATAATGTAGCTGGCTGAAGTGGAGGTAATTTTTTTGAAGTTGTAGAGAAAACAAAAGCGTTTTTTCAGTCACGAACGATTGAACATGATGGATAGCTCATTGGTTAATTTAAGTCCTACATGTGATGGCCTCTCAAAGGCAGACTGTGTGTATCTCTGAACACTACAGGCAACAATTACACATTAAAACATCCTACAGCACTCGTCCATCTCAACAGTCTTTAGTGAAAGAAGCATGTTACCCTCCCCCCCACCACCACCACATTGCATGCCCTTCCCATGGTCCACTTCAACACCTCTCCAGTATAACCGGACCACAGTTGAGGCCACTGTTCCAGCATTTGCATTTGGCTCAGGCGTTCCGGTTTGCGACAAATTTCGTCCCGCTTGTTTAATAGGTGGCAGTTAGAAGTGTTTGTGTGTGTTTGTGTATGTGTGTGTGTGTGTGTGTGTGTGTCAGGAGGGGCGGGGGAGGGTGTCGTTGGTGGTCTATTTGCTTGATCGTCACGTCCAGTTTGCTCCCTGTCAGTGTGCACCCCCTACCCCACACACCCCATACAGCCTTCAACCGTTGGCACAATTGTATCTCTCTGGCTAGCACTGTCAGTCAAGTGCCACGGGCAGATGGTGAAGAATGGACAGAGAGAAAAAGAGGAGGCCAGTCCTTTTTCAGGCTGCTGCGGCCAAGCCTGTAGCTCCACTGACCCTGACACCACACACAGCGCCTCGTGGTATAGAGGGCATATGGAGACAGACAGCACGGTGTACTCTATTCACACACAGCCACACACACACACACACACACACTGATGTGGGAAAAGAAATGGAGAATCCAGCTGACTCCTGCTGCAATTAAGTCTTAAAAAAAAGTTTGGAAAACATTTAGTACTGAGTCCCACTCATTGGCTTTTATACTATAATAAAATATGCAATAATATTTACACAGTTTTAGACACAGCTACCCCAAGTCCAAAAATACATCACCATAACACTGTTCAAACATCCAGGTCTTAATGAAGATACCACATGCTTGTCAATGTGTTTTAGGACACAGTATAATTTAACTGTGAATTGTATGTAAAATGAACAAAACCTCAGTGTAGCTTTTTTTGACAAATGATGAATATGTGTTGTGAATGGGCTGAGATAATAAATAAAAATGGTGTAAAACAGTCTGAAACTGCTCTCCTACACACTTGCCGTTTGCTGTGTTTTTACTCAGACGCTCTCTGGACCCCCTCCATCTGCAGGTTTTCCCCACCCTCTTGTGAGGGGAGACTATCCTGACAGGTCTCCTGGGTTCAAAGATCTTGTGGGGGTTTTTTTCTGTTTGTTTCTAAGACCTCAAATAAAAGAAATTTGGGCATTTTTGTTCTTTATTGCAAAGCTCTGCATGATTTTTGACACCTTGAGCATCAACACACACTCCATGTAAGGAGTTACTTGGCCATATGGCAATGATTCACTACTTTTTGGTCTTCCAGTATGGATCTGTGCCACTCGTATTCTAAAGGCTAAAGCTAACCTCTGCTCTTCCTCCAACTTGATTGGATGGGTCAACATGTTTGGAGGAGAACACTAACCTCCAATTCTGTTATGTCGGCTAACTTCGGCAAGGGTAGCACTGCAATGAGTAATAAGGAGTGGTGAAGACCAGGTCAGTGCTCGGTACTTTGGCAGTTGTGGGAGCTCTCAGGTTCAGAAATGTTTTGGAGATGTAATTTTATGTAAACAGTTTGGGCTGACTGGGTGACTGCTGAGTTCTACTGTAGCACCTGGCCAAGGCCCTAAAACCCCACACTCATGACATTCAGTAACTACAGGGACTACAATGCTAACTGTAAGGTTACGTTGCAGGAGCGTGTGATCCTTCTGTGAAGGTTTGGGTTCTGGCCTTTAAGGAGTTAATTGGGAACTAATTAAAGGGAGATTTAACCTAAAATTAATTACCGGAGTCAAGATAGTATAATTATATGGTTTCAGGTGCTTTGGTGGCTTCAAGCATTAAAGGGTCCATAGGGTCCTACAGAAGCCTCAGTGGTTTGTGACCCAGGATGCTGTTTATACTACTGAAAAGGCTGCTCACGTTTTTCTTTGACAGCAGGTATTCATATTCTCAAGAGCACCGAATGCTCCCCATCCCAAAAAATCAAAATGCCCATCACACTGAAAAAAGCAATGCACTGAATTTACTTGATTTTCATGTATTCATTGTTTCTACATTAATTAAATGTATTTCACCTACATTAATTTGTCCTCCAGTTCATTGCAATAACCCTCCAGTTTATTTGGCAATAACAAGAGGTGTGATATATGTGCATATGATACACATTTTTAATCAAATTCCATGTATTACTCATTGTTTGCTTCATTGCACTACTGGAGTGAACCATCCCACTGCATTTTTTTATATCCCTTAATTAATAGTTTTATAATATTGCTGTATTTGAATCCAGATGGCAATGGAGACCAATCATTGCAACATAACATTTATGTGTGTACACAAATGATACTTTAAAACATTAAACGAATATTTAGTAGTGTTGGTCGGCTCATTGGCTGCTGAGTCACTGGTGAGTCATGGTGGACTTCGTCAGAATAAAGAGGAACATTAAAGTCTTTGTGAAGTAAACTTCTTTATCATTTAATGAAGTTGCTGGATTACGTTAATTCTGTCAGGTGCAGGCCAGACAGAGGCTCTAAAATGGAACACAGAGGACTCATAAAGCTTTCGGAATGGACTGTGACCTGAAACAGGACAGGCACAGTTTTCATAAAATTGTCAGTTTCTGACTGGACCCCAGATACAGTCAATCAGTCAAGACTTTAGGCTAATGTAGCAAACGTGTAATGGAGAGCCTGGACCATTACCCGTTTCCCCCAGTTTGTGTTGATTCTGAAGTGTCAGATGTCATGCTGTGCTTTGTTTGGTGTTCCTATGTCATGTAGAATCAAAATTATTGTCATTTTAAAAACATGTAATAATAATAACTGCTACTGGGGGTTTGAAAATGGTGTCACATGCAAATGCCCATAGAGAACAAAAAATGTCCACATTTCTTGTATTTTAGGTCTTAGAAATAAACAGAAAAAAAACACAAGATCTTTGAACCTGGGAGAACTTTCAGGATAGTTTCCGCCCGTAAGTGGGTAAAGAAAAATAGCGGCCGTGTCGTGGTACACCAAGCTAAAGAGCACCAAACACTGAGCCTGTAGGAGAACAAACACTGGTTGAAATCAGATTTTGCTAATACACTCTGAGTTCTAAGGGTTAGATAGGTTTATCTAGACTTCAGTGGAATTCTAAATACACTTATTAATGTGGTTTCTGACACAGTATGACATATTGTTATCTATAAAAATGGACAAAAGTAGGTCTCAGAGCTGGCAAGTGTAGTAATAGCGATCTCGATTGCCGAATTTTGCCCATGTTTTTGAGGCAATAGCTTGAGGCTAGTGTATTTATGCTGCCATTACTTGTATCTGCATTAGCCTTGCAGTGCAAAGCTAAAGAAAGTTCATGGTTGATTGGTTAAAAAGTTTGAGTTTGATTTTGTACCGAACAAGATACAAAGCTGAACAGTTAGTTTCCAGGAAATGGGAGCATCTTAGTAGTTCACACATCCCACCACTTGTCAGCATTGTGGGAGTGGTGGGTTCTGTCACCAGCTATCGCTTACATGTGGTACACAATGTCTCACAACAAAGCATCTTTTCCTGACACGTACTCACATTAACTCCTTACTGACATCCTTGAACTCTGAATGATTTTGAACTCCTCCTTTTTCGGTCACCCAGAATATTCAAGGCATTTCGAAAGACGCAAATGTAATGTGGGGCTGAACACTGGCATAGACGCTTTGATTTAGTTGTAACATGTGGAGAACAAGCTTAGAAAAGGCTTGATGAAATCCGACAGTGAAAGTGTGCAAGATTGCGAGGATGTAACCACTCCTCTCACTCACCTTCTACTGTAGCCATCTATTGTCAGTCCATTAAAATTCACTTCTCTCTTTCTCTCCCCCAAGACCAAAATAAATAAAACAATGTTATCTCCATCCACTCCACGTCCCAGTGCAGGACATTTTCATTGGGCGGGAGAAATTTGCATTCCATTTGCATTCAGTGCTGTTAACTTTATTAAGATGTTTCTTGCAAAGATAAAAATCTACTGCAAAACCAGCTCAGCATTTATTTTCCCCTCATTATCTTTTTTGACAATCCTGTGGATTTCCATCTCTTAGATCTATAATTATCTCCAGACTGCCATGCCTGAGAATGTAGGCCCATACGCAATTGTGCACTGAGGCAGAATTCATTGTTAACAACAGCTAATATAATCACTGGCCATCTGTGTGTGTGTGTGTGTGTGTGTGTGTGTGTATGTATGTTTAGCAAGCGAGGAAAGTGTTCTTACAGCCTCACTGAAATGGATGGGGGGGTTCTATTTTGTATTTTGTGACATCACCTGGACTGCTCTCACCACTCTCTGAAGCTTTAGCATTTAATTTTAGACCAGGAGGATCCTAGAAAGAGAAAGATAGCATAACAGCACCTAACAAACTTCCTAAGATGCTGAACGTATGTTCCACTACAGTTGCTCATTTTTCGCAAAAATGTTATATTTTACCATAAAAAGGTTCTTTGACTTGTAATAAATTAAGACAGAGTCTTGTTGGACTATAGTCAAGTTCAGAAAGAAGGTTGTTGGGCTACAGTCGAGTTCTGACAGAGTCTTGTTGGGAAATGGTTGAATTCAGACAGAGTTTTGTTGGACTAAAGTTGAGTTCAGACAGAGTTTTGTTGGACTAAAGTTGAGTTCAGACAGAGTGTTGTTGGGCTACAGTCGAGTTCAGACAGAGTCTTGGACTAAAGTTGAGTTCAGACAGAGTGTTGTTGGGCTACAGTCGAGTTCAGACAGAGTCTTGTTGGGCTACAGATGAGTTCAGACAGAATGTTGTTTGGCTGCATTTGGACTAAGACAGGCTTTAGTAGAGCTCCTGTTGGGCTTTCAGAAGATTTCATCAGGTATTAAGCTTTTATTATACATGCATAACATGTCCAACATTTCTGTTCCATATCTGTCATTGTTTTGCCTTCAGACCTTAAAAGAGGCAATTGAGAAACTGTAAATCCCGATTCCCACATTTTTTTTCAGCCAGCGTCGATTAATAAAGCAGCCCGATTAACTTAGTGTGGGTAAACACACTTTGTAACCTACACTTACAGCTCTCTGACGGATCAATAATTCATCGGAGGCGATGATTCTTTCATGAGACTCGCTGCACATTATTCATGCTGCGCTGTGAAAAGTAGGACACATATAGAGCTAAGCGCCGGTGCACGACGGAAATGGCGGGAAAACTCAGCCGTTAATAGGCAAGGTGTGTGTATATGTTTTGGGGAACTGGTGTGTTGCTTTGTTGAAATCTGACAGACTTTGGAATTAGCATGTTAGCAACTTTCAGGTGGACGTGCTGAGACTTATCTAGTGGGTCTGGAGGAGTCACGGCGGGCCTGATTTTCGAACACAGGCACAGAATAGAGAAGAGGAATGTTCCTGCTGGGAAATGAAGACATCTTCCAGTGCTAAATAAGTGTTCAGCCAGCAGTTTTCCTCGCTGGGTCTTTAGCTCAAGGGCAGAGTGTGTTCTGGAAGGTAACGGCTCACACAATGTGCTGCGAGAAGCGAATCTTAGAGGAGAGTTCAGCAGGAGCGTGTGTGTATGTGAGTGTGTGAGTGTGTGTGTGTGTGTGTGTGTGTGGGAGAGAGGGAGAGAAGGGAGAGTGGCTGGAAATGATGTCTTCAGGCTTTAACAAGTGTCAGAAGCCATCTGGTTGTGGAGTTCAGCCCGTGGAAGTGTGTGAGCTGCGGAGAGGATGTTAATTAAAAGACGTGGAACAGGGAAGACCATCGGAGGGGCGAACTTTAATGTCCTCCTTGGGTCCACCAAATTCAGAGGTTATGACACAGGGGAACCTTCCGGAAAGCACTTTTTGCTTCGGATTCTACAGGCGCTTGTTTCACGGCCGAGCTTGTAAATGTAGAGGCGGACCCCCGTGATCTGCATCACAATGACCGAACGTGATAACAATGCTTGCGAATATACTGGTCAGAATGTGCATCTTGGGATCTCTGGGGGTAAAAGGGATAAAATAATGGCCTGCCCAGTTTTGACAATGACATACTACAGTGGCCCATGTTATGTATGATCAACAGCGAGCCGTCTGACAAGGCACTGAAGCCTTGGGCAGGAATTAATGGAGAGGGTGATTGCTTGTGCTGCTGGGTTAGTTTAGGATACGCAGGGAGATCCAGTACTCCGTTCAGTACTCTGGCATGGAACAGGCAGAAAAAGCATACTGTATTATTTAACGACGTAACCAAACATGAATACAATATTCAGGGACCTCAGTTTCAGTCTGTAGCAAATAACAACTCTTTTTAAATGACATAAAATATGCCAGAAAACAAACCACAGACTTCGAAAAGAGTTTTATATCACCTGGACCAAGGTCTGTGAACTAAAGAGAAGCATGTTAGACACTATATTCATTTAGTAGCAGCTTTTCATGCATTCATGCTTGCTTTCTTTGACCAAATAAGTTAGCAGTTTTGAATATCTGGGTAAATAAGCGACTCCTTGAAAAAAAGTTTTATTTCAGACTTATTGACAATACAATACAATACAACTTCAGTATAACATTCCACCTTCACTTGCCAGAGGGGCTGTTGCTCCAATGCAGACCACACACTACACAGAACACACTCAGCTGAAAAATACATTAAGTACTCATTTGTTAACTGCACCAACCTCTGGATCAGACCAAATATAGGTAAAGACATTTTATACGTTAAGCAAATACAAATACAGAATTCACTCCTACAAACAACAAAGGGTGCAACAAACGTTTTTTGACATTATACCACTTCAGTTCCCTGAAAAACCAGTTTTGTTAACAAGAAAGAGTGTGCATGACCTTTTTAATGCATTTACATAGTATTACGGTTCTTTACTAATTTAAAGGTTCTTTACTAATCCAAAGCTTCTTTATAAAATCACACATCTCATTTATAAAATGGTTCTTTTGAGGATCAGCCATTCAAAGGTTCTTTAAAAAGCCTAAAATGGTTCTTCTATGGCATCATACAAAGAACCCTCTCTGGGAGCCGCTTTCCTTAAGAGTGCACTGCTGCTGAGTGGCACCCTTATAGGACAAATAACAGTAATGCCAGCCCAGCTGAAATGCCTTGTTTTTAGATATTATTAGGATCTTGATCATTTTCTAGATGTGTGCACTTTATTTCCACAGTCATATCTGTGCCTACAGTATATATCTTTTTTTTCTGTTGGGTCACATTTCCTACATTAGTCACACTTTGGTGGCTTTTTCTCCTGATATTTAAGCCCTTTTCTATTGCACATGATGTGCATGAACAGTGAGATTTGAGCCACCCGGTTGCATACGGAAATGTGCCATTACGGCTGGAATCAAGACCTGCACTCAATGTTTATTGGCTTCTAGTAAGAGGTATTATGGAGGGCTCTGTTAGTGTGGTTAAAGCCACAGTGCAGAGCTTCAGATAGAATCTGGTGCTGCACTTATAGGCTACACAAGAGGAAAATGTAAAAAACGAATAATGCCAGGAATGGTTTTTGGAAGTGATGCTGTAGAAGAACCACTTTTGGCTCCTTAAAGAACCTTTCAGCTGATGACTCTTCTGAGAATCATTCTTTTAAATGAGATGTGAAGATCCATCCTATAGGTGTTAAAGAGCATCCAAACGTACTAAAATTCCCTACTATCTAAAGGCTTTGCCTAGAGCCGTACATTCAAGGCAAGGACCATTATTTGTTAATCATTGCTCAAAGCAAGAAATGTTCCCTTCAAGCAGTGGTTTAAATTAATGGCTGGACAGAGGTCCATGTAGGGCTGTACAATCAAAAGGACAGCGTGACCTTCTACATCCACAGCAGTGGAACCTCTCTCTCTCTTGCTCTCTCTCTCCCTCACACACTTTCACTCTCTCGCACACACACACACACACACACACACTCTATGGAGGGCTTACACCGCAGCAGAAGTGTGGCTGTTCCGGGGGGATTTGAGCCCGGAGGAAGTGGCAACAGAAACAAGCTCAGCTACTGGCAGGCAAGAGGCATGTTTCACAGGTGGAAAACACAAAAGATAAATTTGTTTGCATGTTGGGAATAAACCCAAGTCCGCACATTCTTCCTCCACTGTGGTCCTCTGTGGTCCTCCGTGTGGTCTATTCTTAGCACCTCTGGACATCTTTCAGGGTCCTGTTGGTCCTCTGTATACATAATAGTTCACCATGAAGACCTAGGACACACACCGTAAACCTCATTGCAAGAGTAATTGCTTAATTGCTTAATGCTCACGTTAAAGGAAAACTGAATAGAAGCACTATTAACAAGTGATTGAAAACATACCATTCTCTCACCTCTCCATACAGTTCATAAATGGCATCTAGGCTGGAATAAATAGGCCACTTTAACTATTTTCATTCTTTATGGTTGTTATGTCACAAACATTAATGTTTTTATGTATGGCACCCCCCGCCACCATTCACCCGACAGAAGTTAGGCCTGTCTGCTCATGCTGAACAGACACAGTGATAAGGCGCATGTTTTGAATGATGCTCCATAACACAGGCCTACCAATAAGAGGACATTAACACAAATTATTCTAAAAAGTCCAGTAACAATGATTTTTGTACATAAAGCCATGCAAACATTGGTGTTGTCAATGTTTGTGTGCCATATATATATATAGTATATATATATATATATATATATATATATATATAACCCCAACAC
>JBBIGA010000035.1:3114236-3124719 GCA_037576975.1 Alestes dentex | reverse complement strand
TGTGTGAAGGTGTGTAGGTGTATGATGGTGTGTGTGAAGGTGTGTAGGTGTATGATGGTGTGTGTGAAGGTGTGTAGGTGTACAATGATGTAGACTTTGGAATCATCGCTACGATACAAGTGAGTATAGAAGATCAAAACGCCGTCAGCCTGTGTTGGTGATGACTCTGACCCTGTGCTCTGGTGATTGTGCTTTCAATGTGTGGAGAAAAATCCAAAGATGAGGCGGCATATAAGGTGATTAAACTTATTTCTAGGAACCATTGCTTGTTCTAATTCATTTTATCTTCTGTTGACGCATCATTTTACTTGTTTAACGCATTGTCTTGAAACAATCATTTTTCAGCCAACAGAATAAGACAGAAATGAGGAATAGTAAATCTTTTATCCAGATTGCGTTCACAGCGAGTATCGCAATTATAGTATATAGTAATATGAATGCTATGTGGCAGTTTTGTCCATACTGTGCAGCACTAGTAGTCAGCATGATGTCTTTAGGGAAAATGAAAAGATTGCAGAAGACTTTTCCCCTTTTACCATGCTTCAAAATTCAGAACTGTATTTGTAACCCAAGAGAAGCTGCCAAGAAGCTGAAATGTTCCTCACTAGTTCAGGGCGCTGGTTTTGTAGCAGGCACTGGTACACTAGGTGTTATATGGTGTAATATTCCTGAAGGATTTGCAGTCTGTGACCATCACATCTACCTTTAATCAGAGCTACTCAAAGCTGCCCTCGCATGCACACTTGCCATCTCACTCGTGGAGAATCCTCACCAACTGTGCGATTCATGGTATTTAAGAGCCATCCAGATAAACTACAGCTCCATTATCATGAGACTGTTCCAGGCCTGACATTTAAATCAGCCTTTGTCATTTTCACAGTGGGTGGTAGCTTAATGGCAATTGCAAGGTCACTGCAAATACTCTGTAATTTGAAGTGGATTCTTATTATCAAGCACAGCTCCGAAACCACATTACAAGAGGGTCTTTTTTTTTTTTTCGCAGGGCAATAATGTTTTGGGGGGGGTTCATGTTTAAAACATGTTCAGCCGTTTTGCCACTGAAATGCATAAGCACCCAGTGAAATGAAGTAGAAAGAATGTTCTTCGGGCCAGATAATACTTCTGTATTTTGCCTGCCAAGTGAGCCCGCAGATGCCATGCGCGCTGCAAAAAAGCTTTTACAGCGTGATGAAGTGCCATTGAAACCTTTTTGTGTGAGGATTAGCTTGTTATACAAGTGCCACAGCTGGTTTCTTTGGAGTATTTTTGGCTAGCTGGGCTTTTGGATGGTTAGATATGCGCTAAACAGCGTAGAAATAAACTGTGGCTTCGCACACAATCCCACGCTTGAGGTATTTTGTAAATTCAGTGCGAAAGGTCTCGCTCAGTTCATGAGCAAAGCGATGAGAGTCTTTACTTATTTGTTTTGGTCTGAATTTTAGAAGAGCTTCACTGTTGCTGCCATGCTCCATTAAATTAGCGAAGCCGTTTAGGCTCAGTATGGATAGTCTAACCTAAATGCTGCCAATGGCCCCTCAAGGCCAAATGTGATCTATTTACAGCTTCAGTCAGGAGACTTCAGTGGTGCAAATCTGGTCCGGAGGCCATTACTCTGGCACCCAGAGGCCTGCGAATGACAGATATCTAAGTCATGCAGGAGAGACAGTGATGAGGCCATTTTATGGCCAACAGCCTTTTTGGCAGCGGATGGAAAAATGATGGTCATTGATAAAACAAAATTTGCTATCATAGAGCCCAGCAGGCCAGGGTTTCACACCTTTAAGGCTGTCATGATTTGTAGATTAAACTTAAAAATGCAACACAAAACAATAATCAGCTCTTATTATTTACTTTACATAATGATTATGTATACTGTAATTCTAGCATGTTGTATAGACTGTTTTAAGGTTTCTTAGTCTATATTTGACATTCTTTTTCTCAGTACGTCTGGAATCTTTTTGGAAAGGCTATACATGGTTTCTTCATGTTGGGTTGATTTTTACTGACAGTTAGTCATTCTTGTTTAAAAACAACTGAGTGTACAATCGTGATTATACCAAAGGTTATCATTTTTATTATTCGATTTTGGTGAAACAAATAGAAAAAACAGATAAACAAGAAAGCCTATTTACACTGTGGAAAATTTAGTTTTAATCGAACAAACTACACATTTTACATTTGTGTAGCACTTTTTAATGCAGTATCAGTTACTGAATACTGAACACATTCATTTGGCAGATGTGTTTATCCAAAGCAATTTACAGTTTGAGGAAACACTCCAGTTTCAGGACAGCGTGAGAACCAGGAGAGAGTTCTAAGCACAGCACATGCGTTAGGAATGTCCTGCTAGAATGGGTTTCTAATAGTCATAGTATCAGAGACTCAAAAGAACATTCAGACCGCTAAACATGGCTTTAGAATGACCTGTGGATATCTCATTTACGGTTCAGTTCATTGACAACATGCATTTTATAATGACAGACCTGCAAATAATATTACTTTATTTTAGTCTACATTACTGGCCATGGCTGCCCTGCATCTATGGCACCCACTGGAGCTCTGCACCGTGTCTTCATCTAGACACGCAGCAGGTAACTGTGGTTTAATGACATGCTTCACATGAACGATCACGTATTATTGTGCGTGTGTGTGTGTGTGTGTGTGAGAGAGACGTGATGACAGATGTTGTCTAAAAAAATCTAATTACATGACCATGTGAGTTTAATTTAAGATTATTGAAATATTTTACTTTGAAAATGAAGACTTTTTAAGGGCACGCAGACTGTTTTGATTACAGCTTGCCATTCTCGTGCTGGCTTGGAATTCACAGAGCGCTTCTGCTGTCTGCCTCTTAATGCACACCAGGGAAGCTTTAATTAATGTCTTTGTCTGCACTTTGGACTCAGAGGCCATTGATAATACGTCTCTCTTCTTCCATGGCAATACATTACCTGAGCGTGTTCTGCGGTGTCGGGCTGTGTGCCGTGCATAAGGATCTGTGTTAAATTGAAAGTCATTTAAACAGTCATAAACACAGGATGCCCAGGCTCCATTTGTCTCCGCTGTCCCAGGGAACTTTTAAATCCCATTATTTTCCATTTTGGCATTCCGGGGCTGTCGCCGAGCTGGGGGATGGATGAGTTAGCCCTGCAGCTTCTCACATACTCAACTTAGTCTGTCTCACACTCTCTGACGCTCTTCAGTGTTTCTAATTGAATTTCTGTAAAATGCTGAATAGAGTCGAGGAAATGTATTTCCAAATATATTAATTACTCTCGCATCAAATACATGTTAGAAAGGGAGTGAATCGCCATGATAAATGCATCAAAGGTTTAATTTCAGCTAAAACTGTTGATGATTTTGAACGCAGCACGGCGCATTAATGAGCGCTGCGCGTTTTAACCATCAAAGCACCATTGATATCAGCACCTGCTCTTTTTAATGAAGCTGATGAATGTTTGGCTTTAGCAGCCGATGTTTCTCATCAAATCCAAATAAGCAGTACAAAGGCATTGATCAGTCGCTTTCATAATGTAATCATTTCTGTCTTGTGTGTATTTATTTTAATCGACAGTGTGCAAGCCTGGATTCTACAGATCGGCCCTGCAGACTAAGACGTGCAGCAAGTGTCCTCCTCGCAGCTTCACCAAAACCGAGGGCTCCACGTCCTGCAAGTGTGAGCAGGGCTACTACAGGAAGGACACGGACCCGACCAACATGGCCTGCACAAGTAAACATTCAGTATTTGTACCATACGCAATAGAAAATAAAAACAGATTAGCCTTGAGAACCCCAGACTTGTTGTTGTTAAACAAGTCTATTATATATATAGATAGATAGATATGTGTGTGTATATGTACACACACATACACAAACACACTATATATATTAGATATAATTAGATATAATTAGAAGTACACAGTTAATCATATAGTTTAGTGCCTACTGAATTACATTTAATTTACTTCACATTCTGGATCTACAGATAATCCCACATGCGACTTGTGATGTTAATCAAAGTTTAAACATGTGAAGGATGTTTGGTTACACTTTAGGTGAACCCTTCTACGTAACATTTTCACAACCATACATGACATGACAATTTTATGGCATGGTTACATCAGTGTTATGTGCACCTTAAAGTGTTATTAGGTATTTTTCTTTCTGCCGAAGCTGAACGTAGAACAGTAGCTTTTCAGCAAATTCTAATCATAAATAAAATCATCTGTGCGTTCTTCAACTTGCAAACAATTGTGACATCAGCTAAAAATTGAGAATCTTCATTTCTACATGTTTCAAAGATGTCCAAGGTAGAAATAATATAAAATAATGTCTTACTCTGGTTTTATAGGCAGCATTATCTTGAATATTAAGCGTGATAATTAATGTTCAAAGCGATTTCAGGAGCTTTCAGCATCAACAGCTGTAGTGGTGGCTGTGGAAAGCAAAATGACTAAGCAGTGTGTTTTACTGTGTTTGCTCCTCTGATAATTTATCTTCAGAAAAAAATGGAAAAATCAACTAAATTAAGCAGTGTCGTTAATGAGCGTAAATTAAAGTGCAATTCAACATGCAAGAAAAACGTGAACTAGACTTGCTTAACTCCCATGTTTTAGCAACTACAGCAAACTGGTGGCAAACAGGTTGTGCCAAGATGGGCAGCTCATTTTTCTACAAAGAAAATTTCATGGTATTTTTTTTTACAGTATTAGGACATTATACATGATGAAACTGTGTGTAATATTTCGCTCTCCCTCTTTTCCACAGAGCCCCCTTCGGCTCCGCGGAACGCCATCTCTAACGTGAATGAGACAAGTGTGTTCCTGGAGTGGACCGCCCCGGAGGAGACGGGTGGTAGGAAGGACGTGACCTACAGCATCTTGTGCAAAAAGATCATCGCTGACCTGGGCCAGTATGAGCCGTGCGGCAGCCACGTCCGCTACCTGCCCCAGCGCACAGGCCTGAGAAACACTTCGCTCATGGTGGTGGACCTGCTGGCCCACACCAACTACACCTTTGAGGTGGAGGCAGTGAATGGAGTGTCTGAACTGACTAGACCCCTGCGCCAGTATGTTTCCCTCAACGTCACAACCAACCAGGCAGGTGAGTGCGCCGGTCCAGGTGTTCAGCATATGTTCCTCATCCTCGCCTTTCCATTTGACTTGTTTTCATGTCTAGAGGTTACACCACATTCAACATTACAGCACTGAAGTGGCACAAATCTGCTCTGATACCAGATTAATGAAAGGCTCCACAGAAAATATTTACAAAAATCCCTAACCCTTAGAACTAAGAGAGTATCTCTCAGAGTATCTTAGTAAAATCTGATTTCAGCAAATATAAACAGTGTAAAACAGTCTAAAACCAGTGTTTGCTCTCCTACATGTCCGCCATTTGCTGCTCTTTCGTTTAGCCGCTCTCCGGACCCCCCTCGCTCTCTGTGAGTTTTCCACACCCACTTGTGGGCGGAGACTATCCTGAAAGTTCTCCCGGGTTCAAAGCTCTTGTGTTTTTCTATGTGTTTCTAAGACCAGAAATAAAACTAATTTGGGCATTTTGTTCTTTATGGGCATTTGTGTGTGAGGCCATTTTAAAAACCCCACTAACAGTTATGAACACATAGCTTTTAAACTACAATAGCGTTGGTTCTGTGTAACAAATGAACATCAAACAAAGCTCAGCATGACGTCTGACACCTTGAGCATCAATACAAACCAGGGCAACTGAGAATACGTGCATCTCATGTTCTAAGGGTTAAAGCAAAAACAGAGAAGAATATCCTTAAATGCAATGATATAAAAAAAACTCAGACATTCTCCTAAGAAAATCCTTATTTTCTTAAGTAGGTCATTTGGTTATTTGCCATGTAGGCTTTTGATTACATCCTGTAGCAGACAGTGCAAGATTAAATTTGAATAGGCGTTAACCATGAGGCTGTTTCAGGCTCAACTTGTTCAGCGCCTTAATGAGGGGGAAAAACAACCATTTAAAAATAATTATTTTTAATTGAAGCACTTCACTTAAGAGTAGCATCTAAAAGTAAGATAGCACGCTCAAACACATTACTACAAAACAGAAAGGCGCAAACAGCTAACAACATAACATCACACAGAGTGAGTGTGTGTTTAAGTCTATATTTGTTCACAGTTGGACTTAACTTTCTTTATTTCACTGCTAACGTTGGTCATTAGACCCAATGTTGGCGTGGTGACTGCAATGCGAATGGCCAGGATGGAAGTTTTTTTGTTTGTTGTTCTTTAACATTACACATGTGGTCATTACTGTGGTCATTATGCAGTGGGGGCAGGTGGTCAGCAGTGGCTAACGTGTTGTTTTGGGCAGAAGTGTCTTCACACTTATGCCAGATATCGGTCACTTGAAAACACAAATGTGGCCTGCCAATTCCGAAAGATTGAATCTTAGCAAAAATCAGAACTTGCAGCAGGCTTGCAATGTGAATTCGGTCTTAGATGGATAGAGACCGCAGTCCCATCACTCAGTATTTGGACAGATAGTATCAGCTAATTTTGGGAGTGCTGTTATCACTAAAACTTTGTTTATAAGGCTTGGTCTCACCTCACTTCGTTTAACAGGTTTGCTCTCACGCAGAAGCCTGTCGTCAACAACTGGGAGGCTGTGTGATAGGACCTCCCGTACTGCAAAAATAAACTGCCAATAAAAATATGAGCGCTTTTTAAATGCTATTTGTTTATTACAGTAACTTCCAAGCAGTAATTTTCAGATTAAATGCTGAGGTCATAGATGGCACTTGGTTTGCTGGTTGCTAGTGGAGGACATTCTAGTTTGCAAGGTAAAGTGTGTAATTTCCAGACATAAAATAGTCACTGTGGTTGCTCATAGCTGTCATTACTGCACTGTTTATTACGGCAGTGGCATTTCAGTGGCCTGCCTAAGGCCATGAGATCAAAAATAATAATTAGGCAAGCTTTGCTGTGTTTTGTGGTTACTTTACAAAGAACTACCCCTAGATGTTTACTGCGGTCAGAATGTTTATGCTAATTAATGATGAATTGCTGGAGACGTGACAGGAAACATATTTTGTCTGAGTCATGTATTTATGTAGGAGGTCTTTGAAACTTCCCCCACCTTAAATGCACACAAACATAAACACACACATACACGCACACACACACACACACACACAGTGCCATCTTCTGTGAGAGTGGCTGCCATTGACTTTTCATTAAAGTAATAATGGGCCTAAATGGATCCTGATGCATAATCTGCTTTATCGGAGCCAGGGCCTGTAATTACTTGGGATCGTCCTGCGATGGCTGAGGAGAAACCTGTTGCGTGACCATGGCCTGTGTGAAGCAGTTCCACCGCGATAAGGCAACCTTGAAATGAGGGATTTCACATCGGCCGGAGAGGAGACTGATGTGGAATCCTGAACACTCGCTTTCCCCTCATGTGTCTGCGGTCAGGATAATCTGTTTGGGTCAATGCATCAAGTGGCAGTCATGTTTCATGTGAACTGGGTGGCTCTAGGCTAGGAGCAGCGTCTGGTAGGTGTTGTAAGACCCAGTCAGCCTGCCAAAGTGCTGGACCTTTGTTGTGTGAAAGTGGAAAGCAGTGAAATATCGGGATTCGCTGTGTGGTGCCTTTCCCTGTGAGTGCTGTGTTCCGTTACATAAAAATAGCAAGTGCTTTTCCATTACCTACCGTTTCCGCACTGCTGCTTACTGTATGTACACATCAAACGGTTTTTTTTTTTGTCTTATGGTTATCTAAACTCTTTGCAGCTTCATATCAGAGAAGTGGGGCCAAAACAAACAGCTCTCCTTTTTCAGGGTGTTACAGTCCAGTTTTGAAGGACCTTTAAAGGAATAATTCTACAAAAGTCATCCATCCATTATGCTTATCCTTAACCAGTGTGGCAGACGGTGCTGGAGCCCATCCCAGCAGTTATAGGGCGCAAGTCATAGAAACAAACTGTACAGGTTGCCAGGCCATCACAGAACAGACACACAGAGAAACACACACACACACACACACACACACACACACTCACACTCACTCACTCATAGGGACAATTTAACATTTCCAATCCATCTGATATGTATGTTTTTGGACTGTGGGAGGAAACTGGAGTACCCAGTGGACACATGTGAACTCCACCTTGGCCGCCTGGCTGAGAATCTAACTCAGAACCCTCTTGTTGTGAGATGACAGTGCTGGTGAAAAAACCAAATGTATACAAGTTTACACATCTATCCCAGAGAGAGGCTAACATTGCTAACAAAGTTTAGAAATCAATAGTCAACCAGTACATATTCCTTTAATATTGAGTATCTGCTGCCACGGATCTGTTTCCAAGCCCATGTTCGTAGATCATTTGCTGTGGAGGCACGTTGCACACTACAACTACATTACTTTGAAAATCACCTTTAGTGCATGCATAATATGCCATACTCAGAACTGATCATTTTTTTTCTAGTTACTACTGACTGCATTAGCTTTAACACTCTGATAATATTAAGATTGCTATATCTGCACATGCCCCTTTTATGCACAGCTCCTTTAATCGCAGTCAAACCACAGATTTGATTTTTTATGCTCCAAAAAGATGCCAGCCTGCTATAATCTTCATTAATGTCACCTCTGTGACAGTGGTGTAAATGGTGTGCAAAAGTAGCCTTAGCAAACGATAAAAAAATATTGTATCATAGATTTTAAGTCCCTCCACAAAATGTAAAATAAAAGTTGTGTACTATTTAAAGATTTTTCCTAGAAACATACATCCATGCTAAGACTGAGTATTTTAAAAGTGCAAAGTAATTGTGTCTTGGGTTATTCCACTAAAGTCACTTCTCGGTTTTGTTACACTAAGCTTACTGGGATGTTTAACAGTGGGGAATCTGGAGCAGCCCCCTAAGCCTTGTTCCTGCACCAGAGCTTTCCTCCACTACTGCCCCCCTCTACTGCACTTCCAGCGCAGGTGGCACAGGTGCTGCTGAATCCAAACTATTTATTTCCTTATTTCCCCTCCGCGTAATCCATTACACTAAACTCCCAGGCCTTTTACGCAACCTCTTTGAGCAACTGCCGCAGTCTAATTTAGGGTGAAATATTTAACATAATATTTGCACTTACTTCCTTGCCAATGCATCTCTGTCACAAAAAGTGCCACCGATGCACCTAAGTAGCATGCAAAAAAACAATCTGGGGGTGCTAATTCGTTTCGCCAGGACAGTGGAGCCATGGCTTTTTTCCCCCTGAAGAGTCAGCGTCAACATCTGCCTGGCTCATTAAGGTGCTCTCAGATCAACAGAAGGATTAGGCTCCTTAAAGCACTATTAATGGTGACAAGCAAAGTGATGATTTTAGAACCCAAGACGGCCTGCCACACAGTTCCAGCTCAACCAACGCAGCTTGCGTGCGGAATTAGCGTCACACTGGCATGCTAAACAGAGCCTCCAAGGCTGCTCCACAAAAAGGAAGACGATATAGTGTGTGTGTGTTTTTTTTTTTTTTTGCTGTTTTGGCTTTCATAACTAGGACAGTTTGTGTGAATTGATCAAATACTTGCTGATTTCCAGTGCTTGAAGTGAACTAGATTTTCAAAACAAACTGAATTGCATGCAGGTGCAAGTGATTAGCGCTTGCTCTTTTGCATGTCTCTGAAGTGTGCTCGTATTTCCCTGATGAATGTCGACAGGCACACAAGTGGTGGCATTTGCAGAACTGTTCTGAGCTTTTAATATTTGCCCATTCACAGTGAGTAATTGACATATCATTCTGCAAAGACTTGCCACACTCAATATTCTTAATTACTCTTAGTGAGTTGCCTTTGGCAAGCGGCTGAAAGCTCTTACGTTTTGCCCCATCCGCTGCCAGTGCAGGCCTATCTGTTGTCGGATCCTCCGTCAGCAGTTGCAGATGGGAACCCAGATCAGTTATTTGAATAAGTCACTTATTAGTATTTGTTCTGCCACTCCATTCTTATTGGTTTTATCGCTTCCCATGATGACTGCTACAGGACATGCTAGGCTCAGTGATAAAGACTTGTACCTTGTGACAGAGCTTAGGTCATTTGTTTGAGTTGACCTCACTGTTTATTTGTTGTTCTTTTCTACATATAGTTGCTGAACAGAACTTTGTACATGTGTTTTGTCTCTTTTTCAGTTTTTGTACATCATTTACCAGCAGTTTTTAATATTGTGTAACAATTATATGATGTCTCACTCTCAATGTTCTGAACATTTTTCTCCTATTTTTTTAGAGAAGTTATTTTTACTAAAACTGAAATGTTGACTAAACTGTGTAATGCCTTTGACACAAGATCACTAAAACTCACACCGTGCGACATGAATCTAATAAACCTAAGTACAATGTGTATATAGCTGTATGATGGTGTGTGTGAAGGTGTGTAGATGGATAGTGGTGTGTGTGAAGGTGTGTAGATGTGTGATGGTGTGTGTGAAGGTGTGTAGATGTACGATGGTGTGTGTGAAGGTGTGTA
>JBBIGA010000035.1:3100714-3111208 GCA_037576975.1 Alestes dentex | reverse complement strand
GGCCCTTGTGCCATTTGGTTTTGTTTTTGGTAGGGTCTGTGTCCTTTAAGTATTAAAACCATCAAAAAGAACCTGCACGCATGCCTCGCTTCACTTCCCCTGAGCACCGCATGTGACAGAAATATTGCAGTACCTTGTGACTGAATACTTTGATTCTAAAAGAAAAGTTGCTGGTTTATGAAGCAAAAGGGAATTGTGAAGTAGACAAAGCACCATTAGCCCAACATTGTGTATATCATTGTACATGTTGTAGCCAGTACATCTATTTCAGGTGGGCTAAAAATAACAGACTACATCAGCCAATATAATTTATATATATGCTTTTTTCCTGCATTGCGTTCCAATTGTCTTCGATTTTTGCTTATCATTGGGAGATCTTCAGTTTGAACCTTGGCTATTCTGTTACCAAAAACAGGTTGCCAGTTACACCCGTGAAGTTGCCTCAGCAATTAATATCGACCAAATACTATTATGTTCATCTTAAGTATCTCAGATCTCTGTCTTTGTTTTTTGTAATTTTTCCTCCTTTTAATTTCTGTATGCATGAACGTTGGGATTATTTTTCCCTCTATATCCCGAGGCGTTCCCTATCACTCGGCTCTCTTGCTTGTTTGGACCTCCCACTCATGTTTTTGTTTTCTGTCATCACAAATATAGATCTAAATTCCACTTGCCCACCTAAAGGCTTATTGAGAATCAATAACTCAAAGGGACTGTGTCTCCAGCTTGACTGAAAGTCAAACATTTAACAGGCTGCCAGACCGTTTAAGTGGCCAGGGCCACCCTCCACAAAGCAGCTTTTTTCCCCTTCTTGCCTGCAGATCGGGTTGCCAAGTATTCAGTTTCAGGCTTTTAAGATAGGAATGATTATAGTTTTGTCTGAGAAAAAGGGGGGGATACAGTTACTCTTTGTTTTGAAGGAGGGAGAAGACTTTTCTTTGCTGCCCTAAACGGCATGCTGTTGCAGCGGGGCTACTGTATCGGCACCTCGGGGATCATTTGGACATGCTTAAATACTCTTTATCTCACGGTTACAGTCTGACACTTCTGTTCCTGAATACACAGCTGGCTCAGATTTCGGCATTTCGCTTGCAGACAGGCGGCACTTTTTGTGTGTGGAGACACAGGATAGGGCTCTGTTAAGGCAGAAAGAACAGTAATTAAAGGTTACCGAGAGCAGGCAGTGAAAAATGTAACCCTTAAAAGTCGAAAGTTACATTTGTTTTGTAGTATTATTGAAATGTAATTGCTTAATTACAGTACAATTTAGAATAGTTAGTGGAACACAAGTTTGGCTCCTGACTTCTCACTGCACTCCAACCTTCACAAGGGTTTGTTCAGTCCCACCAGAAGCTCCTGATTTAATTGAATGAAGTACAGATTAGATAAAATAGGAACTGGGTAGTAAGTACCCAGACTAACATGCACATCAAATCACACTGAGTTTATTGTCCTGTTATTGTGTTTTGATCCAGTGTATTTACTGCCCAGATAAATGGCTTTAAATTGTTTCCTGAGATGCCTAAGAATGTTGCAGAGTGCCAAATTTAATTTAATAGCAAATTACCAAATCAGTTACATTTACATTTTATTTACATTCTGTTTCAACAGGTTCAGGTTTGTTATTTTCATTTTTGGAAAACAGATTTCAAGGCATAAAATATCTGCTCTACTTACAAATACAAATGGGATATGGATGAAATTGTTAGATTTCACACTTTTAACAGACTTTGTCCGAGCTACAAGTGAGAAATTATTAATAGAAAACGTAGACTATGCTTTTCTTTTTTTTTTCTGGCAACCAGCATGGGTCCTAAGGGTTAGAACAGCTTAGACGGTATGTCTCCTAGTGCACTGGTTCTCAAATCAGTCCTCAGGGACACCCCAGATGGTCTGGGGTTTTGCCTCAACCTATCTTGAAAGACATAGGGGTCGGGCAAAAATTTGGACCATCTGGGGGTCCCCAAGGACTCTTAGAGTGAAATGTGTGTACATTTCATCTAAACTACCCCCTAGTTGAGACCATACATGCAGATATATAGACACGTTCATCCAAAACGCAACCCTGTGTGATCAGAATGCACATAAAAAAGCATCAAAGACCTCCATTTGCTTTGGAATGGTGTGTTGTAACACCTTGACCAGACAGCCCAGGTAAGACCAGACACGGGCCGATTTAATTCTCTTATGGTCCAGCATATGCATAAAACAATTTCATGCTTGAAATAGCAAACGCAGTCCTTAGTCTGTGATGAGAGGTTTGTGAAGAAAGGGAGATTATTACCAGACGCTGTGTTCTCTTATATGTGGTAAATGGATTGTGTAAACAGTAAACTGTGTCATCCCCCTAAGCCACTTTCAGAGCCGGTTTCATCTCTCATCAAACAGCTGAGATAAAAGTATGTGTCAAGGCTTCCCACCCGATTGTGTTTCCTGTTCAAGCTTTGGAATATTTCACATTCCGCCGTTTGCCTTTCTTGAGAAAACACGAATCAAACGCAACTTTTTGACCATTAGCAATCAGCTATGTTTGACATAAGTCCCTCTTTAATTAAGAGTAGCTAATTGGGTGAACTTTAAAATTTATGGCAAATATGACACTGACTGTCATTTCTCCCTATTGCATCAGACCATTTGTTACATCCCATGTATTTTTCACTTGAACAATGAACAAAGGCTTTTTTTAAATCTTCATTTCAGCTCCATCTCCGATCACAGTGGTAAAGAAAGGGAAGACAGCGAAGAACAGCATCTCTGTGTCCTGGCAGGAACCGGACAGGCCCAACGGCATCATCCTGGAGTACGAGATCAAGTACTTTGAAAAGGTGATCAGAGAAACACACACCTGAGATTAGACAACATATAGAAAGAGGCTGAACCAGTGCACACATCAATTTAATTCTAATTTCACACCATTGATGCTGGTCATGGAATAATTCTTGGGAACAATCCCAAGGGTGGTAGGGGCATAGTGGGTAAAACCCTTGCCTGTGAGCCCAATGATCACAAAGTAGCAGATTCAACCCACCCCCCACCTTCTACCATGGTGTCCTTAAGCAAGATACATAACCCTCAGTTGCTCCAGGGGGACTGTCCCTGTATCTAATGATTATAATTTGCTCTGAATAAGAGCGTCTGCCAAATGCCACCTTACCGTTACCTTCACTTGTTGCTTTGCAACCAAAGTCTACTGTTAATGAACTACATTGCTGCAGTGAAGAATAGTTTATTGTGATAACTACTAGTGGTAAATTTGATCAAAATGCATTTTGTTGTTGTTTTTTTACAAGTGCAAGTCCTAATAACACATCTTAACCATGGTAAAGTCACTCCACTGCTTTATAAAATGTCTTTGTTGTGAATGGATGTTTAAACTCAGAACTTGATTTTGAATCAGTAGTAATGAGAGATACTGTCGCTCCAGGGTGACTGTCCACTGTAGCTAGGGAATGGAAGTCGCTTTGAATATAAAGCATCTGCTAAATGCTGTAAATGTAAAATAAATTGCTTGGTCGCACACATACTGGTTTCTAATGTGTTTAAATGGATCTGCGAGTTGCATCAACAAAAAAGACTGAAGATGCTCATCAAGTTAGGGAGTACTTTGAAGTGAAGGAATTCTAGTGATGATGAAAACCCATGTTGGGAAATTTGTCTAGATGGAGAATTCAACTAGGGATGATGTGTAGACAGAAGTGAAAAATCCAGGGTAAAGAGGCTGAGTAAAAATTTTATATAGTAGTGTGAGGTGGTCATCAAGGAAAGAAGAGGAAAAAACCCCCCAAAATACCGTGTTTTTTTCTGTATTTGTATTCATATCTTGGTGAGCGTAAGAGCTGGAGCATTTCTTTTTAACTGGAGGATTGTTTTTCTTAAAATTTGTCTTTAAAAGAGAGACCTGATCAGATTTCTTTTCTGGAGGACATTAAGGGAGCGCTGACCTCATTGTGTTAATGGAAGTGTTTAGTGCAGTATGACTCTGGTGGCTGGTGCAGAGACGTCTCCCCTTTAGCCACAAAAGCTCACAAAAAGGCTGAAACTGAAGCTGCTGGTGCTCGTCTCGGATTGCCCCTCACGCCGAGGCTTTGGCCGGTGCACTGTTCGCGCTATTTAAAGGAAGAATCTCACAGAAAGTGGCTGAGCTCCTGCACGGCGTAGTGGCCTGGCCTGGGAAACACTGATATGAGGCACTTTAAACAAGAAAAGTGCCCCCTGCTCTAATGGACAAAGTCTTTACCACACAGCCTCTCCACCGCAGCATGAAAGTGATCCTGACCTGTAACCCCCCAACCCCTCTCTCTTTCTTTTCTTTCTTTCTTTCTTTCTTTCTTTCTTCCTGTCGATATCTTCCGATGTGTTTCTTTCTTGATTCCTTTCTTTCTGTTTCTCAATTTCTTTCTTTCTCGATTTCTTTCTTTCTTGATTTCTTTCTTTCTTGATTTCTTTCTTTCTTGATTTCTTTCTCTCTTTCTTTCATGATTTCTTTTTCTTAATTCCTGTTTCTTTCTTTCTCTCTTGATTTCTTTCTTGATTTTTTTTATTTCTTTCTTGATTCTGCCTTAATTGATTGATTTCTTTCTTTCTTAATTTCTTTCTTTCTTGCTCAATTTCTTTCTTTGATTTTTTTTTTCATTTCTTTCTTTCTTTTTTTTCTTTCTTTCCTCTTTTCTCTTCTTCTCTCTCTTTTTCTTTGTACTGAAGGATCAGGAGACGAGTTACACCATCATAAAGTCGAAGGAGACGGAGGTAGTGGCGGATGGACTGAAGCCGTCCTCGGCGTACATCTTCCAGATCAGAGCGCGCACCTCCGCCGGCTACGGCGGCTTCAGCCGGCGCTTCGAATTTGAAACCAGCCCTTACTGTGAGTCAAAGAGCCAAGCGTAATAAAGCCCTCTGGTACCGCAGTCAGGCCACAGTCGCTCTGCAAGCCTTATTGAGGCTCACTGTGGTTCAGGTGTCATTAATGTGAACCTACCTGCGTCCTAAACGACCTGCTTGAGCAAATCCTAACAAGTAATGTTAAGAGAATGATCCATGTTCATGAACAACAACAATTACTGAAGGCCACGCGGCCATGAATCAAAGTTAATAGACCATATTTGCTCCCTTGAAAAAGGGTTAGGCACAAACTATTCCTTCCTTTTTTTATTTACCTTGCTTGTAAGAGTAGATTCACAGGATTTGATGTAAAAATGGCACCTGATTTGTTCACTAGGTTTAGACTTGTATTTTTTTTTTTTTATTTTGCTAGATCAAGCTATAATAGAGATCTTGTCTTTGAAGTCATACATTCTTGCGAATTGTTTTCTGGGTGCACATTTATCCACTCGGCTTCCAGTGAGCATGGGCTAAGCAAATGAATAAAAAGAGCTCGTCTGAGAGGAGCTAACCTGTGCTGAGGAGGGTGCAGCTGTGAGTATGTGCTTCTCCTGACGTCTCCTGTCTCTGCAGTGTCTGCCTCCAGAGATCAGGGCCAGGTGCCTGTTATCGCCGTGGCGGTTACTGTGGGGATCATCCTGCTGGCGCTGGTCACCGGCTTCCTGCTCAGCGGCAGGTGAGAACACAGCTTTTCTCCTTCACCGCGCACACACACACACACACACACACACACACACACACACACACACACACACACACACACACACACACACACTCGAGGTCGTTGCTGGGAAATCCACTGTCTCTTTGCGAGTTCTTACAATAATACAGTAAGTCAAAATCACCATCTATGATGAGTAAAGCACAGTGTTATTTTATATTTGTAATTTTGTATATTTGTTATATTTGTAATTGATTTGAATTTGGTATACAGGGGGTCCTTGAGTTGCGACACAGTTCCTGCATTGAATTTTGGCGTTAGTCAAAACACACTCTAGCCTAAGTCACTTCCCTATCCTAACGGAGTTGTAAAATCATAACCACATCATAAAGCCACAGAAAAAAGGAAAAGGACATAAATATACTGTGCTTATACACTGTACTGTACTGGGGGACGCCAACTCCCTCACTCATACGCTGCATTACTGCGTATTCTTCTGCCGCATGCAGCCAAACTAGTTTGCCCACGTAGTCCGTAAGTTCGATGCTAACAGCATAAGCCAAAACACTCATGTCTCAGTTTTTTACATTTTTATGGGAGTGAGCGTCGTAAACTTGAAATGGCGTATGTCGAGACCGTCGTAACCGGAGGACCCCTGTACAGTATTTAACTTTGCCATTTTTTTGCCTGGAGACAAATAGAAAACATTGTAAATAGCACCAGCATATTATTGCATATAAAAGTGATTAATTTCATAAGTATATAATTAATTATGTAATATCAATATTATAGTTTATTAGTGTGACTGGATATCTCTACACTCCTAATGGTTAAACAACCCAATATGTAATGCATTGCCTTTTGCTATTGCTGTTAAAATGCAATTATTTGATCCCAAATTACTTAAGTTGTTTCATTTGTGTGTCACAACAATTTTGTGCTGTTACTCAGCACATAAAAGCATGAACAGAGATGCACAGGATATTACATCAGCGTAAGTAACAAGGCAACATTATTACATGGATGATACATTCCACTGGTTTTCATTTTCACTGCCTAGATGGGCTTTGATTAGCTTAGCTCTTGTAATTAGCGTATGCTGCACTTCTTATTTAAGGTCGCCTCATATATTTAAATCAGCTAATATAATCTGTGGCAATGGATTTCTACACAAAAATCAATTTGGCTCCTGCATATTAGCTGGCCGAGGGGGCTGACAGAGGGGGTTATTGGCGTGCCCACATCCCTGCGTCTATTCATTAGATCCAGCTCAGTGGTGGGAAATGTGTGGGTCCCTGCTACTCCTCACCGCTCTTTCTCTGGCACGAGATTTGTCTCCGACATCACTGTGTAACAAAGGCAGAGCAGGAAGAGAAGCCTGTGACAATATCCTGTCCCCCACATCCTGCCCCACTTTGCATCCCAGGCACAATACATTCAAAAGGAGATGCTCGCCTGCATCCTGGGAACCAAGTAGAGAAGCATGTGGCCTTGCGATGATGGAGTGACATTCTGATCAGAAACAGAGCGGGAAATGTAAAAGACGTCCTGTGATTTGGTAGCTACCTTTTTAAAAGAGTATCTTTGTATCTTGAAATCACCTACCTAAGAGATGCAAAAACGATTTAGTCAGTTCAATTATGCGTGTGACATTTGCTTTCCTGTTGATTACATGTGTATACATGAATCAGGATGCAACAGTCTAGAGGTTGCATTTGAACCGGTTGTTGTAATGTCAGAGTTGTTACTCACCAAATATGATGCAAAGGAGTGATACAAAATGAAAAACATTGAGAATTGATATTCAAATGATACACATTGGACACAAAAACTGTAAGCAGGGTTATAAAACTCAACTAATAAACCCACCAAGTGGCTCTGTGGCCAGTCAGTGACTGCTTGAGGACATTCCCTGAAATACAGATAAAAACAAAAGTGAACCAGCAGGAGCAGAAACAGTGTTGTGCGCTAAACATAAAAAAGCACTTTATCAGCTCAGATATCCATGCAAGATGCCTGTGCTGAAATACAGCCCGCTAAGGTTTGTTTGACCAACATGCAGAATGACTTCTCCAGGCCGTCATCCACAAAAACAAAGATGCCTGCACTGGTCATCAAAAGCATGAAGGTACCTTGTTTAGTAAAAAAAAAGTCCAGAAATACTTTCAAAAACAGGACTGTGTGAACGTCGCACAGAAGTGCGGATACTGATCTGGTTACAGAATGGGTGAAAGTGAAAGGCGAGATGGGGTGTGGCGATTTTAGAGTGTGTCTGTGGGAAGAGAGTCTGAGACTGAACACAACAACTGAACTGATGATGATGTACTTTCTTTTTGTGTTACTAGTCAACCAGATTTGCAAGTCCTCATTAACATTAAAGTGGCCCCTTGTAGTCACGCATGAACACACCACACAGCATGAACAATGTAAAATTGTTTCTCTGCATTTAACCCATTCACCAAGTGAAGCAGCAGGCAGCAAGGGACACAGCACCCAGGGAGCAGTGTGTGGGTGCTTCGCTCAAGGGTACCTCCGTGGTGCCACTACCAGTACTGGGATTTGAAACCATAACCTTCTGATCACAGGGGCAACTCCCTAACCACCAGGCCATCATCTGCCCCAATCCTAAAGATCATAAAAAGAACAAATGCAGACATTTTGCATTGTTTTGGTTGCATCCTGTTTCGAGAAAATGAAAGAAGCAGCTTTATGAAGGTTTATCATTTCACCAGTGGTGGTCAAGTTATGCAAAAGAAAGTATAAGTGCACCATTTATATTTTTTCTTGAGTAGTAGATAGTAGATCCTTTTAGATGAAATGTACTTAAGGATGAAGAGTACATTTATAACAATCCAATATTTCTTCTCGTGTTTCTTCAATTTAGGAAATGGATAAAGTTTCACCTCCATTCCAAACTAATGGGGTATCGTGTCTCTAATTTAAAAATACCCTACCCAACATTGCAGCATTTCTTTAATTCTGAGTTACCTGGGCCTTATTACAGTTTCTAAGCTACAGTCAGACATTTGGTACAAAATTTAGTGAATGGTGCATTATGATTGACTTGATGTTCTTTTGTGGAAGTGCATAATATTCCTTTGGATATTACGGAAAATGTATTTTTTACTTCACAGGATCTTATGGAACACAGTGGGGGAAAAAAGTATATTTTATTGTGAAACAAAAAGCAAAATGCAACTACTTTACTGAAGGGCAGATACTTCAAAAAGGTCTTAAGTACAGTTATGAAGAACAACTTTGTTACTCTCCACCACTGAATTTCATACATTTCCCAATATATGTGCTTTACTTGCTTCTAATGATGCCAGTCCAACACAAGACCGAAGTCAAGCAAATCATTTTGACAAAAAGTGTTATTACACAACAGATCCATCATTTTGGTTGTCACCATGCCAACAGTGCCACAGACAACAACCACTGGTCAAGTGAGACCATGTGAAAGCTGGGAGGACTCAAACATAAAGGCTCAAAAATCAGCTTTGGCATCATCAGTTATACATGTAATACATTTTTTGATGCCTGATAAATTGCGAGAATAAGTCGCATTCAATGTGTGACTTTTAGAATTGGCTACATTTAGATTAAATAAATGATATTCCATTTTGCAGCAGTTTGAATAAATTATTCTGTCAGTGTACATTGTTCAGGAGTTTTTGAGATTTCACCCTTCATTTCCTGAAGATTCATAATCAAATTCTGAGGTCAAAGACTTACACCCATACTGCTGATGATAGAACACTCTCCCAGGCAACACTCCGAGCAAGGATGATTTAACACTAAGAAATGCTCTGTCACTGAAAAGGCCGTGACAAGAAAATGCTGTTAGAATTCCATTTTCTGTCTGAAGGACATGTCCTGTCTGTCCTCAACAACCTGGAGCGCTCGGACGGCTGCTTGTCTCGCCTCAGCCGCCTGTGGCAGTGCGGCCCTTATTTTCTCAGCCTCCATCCTTGAACCACACCACAGCCTCTAATTTGACACTGTCAAGTTCCGGCTGAGATTTACGCCTGGTGCTGGCGGAAGATCCACCAAAGTGACCAGGGCTGGGCGGAATTTCTAATAAGCCTTCCCACCGCTGCCAGGGAGGCCCAATTGTTTAAGCAGGTGCAGTTACAGCACCTGAAGGACGGGACGCTTTGAAGCAATTACTCTTAAAGCTGTATCACTGTATCATTTCGACCCCAGCCTTGACACGCCTGCGACCTTTAATGTCCCGGGGGCGGCTGGGAAACCCACACCGGCGCGGGAAAGCTATCAGAGTTGTTAATAGCCTTTTTTGCCCTCATGAACGAACTACAAGGCTGCAATTGTGAGGCTGTTATGGCAGCCTGTCTGGAGCAGCAGCACCACACAGGGCAGTGGCTGTTAAAGAGCCTGTCAGGGATCTGGGGCCCACACTGCTGCTGACAAGACCAGCTCAGCTGCTCCTGGAACACCGATATCACACTTAATTGTTGTTTCATTTAACCATTACGGACCCGGGGAACCCACCCTACCATTAAAGTTTCTATGTATGTTTTGTGGTGTTATATTAATGTGTAAACTATTTCTTGTGTATGCCACTGCCTTTTACTGGATTGCCCTCAGAACAATTAGTTTACACATTCATATAACATGAAACGTAGAGTCCTGTGCAAAAGGCTTAAATAATATCAGTATTTGTTTACATTTTCCTAAAGTGCAATAATGTAACAAGATGAAAATAAACACAAATCAACTAGATCATAAAAGCACTGAAACAAACCCTGCTAATGTTGCCTTCTCCTTCTGGATAAGGTTTATGCAACTGAGCTGAGTGGAAACCAGTCAGCGTGTCACAGCTAAAGTCAAAGTAAACACCAAAGATTGAACATTCGTAAACACACACACACACACACACACACACACACACACACACACACACACACACACACACACACACACACACACAAAAC
>JBBIGA010000035.1:3030967-3042390 GCA_037576975.1 Alestes dentex | reverse complement strand
AGTATACTGGTGGTGCTGAATGCTGAGTGGTTGGAACTCCTTTATCTAGGCTCCTTGTCTCTTTAGGCACTTTGCAGCCTATTGCAGTAAAACATTTGTTCCCATTTCTGTAATTTAATTTACTCAATATGCCAAAGATAAGACAGTTTGAGAGGCAGAAAATAGTGTTTTTGCCCCAACAAGGTGATTCAAAGCAAACTATAAAAAGACTTTTGAGCAATACTGTATTTACAGAAATGCTTGGGTGACTTTTAGTGTTCTGTTCAAATGGAGGTTTCAGTCTCCTGAATGACTGATGAGAGGATGGCATAGATTTTGGAGTATGTTTCTGGAGGACTGATCCAGAGTAGAGAAAGAACTGGCTTTTTTAAGACTTGTGAGTCCCTAACAAGCACAGTGTTTCCCACACTACACCAATCTGGGTGCTCAGTGGAAATCAAAGAAGACCCTGAATCATCACTCAGCTTCTCTGATGGCTTGCACTGTGGATGTGACTCAAATTTGTCAGCTTCAATCTTTCAAAAAATGTCTGCATCATTCATTGAATTTGTGAGTTGACGCTCTGTGCAGACGTGTTTAAACGCGACCAAATTGATGGCACACTAGTATGAAACAGGTAAAGTTTGGTTAAGAAGCCCTGGCACAAAGCAGTCGTCTTTAGCCATTCTGTTTGACCCAGAAAAGAAAAGTGGATAATGTGCTCAGCTCGACAGTCCCAGCTGACTTAATTAGGAGGTGTAAGCTGTGGGCTGAACTGCATAACCTTCAAATCATTGTTGCCTCTTTCTCTCCGACTTCTCTTTCCCCTTCTTCTGCTCGCGCCTGCTGTCTTTTTCTCATCTCGCTCTCCTACTCAAAAATTTCCTCGTGTCTCATGGCGCCCAAGTGGAGCAACAGCTTAATCGGGACGGCCTCAGATACGTGACAGGGATGGCGCGCCCGTTAAGAGGCGATCAGCAGCCGAGTAGTCTAACGGATAACATGCTAATGCTAAAGGGAATAGCTTGTTCGTACCTTATTGTATGTTTTTTCCGTCACACAACAAAACAGGTGTTAAAATGAAACATTCATTCCATACGCAGGAGAAAAAGTGATGTGGAGGCCAACGCTAAGGAGCCACATCCTCAAGCTAATGGCTTTCCTTCCTCTTCTCTTGACCACTGTGAGTTCACCATAGGGTGAACCATCTGAAACAAAATACGTGATGACATTTTCACTGGCGCTTTTTTATTGTTTGGAGAGCGGCAGGTTGCATTCGCTGCTCCGGTGGCGGTGATGCCAAGAAACCACATGGGTTTTTCACTCTGAAGCTTGGAAGATACTTGGCGGAAAGCTGCGTACCCAGCATATGGTGGATGATTTTAATGAGTCTGGGTGACATTAAAACAATTTTAATGAGCAGTCGTGGTACGTAGGCTCAAGAAACACCTAAAACACTCCCAGAGGCCGTATCTGTTCATGTGGAGAGCTTCCTCAGAGGAGCCAAAACGGTATTTAGCAAGTCTCACAGTCAAAACGACTAGTAAGGTGAAAACGGTCGTGCAGGTTTCACACATTTGGCAGAGATGTAAAGCTGAGCTATGAGAACGCACTTGGATGTGAATGCGGAGCGCTAGCATGTGGTGTTTAGATCAGGTGTAGCTGAAGCATTAAGCAGCTGTTTAGAAGAGGGATCTCAGTCACGTCTGTTTTGCTATGTTGTCTTTAGCTCTCGCTGAACCCGTCTTAAGCTCTCTCTCGCTCTACTGCATTTTCATCACTTGTTCCTTTACACAAGTGAGAGGCTCTTATCGTCTCTTAGTAGATCACAGTTTATGGTTGTTCTAAATGTGTTTGTTCATTATGGTGGAACATCTTCTGCTCCCCACTCCTTGTTTACTTAAAGGGACCATTCTATGGAAAACCGACATTTTCTCACTTTTTTTCTAAATAAAAAGAGTTTGATATGGTCTATAAATATTATTTCAACTTTCAAAACACATAACATTCACTTTCCAGTCTAACCTGCAAAAAACAGCAAAACATTCAGATCGCTGTTTTGTGATGTCACAAAAACCTGCACATCTACATATACTTGCCTACTCAGTTTACAGCTGCTTAGCCCACGTTCCTCATAAAAATGACAGATTTTGCTTTTTTTCTGAATGAGACAACGGATCAGACAAGAGGTCACTTATCAGTCTTAACAGAAAAGTAACAAAAAAGAGAGGTTGATAAACTGGCATTTAAAAATGAATCAGGACTTCTGAATTGGGATAAAAAAAAAAAAACCCTAAATACTAGGACATGGGCCCTTTAAGTCATGTTCTCTAATATTATGAAGTGTGAGAAAAGGTTATGTTGATTATGATGTAGTTGTGAACCTGCGCTGTGTCTTGGTAAACTAATCATATTTTAAGATTAACCTTCTATGACCTACAAGAGAAAACGTCCAATTTCTGGAGTTATTTTGCCACATACAAAATAATGTAGATAATCTTGGAATTAATGAAGAAGGATTTATAAGTGACATCAGAAGCATGTTTGGATTTGGTGCGATGCATTGCTGATGGTGTACGAATGAGGGAAGATACAAAAAAAGCAGGAAAAAGACAAGAAATCTGCAGTGATTCAATATTTCCTCAGTGTTTTGCTCCACTAGATGGCACGCAAGAGCCAGGAGCTGGTGAACTTTGCGCTGGTGTCGTGTGATGTGTGACCCCGGGCTGTTCTGTTCCATTATTCAGCAGAAGATGACGGAGAGCGCGCACACGCCATAAATCTGGACTCACTTAGGCCTTTGTTATGATATTCGTCACAGGGGATCGTTTGACTATGATGGCATCCTTTTTCTCGTCTTCACACCAAGAGCTTCCATGGAAATGCCTTAAAGCTCTTCATTTCTCACCCATGAGAAGTTGTGGGGGTTAATGTCTACTGCAAACATAAATATAGTTTATTTTTCCATCACATGAGGTCTTCTGGAGGACGTCTCTTGAGTCCTCACAGGTCACTGGTATACTGCTCTCTGTGGGTCTGCGTGTAAAAGCAACCACACTGGGGAGCTCTCATTCACCATACCTTCCTCTGCCCCCCCGCTTAATTGATTATACAGCCACGTAGGATGGAATAAAAAAGCCAGGAACCCACAGAGTCTCACTCCCTCCATTTGTGTGCGACGTGTCTTTGTTTAAAGCCGTGCTGGCAACAGGAACCGATGAATCGTTTATTCGTCTGGACCGTGAACACTAAAAGGTCACGTCCTTTATAATACAAAAACAAAATGGATATCTCATTGACACAGACCGTGACTGAGGTCAGTAAACAACCGGGAATGATTTACTCTCACGGCCCAAGCCAAATGTAATTGCCCATTAGTCCGAAAGCTGGAAAGAAGTGTAAAGGCTTGGAGATGTTTTTTGCTAATATACACTATATGGACAAAAGTATTGGGACACACCTGTTTTTCAGTGTTAAGGCTAGGCCCCTTATTTCCAGGGAAGGACAGTCTTAATCCTTCAACACACCAACATTTCGGACAACACCAAGCTTTCATCTTTGTGGACAGTTTGGGGAAGAACCTTTTCTATTCCCACATGACTGTGTCCCAATGTTCAAAGCGAGGTCCATAAAGACATGGTTAGCTATAAGTTCTCACAAACACTCTACAATTTTTTTGTGGATGGAGTAGCTGTTACCGCTGCAAAGTTGGAAACAACTCCATATTAAAGTCTATGTACTTGAATGCAATGTCACTAAAGTCCCTGTTGGTGTGCTAGTCAGGCGTCCCAATACTTTTGTCAAAGTAGCGTAAGTCAGAGCTGTGAACCTGTATGGTTCCTCAGGCTTTCCAATGAACACATACTTTTAAACCATAAAGTATATATCATTACTAAGTTTGTTCCAAGAGGAGAATTTCAGGTGTAATTTAGTTCTGTTTTCCCATAGATTCACTCCTTTTTTAATGGGAAGGGGCCCTACTTGTTCCATAAACAGGCCGCATTAATAGACACAGTGGTGGTTCTTGCTTGGGAAATGAGTGATGGAGTAGGGGGAGGGTGATGATTTTAAGAACAGTGCGTGGTATACTCCACTGGCTTGCAGAAAGACAGTTTTACAGTTTGGAGCCTCTTAATGGGTGGCGAGACGAAGATTGTTCCAAAATAGAGCTGCTTCAGGCT
Organism: Alestes dentex; assembly: GCA_037576975.1. Lineage (NCBI taxonomy): Eukaryota > Metazoa > Chordata > Actinopteri > Characiformes > Alestidae > Alestes > Alestes dentex. The sequence continues at coordinate 3,038,230 of JBBIGA010000035.1, read as the reverse complement.
AGTTCTTATAGAGCTTCATTTACAATGTGTAGTCGACTATAAATCCAAGGCGAGGGCCAGCGCACCAACTATGAGGGCAGACCGCCTGTCTACAGTAAGCTGCTGAACGTTTGCTTTTTGAGCCGAGGCCAAGTGAGTGTACTTACTTACCGTGCTGGAAAAAAAACACCCCCAGAACGAAAAGCAGGGGGTTGCGTGCAAAGCGGGTGCAGCTTCTCGCGGGACGTGCTCTGGTTCAGCCAGGTTCCCTGAAGCAGTGGGGCCAGCTGGGAGCCATCAGGCCCTCGGGTCTTTCCACATCCTCCAAGCTGCTGTTTGGACTCTTGCTGCCCTCATAGATCTGTCAGGCTGCAGGACTGAGATTTTACTTCTGTCCTCGATGGTGAAAATAAGGAGGATTTTCTTGGGACAAAGTGGAGATTTAGAAACTGAGCCTGTGTTTACAGTATGTCTTTATTGGAAAGGTTTAAAGCCAGTAAACATTTTGACTTTGGTTTCATTGGGCTTTTAATTGTGGTCGTCCTTGTATAGCTTGGCAGGAGGAAGAGTGTGCTGTGTTATACTCTGCGTCTCTGTCAGTGTGTAACTGTACTTGAACTTAAAATAATATAAAACAGATTCTTAAATCTAATTGGCGAAGTCCTGTTCAGTGCAAAATACACTACCATTATAATATGATCAACCTGATCAGCTGGGTTCTGCATTTATTTACAACATTTTTTATCAAAAGGCTGTTCAAAGAACAATCATTATGTTGTTTAGCACCCATAGCCTACCGTAAACCGGTAGAAGAACTTTTTGTGCTTATCAGTTAAAAACTTTTACTAAACATTTGTATATCACATTTTTAACTTTAAATGTTTAACTCCCAAACTGTAAACAGTCTTTTTAGAGAAATAGTTTATTTTCAAAAACAAACCTTGCTGTCTAAAAACACTGCCTACAGCTGATGCTGATGTTTTGTTGATTGGTTAAGAGCTTGAAACGGCCAATGGAAAAACTGTCCAATCGGGTATCTAGGGTATCAAGATAGAAACAGCCAAGGAAATAATGGACATTTTCATTTACAATGGATCGTCCCTCTAGGCTTTCCAGAAGTGGAAAACGATGACGGGAGCTTCATGCCTGGGCTCTTTGCTGTAAAAAAGTGCGACTTTCAAGGTCAAATATATGTTCACTGCCACAGTGCATGGTCTCTGGCTTACCAATTTATTCTTTATCCTCATAGCTGCTTGAGCCCTCATCATGCAAGACAATTTGTCAATGTCCACATACAGTATTATTTCGTTTACGGTGTCTCTGAAAAGCCCAGCAGTGGCGGATTATCCAATAAGCCAAAGGCTTCCTGAAACATATGCTTTGCATAAGTGCTCATCGACTGTAGCACCATACAGCTAGAATTGCTCTTACTCTTTTTCAAGCTCTTGTACAAAAAGACCACCACTTGTCGACATGACTCATTTTATCCTGAATTTCATGCAGAGACAATGCTCCCTTGTGTTGCAAAGTATAAAGCACATTCATGGCTCTGACTGACCGATTGTGGTGTAGAGAAAGTCATGGTTAGCTCTTAGGATTCCATGAGAGCAGGTGGGAAGTAATGGTGAATTATTTTGCTGTGTGAACTGTTTGACACTTCTCATATTTTATCTACACTTGGCACTCAATAAGCTATTGTGGATTGAGACCCCAGCAGTGGTTGGATAATGGACCTTTTAGGCCTTGATTTCCCAAATGCACCACAACACGAAAGCTATCAAAGGATCACCAGAGCAGAGTGCTGGGGTCCTGTCTCTGATTGTTTTAATGGAAGTGGTACATGTTTTTCTGTATTATCAAGGCTGTTATGAGACCTCATTAAAAATGGATTACCCAGTTAAAATGCAACCATTTACCTTCTGGATGAGTCTGAAGTGATGGTTGGTCATTGTTGTGATGATAATATGTATTTTAAATTCTCATTCTGGTCTGTCTTGCAGATGGTACTTGTTGATTTCACTTTCCCACCAGAACATGCCCCTTCAGTCAGACTGAGAGGCAAAACCAGGAGTAAAACTAATGATTATTTGCTTAAATTAAAGGCTGTTGGGCTCAGCAGTGATCCTTACAACTTACCAAAGAATACATTTATTGTATGCCTTCAGGCTTTAACGTACAGAGTTACATACAGGAAATTCCTGGCCACATGGTCCATGGACCATTGGTGCTTTGGTAAGTTGTAAGCATCACTGTCGACCCCAACTGCCTTTAATTTAAGCAGGTAAATTAGGCTCTGCTTTTTACTGTAGCACATATGAACACACACATCTAGATTTCAGCAAGTCATGTGTGTGTTCATATGTGCTACAGTAAAAAGCAGAGCCTGATGGACATGTCCATCTATGTTTTATTATTTTTTTAAATAATCTGACTATGTAATTCTGTCATGTAAATCCATATGTCATCATGATCAAAAGTGTTTACACATTTTAAGGCACAATTACTGTTTATTTGTCGAATTTCATAAATTAGGAAAGCAGAAACATAATGCATGTGTCTTGTTCAAAAGTTATGACGCATTCATATATTTTTTTTTCTCATATGATAACCTCAGCGAATAGTACACTAAAAACAGCAGAAAATGCCACAGTTTGGTTCCTTGTACATGTTGTGTAACTTCAGAGAATCAGCAAAGCATGTCTTTTGGCCGGTGGGTGTTACTGCAGATATTTATCCTAACACCATCCAATAGACCTGTGTCCATCAATGCAGTCTTCTCACTTCCTCTAACCAGTGGATGCCCTAGGAGCAGCTAAGGTTGTGGTCAAATTCCTTCTTGAGTGTTCTCAGAGCTCTCACTATGATTGGCACAACTTGCATTCCACATCCTGCTGATTTTGATTTCCAGCTCTTTGTACTTGCTGAGCTTCTCATGAGTGTGGCCATGAGGTTTGAATCATCTGGCAATGTGGACCGCCGATCATTTTCTGTCTTGTCATGCACAGGATAGTGCTAACATCATACGAACTCTGATTATGGTGCACTCCACATGACAGTGGAGCTGATGTTGCTTCCACATTGTCCAGTGGATGAAGTTTTCGACATCTTATGGCACTTCTCCGCCTGCACAAGGAACCACGTTGTACTGCGAACAAATGATTTTCCTTTACAAATAAACCATCCCGTACCCGAGCTGTACCTGTGCTGCTCAGTGGCAGGGCCGCACAAAAAACAACAACAATGGAGATACAATCTAATAACTAATAAGTCGACAAAGCACTACTGTCTCTTTGGGCAGAAGATTAATTTCAGTGGGAGTTTTCAGTGACATGAACACATTAATTTTTAACCCTATGAGAAATGTGAAGGTGTACCAGGATCTGTTTTCTTCAAAAGAATAACCAAAAAAAAGAAAAAAGAAAAAAGAAAGAAAAAACTCCAACAAGACTATAAATAATAAAAGACCACTATATCAAAAGCAGGTCTGACAGAAAAACTGGCTGGCTGGTAAAATGAATGCAGTTTTGGGACAATGACCGGCCATAAACTGTGGGGAGAGAATTGCGCTGCTGATACATCAGAAACACTGTTACTGGGATGAGATACAAGGAAAAGTCAAAGCATGCTGCAAGTTCTCATTGCAGTACAGTTCAGGTACAGCACGGTTCCTGTATGCCTATGGAAAAGTGCATGTATTTTGTCGGTTGATGTACTACGACGGTGTGGTCACTACACAGCCTGCAGTGAAATGGTTTATCTGGACTTGTTGTACACCAGGGGTGTCAAACTCCGGTCCTGGTCGGTGCCCAGCACAGTTTGATGGTTCTCCTCCTCAAACACATTCACTAAACTTGGCAATTAACTGAACCAGGTGTTTCTGAATAGGGAAATCACCAAAACGTGCTGGACCACTGCCCTCCAGGACCGGAGCTGGACACCCCCGTTTTACACCTTGCATTTGTCATGCCTTGCGTGTCCATGCCTGTGCATCACAGCTGCCTCATGCGCTGTGGAGCTCAGGTCTGCGGGCGAGAAGCTCCTCACAACAACTGACCCTTGCTGGGAGCATCTGCTCCAGCATAACTCAGACATCATAGGAGAATGGATGGCTGTTCATTCAAAGCATGCCTTTGTGAGCAGTCTAAGGAAGTGTTTTGTTCAGAGTTGTGGTTCTTATGTAGTGCTGTCTTTTTTTTTAAAGAAAGAAAGAAAAGATGTTCCTTTAATTACATTTTTCCATCATTAAACAAACTGTTGTTTCACATAATGTCATTATGTAAGTAGCTTGCTCTGGCTATGTGATATCATGGGGGAATTTGTCTCCAAACTCAAACAAAAACAGCCTTAAATTATCATAACTTTTGCCAGCTTAATTGCAAGCCATCAGATATTTCACGCTAGTTATTTTTATGACCCTCGGCGACGAATGATAGCAGTTGAACTGAATTGCCCATTACTCATTCGATATTATCCTTCCCCTTTTTCTTGGAAAGCGCCTATCAGGCCAGCTTACACACCGATCTCTCTGTGAATAGACTTCTTTTTTTTTTTCTCCTTTCACTTCCTTTCAGACTCCGAGGTCTTTCTTATTTTCACAGATGTGGCCAGGCTTGTAGCCCATCATTCCCAAGTGACCCTAACATGCACTTCCTGCCCAGTAAGCTAACACCCAGGGATAGAACAATCCCACTTTGTACCCACATGTTCAGTATTCTAATAAAGCTTTTTGAGCCCCTGCGTTTGAAGTCATGGACTCCAGCTTGATTCGTTCCTCAGATCCTGATTGTTGTTGGAAAGCTCCTGGTTCCAACATGGCTTTCGCTGCCCCGGCTTGTTGTATGAATTATGAAGAGTGAAGATGAAGAATGTGAACACACGTGTCACGAGTGACTCGCATTCACTGAAGAGCAATGAAAACACTTGGTTGAAGTTATTTGGTCGGGTTTAACATGCTTGGCACCCTCTGACTCTGTGAGGTTGGTATGTGGTGGAACACTACATGTGGTTTTAGCCCAAAGTGGAAGCTCTTCCCACTGCAACCAGTTGTTTTCATTTATTTGAAACATGTCAAATGCCCACTTACCACCCTGTGGTGAACGCTGCAGCAACCCTGCTCCCACGTCTGCTTTCATCATTAGTATCAGTCTGCTATTCCCTGTGCAACAACTAATATGCGTGACAGAACACATGTTTATTTCATCACAGGTTGACAGAGCAGACCCTTTATTATTATAATAATTGGCTACATCTGGAGGCTTAAAGTATTACAGTCTGTACAGTCTTAAATAAATTCTAAATGCAAATAATGTACCTTACTTCAATACTGGCCAGCACTGTAATCCACTACATAGACAAAAGTATTGGGACGCATGACTATTACACCAACAGGAACTTTCATGACATCGCATTCAAACACATAGACTTTAATATGGAGTTGGTCCACCCTTTGCAGCTATAACAGCTTCCACTCTTCTTGGAAGGTTTTCCCACAAGATTTTCTGTTTCTATGGGAATTTGTGCCCATTCATTGTGTAGAGCATTTGTGAGGTCAGGCACTGGTGTTAGACGAGAAGGCCTGGCACGCAATCTCCGCTCCAGTTCATCCCAAAGGTGCTGGATGGGGTTGAGGTCAGTTCTCTGTGTGGCCAGTCAAGTTCTTCCACACCGAACTCATCCAGCCATGCCTTTATGGAGCTCGCTTTGTGCAGTGGGACACAGCCATACTGGAAAAGAAAAGGTTCTTCCCTAAACTGTTTCCATAAATATGGAAACATGATATTGTCCAAAATGTCTTGGTGTGTTGAAACATTAAGACTGACCTTCACTGGAAGTAAGGGGTCTAGCCCAAACTCTGGAAAAACAGGTGTGTCCCAATACTTTTGTCCATATAGTGTATGAGTGTATTAATACTAATTTTGTTACTCTTTAAACTTGTCTTGTTAGTTCATGTGCCCTTTAGTTTATGTCACTATGCACCTGTGGGCAGGTAAAATAAAATTAACCAATTTTTTTCATCTCCCTCTCACACCTCTTTGAGAAGATGCTCAGTTAGCTCGAAGACCCGCCCTGACTCCATGTTTCATGTCACAGTGCAGGAGGGAACGTGTGGTTTCTGTTTCAAATTGACCATAAGACATCTACATAAGCCCTTCATATGACTGGACATAAGCACAAATAAACACTTTATCACTGTCAAAATTTTTGCTATATAGAAGTGTTGTGAACATTATGCCATTCAAACTGGACATAAACTGAGCTTTGTCATAGCATATGTCAATGAAATTCTTTGCTCCTTGACAAGTGTTATGTCAACATGCCATCTGAATTGGAAAAAGCAGCTGTTAAGACAGTGGACACTAGTCAGATTTAGGTTTCATAAATGGTACGGGGTGTGATACGTGTCATGAGGGGTTTTACAGGGTGTCTTATAGCATTTTGAATACCACCTTTATGTAAAGTGTTTACTTTCATTCTAAGGAGACACTAAATCTCTCTCTCTCTCCCTGTCCCTCTCCTTTTCTTCCGGTTACAGCTATGAACACATCGGACAGTAGAGACTACACAATTCCAGTTACTATTACGGAATGACAGGGTAGCTCACAAAGTAAAGCAAAGTGGAATGATCTCAACATTTACTACTAAATCAGTTCAAAGTTTGTTATTAGTACTTTGGCTTTATATTTTAAATAACAAAGGCCTAAACTTGGTGTTATTTTTGGGTTGTGGGAGTATGGCATGCAGGCAGCATATTCTTTAGCCTAACTTCCTCTGAGCCTTCTGAACTGGTTTGGTAGCAAAGCTCACCCTCTCTCTCTTTCTCGCTCTCTCCCTCTCTCTCTCTCTCGATCGTTCTCTCTCTTTCTCTCTCTCTCTCTCTCTCTCTCTCTCTCTCTCTCTCTCTCTCTCTCTCGCTCTCTCACTCTCTCTCTCTCGCTCTCTCACTCCTTTTCGTCAGGTTACAGCAATAAACACAGTGAACAGTAAAGACTAAACAATTTCAGTTACTATTACGGAATGACACGATAGCTCACAAAGTAAAGCTAACAGGGATGATCCCAAAAACATTTTAAAAGAAATCGGTTAGACTATAGTTCAGATAATAAATGCTTGAACTGGATGTATTTTGTTGTGGGAATATGGCAAACAGGCAGCATATTCTTTAGCCTAACTTCCTCTGAGGTATCTGGACTGGTTTGGTAGTAAAGCGTTCTCTCTCTCTCTCTCTCTCTCTCTCTCTCTCTCTCTCTCTCTCTCTCTCCCTCTCTCTCTCTCTCTCTCTCTCTC
>JBBIGA010000035.1:3000976-3011820 GCA_037576975.1 Alestes dentex | reverse complement strand
ACAAAAATTGTTAGCCCATACTCCATGCCATTACTAATAGGAGCAAGGGAACGAATCGCCTGGACTAAAGATAAATGCCCCATTCTATAGAATACAATAGTATACAAAAAAATGCAATACGATATCAGTGCTCTTTCCTACTCAAGAGTTCATGTTAATGCTAGTTTTAGCTAACATTAGTTTTCCCAGCCTTTAGGTCATAACCAAAATTGTTCTATAAAGAAAATGGATAGAACTGAGTTAAAATGCATACATAACATTCACATTAAATAACTAGAACAGTCAAGATCAAATCTGAAGTGAAATTACACTGTATATATCCCACGTGTCAGAAATCATCGGAATCAGCTGAGTTTTATCCAAACAACCTCAATTCCAAAAACGAAGACATAGGGAAAGACATCTGGAAAATATAAAGAATCAATATTAAATACACTATTTTCTGTTTAACTTCCCATGCTACCATCATTTATTCCTCGAGGACACTTTAGTCCTTTACTTTTCGACCAGAGCCACATGGCTAATGTAGCAAACAAACGACGGAAGCCTCATCGGTTCGCACTGTGCAAACTGCATGCATAAACCTTTTTGCATAAAATACGCACACTGGTATCTGAGATTGCATGAGATATTGGGATATATAGATGTGAACAAAATTATAAGTGAAATTCAGCTGTGACTGTTTTTTATTTGTTGCTTTTTTGTCAAAAGACTGCTTTAATGTCATAGTACAGAACAGTGCTGAACTGAAATGAACCCTGTCTTATATGAGGGTGACCGCAGGCGTTTGGGCCAGGGAGGACCCTCACGCTGTCAGTAGCGTTATGAGTTGTGAACGTGTTCCATGAGTTTAACAGATTAACCAGAAGACCAGAAGAGGGGAAAGGCAGTCAAGCAGTGGTTTGGCTAGCCTCTATCCCATCAGGAAATTTAGCTGGTGATGCCCATGAGGAACGCATTTAGCTTCCTTACTAGACCCCCACCCCACCTCACCCCTCTCTTTTCAATAGAGGGTGTGCATTGTTCTGAGCCATCTGCATTGCATTTGTCCAGAGGTTAAGAGTTTGCATTTTGGACAAACATGCACAGATACACACACAGTCTTTTCTCATACTTACACAGATACACACACAGCCTTTTCTCAACACTTTTGCCACTTTGCGGAAGCTCTGCTTAAAATGTAAAGCACGGAAAGATGCAGTGCAGGCAGTTACGGAGCAAATAAAGATTTCATTCACGTCAGATGCCTTGTCCCAGAAGCTGAGTCCTGAAGCCGGGTCGAGTCATGGATCCCGTTACTGATTCACAAGGCTTTGATCAGGGGCTCTTGGCATGAGTGGTCTGAGAGGTATGTGTGTATGGAGTTGATTTGGAATTCAAGACCTTGTGTTACACGTAGATTGAGGTTCTACAATGCTTGGGAATGTCAGACAGCAGAGTTCCAGCCGTGCATTCCACCAATTATAGCCGTTAGATCTTAGGGAATGCAATTAGTCACATTCTCTACAGGTAGAACAGCCCACCAGGGACGTTTACCAGTTTTAAAGACATACCGATGTGGTGATTATATTGCGATGACTCACTTAATTGTGTACAGTAACTGTGTTTTTTTTTTTGTTCATATTTAATTGAGGTTATTGTATTGATTTTATTGATTTATTTATTTTTGCCATACTGTTCAAAACGTAATGCACAATTACAGTAGTAATTACAAATATATCATATTTACATTTAGTTTGTATTTTGTGTTTACAGGTTTATATTCAAGCTTGATTAGTTGAACCAGTGGGAGTATGGTAATGATATTTAAGCAATTTGACCAGGAGAAAGAATCTTTGGAAATTCCCCAGATTACCCCAAATAGCCCAGATCAAAACATAACAGGCAGGATGTTTCAATCAGTATAAAATGAATAATTCACCAAAAAAATCTAAATGACTCAATTACTCGATTCTCCACATTCCTCAGATGTCATTGATCAACCAAGACATGTTTGGATTTACAACTCGAGCAACAAGGCTAACGTTAATAATCACCAAAATATTTTCTGCAAAGAAATCCTCAAATTACCAGCCTGAAAATGTCTGAAATTACTGTCTTTAGTGGTGAGAGCGATTCGGCTGGGATTCGTTTTCACCCAGAGGGGGTTGGGTAAATTGTGGGTAAACTGTGGTCTTCACAGTTTCTCAATTTACCAGTTGCCATCACACCAAAATGGATACATAGGAAGTAAAAAGTCAGTAATAATTTCATGAATAATTAATAATAATGGGGAATAATAATAAAATGACCCAACTTGCCCATGCTCATAACACTGTCCGCATCGTACTTTACTAATATGCTAATATTTATAGAGTAGAACATTACGGGTGATTTCAAGCTTATTGGTAAGCTGATTGCTGTAGGTGTTATTATATAATACCAATATCAATATAATTAGTGTCTAGGAATGTCAAGTAGTATTAAATTAATGAACAATAAATTGATCAAAAAGGTTAGTCGAACACAGTCCAGGACACTGATATAATAATAAGGTATTTTATAGCCTATTGTCCAAGCACACCAATGGTGACTGGCTCTCCTCCAGGAAAAGCAGCTTGCTGTGGTCCTCAGTGATATGTGGTGTTATGTGGGATTCTCCTTCAAGCTTCACCGGTTCAGGTTTAGATCGGCAGGCCTCATGTCTTCACTTTCTGGAGAAATTGTTGCCAAAGCCTTACTTTCCCACACTGATAGCTGAATGTGATAAACAGGGAGACTTAAAACCATATGGAACCTGGAGCTGGAAACAATTACATTAGGTTGAAAGTTTTAAAAAGCAATTGTGAGATGAGCTAAGAGGGACCTGAAATATGTTATTTTAGCATCAGAGAGGGATATTCGTTCTCTCTGGACTGGGAGTTATATGGAATTTGGAGTTCCATTTACCAGTAATGCATCACTTCATCGCCTTGTCTTATCACTTGCATCATTATGGGAGAATAAGTCCTGCTCTTTGGAGGAAAGGGGGTATGCGTGCAGACTTTCCGCTCCATCCACCAATCTCTGAATTCCATAATAAAACAACTTCAACACAAGACTACCTTTTCAAGTCTTGTGTGCCTCACTGAAGACTGCTGCATCCCGTACACTCATAAAATTAGATCGCTTGCCTGAAAAGAGCTTAGCATTTACTGCAATCACATTCTATGGAAACAAAATCCATATATGACTCTTGATTAGGTACAATATTTAAGTGTATATCTATTGCAGTTTTATTGTATATTTATTGCAGTTTTATTGTGAGGTTTTGATTGTAATTAGATAAGACACAGAACTTTCCAAACATATAGAAGCACCGGTTAATCACTGAAAAAAAAAAAGGACCCGGAAAGAGCCCAGATATAATCTTCTTCGAAGCACAACATGTAAACACTGATGCTGCTGTGCCCACTGCCGCTCTCCAGGGTGGCTGACAAAGAGGTGGGGGTGCAGAGGGGGTTGGAAAGGAAAGGAAAGTAATTGGTTCCTTATGTCAAGCTGCCCTCCTCTCTAAATAATGGGGCCTTTTTTTCCTCCAAAAGGCTTTTCCATTCGTACTGATGGCAGCTGGTGCAGCGAGCTCAAAGATGACGCTTTGATCTAGTGGCTCACTTTTGTCCCCTGTCCTCACTGTGACGTTCCACATCTCCGTGTCCCTAAAACATTCCCCCAAAGCACAGAACAGAAAGCCGATCAGCGTGGACTAAATCACAACATGCTGTTAGCGTTATTAAAGCAGCCTAATGCTGTTGCCAGGTACACTTTTAATCCTCTTCCAGATCCTTTTCTGCTGACTTCGGTAATTATTTGCTTTCCCTGACTCTCTGTTTTGCCAACCAACTACACACCGGGTTGGATTTTGTGACCATTCGAAATTTGGCCTAAAAGGAAAAGCAGCTCTTTCCATTTCCACTATCTGGTAGACCTGAAATATTTGGCACGGTGCTGGAGGCAGACTGAGTGACTTTCCATATGGAAGACAGAGAGAGTATTGAGAAGCTGAGGGTTGCCTGTGTGTGCTCAATGGTGTCAGACAAACTGTAGCTTTAAGGCCATGCCCCCAACATTCCCCAACAAATGCTAACATTCAAATGTTGGCAGCTGGTGTTACGGTTTTCCAGACTAAATGAACCAAACTGAAATGATCCATCCGTGCCCCGCCCACAAATGTGTCCTTTTATAGTCTCAAGGTTGGACAAGTAGGCCTGTCACTATTACATAATGGCCTGATGGCAATCATTTTAGCTGACCACAATTATTTTCCACAGCTGGCCTGGCTTTCATAAGTGTAGCACATAGCCACAAACAGAATGTGGTTTCACAATCAGCTGTTTATGTAGCAACAAACAGAAGGTCTTAAGGCAACAACAAAAAATGACTAATGACTGGTCATGTAACACCTTTAGGGGCTTAAGCACAAACTATGGCTGTGTTTTGAGCTACTAAAGGTGCTTTCCTACCTACCTTGGTTGGTCATTCGTACTTTTCTCCTGAACCAAAATAGTAGGTGCATCAGACCAGGGTCTGGACCAAAGGACCAAAATATCAAAAGAGGTGTGTTTTGTTGGGAGCAGGCTGGATCATGGTTAGGTTTACTTGCAGTGTAAAAAAACTTTTTTTGAATGGTTCTGACTTTCAGACCAGTTATGGGAAATTGTGGCAGGCTGTGGTCACCAATTTAACAACAGAGGAAGAAGGAGAACCTGAAGAGAAGTAAAAACGAGTAGCGGTAGCACATTGGGAGAGGAGGAGATGAAGTAATCAAAAGTCAACTTGAAAAAACACATAAAAATACTGAAATTCGTTTTCTGAGAGGTTTAGAGAGCAATGACTCCTGAAGATAAAGAAACTGCAGCAGCAGGTTATGAAAGTGCACAATACCATCAGAAAAAGGGGCATGTTGAAATAAATTTGCTCATCTTTACAAAAACTGAGAGGTTGTCCGTGTTCTGTAAAGCTTCATTAACTGCACACAAGATGCTTTAAAAGTGGGGGGAGTATGGATAGTTATTTAGGAACAACCTTCTTGAGTCTCCTAGCAATCACAGTTGTGACACACGAAACCAATGTTTGAATTAGTTGGTGTTTGTTGAGAGCGTTGATTCAGTGTACTGTGGCCTTCAGAGCTTTGACCAGTAGCTGTGCAAGAACTAGTGGAGGGCTGCACAGCACCTGTTTTGCTCTCTTATGGACTGGCTTGTTGATTAAAACCATATATATACTTGAGGTAATATGGAGCAGACCTCTGAGGCCTTTGAAGACCCTGTTTCATGTTCTCCCATACACTCTTCTCTTCTTTTTTCTAAAGAAAGGACAAAGCGAAAAGAGTGCAAGCAAGGTAATATCACAGCATCGTATATGGAAGACATTAACTCCTGAATTCCTCTGAATCTCGGTGAACTGACTAGGCGGGGATGCTGAGCTCCTGATGGGCTTCAAAGGCGGCCTCCAATCCCCTTGACCTCGTAGACACACCCATGGTGAGGCATCGCTTAAACCCAGTGAAAATGTGATTACTGACCTCACTGCCTCCAACAACAAACATCTGGCGGAAAGAGGCACATGAGTGGCCAAGAGTCTGCATGGACGTCCTGACGCTACCAGGAGCTCACCTCCTGAAAGATCCATTTAAGAAAGAAAACAAAGGGCTCATTTAGCCTGCCTGCATTTCAGTGATGGCTCACATTCCATGCCAGTGTCAGTGCCATTCACTTCGTGGTCTGGCTCAACTAGGGCAAGCTGTAGAGTGCTGCAGAATCTAGATCAAGGAGCAGCTTCGTTTGGTCATGTTCATTAAGCTCAAAAACAGACATCCAAGTTTTGTAAGAGCAATGATGCTTGCACTTGCTTCAGGACGTTTTGTTTACAAGGTACCATCCCCACACACTGCTCCCCGGGCGCTGTGTTCCTGGCTGCCCGCTGCTTCACTTGGTGAATGAGTTAAAATGCAGAAAACAAATTTTGTGCTTTTCACACTGTGCTGTGCTGTGTTTACATATGACAAATGGACACTTTACTTACCTTACTTAATTTTGAGTAGATTTGGGGGCAGCTGGTGGCCTGGTGGTTAGGGAGTTTCCTCTGTGACCAGAAGGTTGTGGGTTTGAATCCCAAGTACTCTTGAGCAAGGGACCGTCCCCACTCACTGCTCCCTGGGTGCTGCTGTTCACAAGTGACTATAAGTGCGACTTTACTTAGGATATGGGTGCTACTGTGAGGTTGCTTTGAGGGTCAGTTTGCAAGTAGTCTCTCCCAGTCTTCTGTTCGCTGGTCCGAGATCTAGTGTACTAAAGCGCAGCAGAGCGGAGTCTGCTAAAGAGCGCAACTAGATCTTGTGGTACAGTCTTGGAAGAGGCTCTAATGGACAGAGAGGTCATAAAGTGCTGAATATGGGTCATTGTGTTCTGTCTGCAAAGTGTTAACGTCATCCTCTCACCGCCTAACAAGCTCATTATGGCCTCGTTTGACACTGGGGGAGTCGCTGTACTGGAGATCGGGAAACGACCTACACAGGCTAACACACTTCCTTCTGCAGCTGGCTCTCATAGTTTAAAAGTCACTTGGCGATTATCACATATTTCTGCTGTTGTATTTTAAGCCACCGGTGGTAATAAGACACAACTGTTGCTTTTGGAATGGCGCAATAACCAAGGACGGGAGACTGTAAACATTCCATTAGAGGCCATTAGCATCCCACGCTAGAGTTTTTCAATGGACTTCAAATGGTGCATATTTCAGTGAACTAGGGATGTTTTCATTCCAGTTTATCCCAAACACTATAAACCAATCTTTCTGTTGAAATCTTTTTAACGTGTTCTCTGCTCTCAATCACTGAAGACTGAAGCCTCGCCACATGGAGGCTGGTATTCCTGAAAATTCAGAAATTTCTTCACGTTTGAAATTCCTACCTACAGCAGACAGTCATCAAACTCTTGCCTAATCATGGCTGGACAGTTCAGAACAACTTTTTGAGCTCTTTCTGTAGGGCAATTGGTCTATTCTGTAGATAAAAGGTATTATTTAACATAAGTTTAATGCAATGCTACAACCGATTGAGAACGACCTGGACAGGTGGGCTTGCTTGTAAATTTCCCTTTGTGAGTGTGGATAAATACTTTCACACGAGGCGATAAAACCCTCAAAACTAAAACAACATCTTGAAACAAAGCACCCGAAACTCATTGGAAAACCATTGGAGTACTTTCAGCGAAAACATGATGGACTACAACTGTTTTTGTACCAAAGAAATTAAAGTTTTTAAAACATAAACATTAGCAATAGGTTATTTAATATAATTTAATATGGCCAAGTGGGCCTTGGCAACATGCTGTGATAGATAGGTGGGCCTTAATGTTGAAAAGGTTGAGAACCATTGATCTAGGTAACAAAATTTAAGGCTTATTTGATTAAACTATCTAATACTAAAACATGTAATACATTCAACACAGACTAAATTGAGGACTATATGCATATGTTTTGAGAATCCACTTCAGTTAGGAGGTTTTGGAACTATGTGGCAAAGGTTGATATCCTTTAATGCCCAGGTTTGCTGTTAGCAGTTGCCTCTAATATATAGCACCAAAAAAGTAAAGGTTCTAAAGGTTGGTATGAACCAGATTTTCACATGTCACCTGTCTGACACTTGTGCTACAGCCAGATTTCATAATGTAACACATTAAACTATTGATCATTTCTCAGCTGCTACAGCTTTATTTAAAGAATTAAAGAACCGGATTAACCCTGTGTATTGTGGAAAATATTCTCACTACACGTGTATTTCCCTCTCATCGTTCTGTTCTGTTGTTATTGCTTTGTCCTCCTTTTGCCAAGAAATAACAGTATTAGCAAAGTTCAACTCGATACACGACATTTTTTTTCCCCACAGCACGGGTGTGTTGGGATATGAAAGTGACTGAAGGAAATATCAAGCATGTTGTTCTCCAAAATTGCAAAAACGTCAGCTGTGTGAGCTTCATCGCTGCTGTCTTGACTTAGCAGTGCATTTACTGCAGGCAGCTGTAACTGCTGAACTCTGATCCATCAGTCCATGGAGGAATGAAGAAAGCAAAACGTCCCCATGGTCACACTAGGCCAAGAGGAGAAGATAAAACGTCAGCAAATGTGATACTGGTGGCCCTAAGCAACATCTTACACCTCCTCCCACTAACATTATTTTGTGAGATGGATTTTTACATTTGTACATCTGTACAGATGAGGACGGGGTCTGAGATGGTCCCACAGAAGTGATCGCCATTTCTCACAGGGTGACAGTCCTTGTGCTTGTTTAACCCTTTGCTCCCAGCCTCTCTGTTAGTGAACCTATTGTTTCCTCTCACTCTCTCTTCCTCCTACTCCTTTCCTGAACTCTGGCTCTGTAGGTCAGTCTGCTCTGGCAATACTGAAGCCATCAAGCCTTACTCAACTCTCTCTGGCCTCCCTCCAGCGCTCCCAAAGCTTGTTTAGAAATGGCTCCGCTCCCTCCAAAAGAGTGACCCAGAAAAAAGGAAAAGCTAAGAAATATGGAGCACAAGCGGCAGGTTAGGTCATGTAATGCTTGGACGAAAACTGAGTGATTTTAGTACTCTGCTGTAAGCGCTTGGCTCTTATGCTCCAGTATTGCTTTTCAGCGTAAGCCCTTATACGTTCAAGATGTTGGTTTTTTTAGAGATTTTGGGCCACTCCTGAAGCACCCCTAGAGTTTTTGGGGAGGATTCGTGCATTTGAGAATGATCTGTTTTAAAAAAACAAAAGTGAAAAATGGCAGGCAAGAGGAAGTGCCTTTGTCTTTGGTGGTGTTCTGAATTGTGAAGTGGTTTTCTTCTTCCTACTGTTCGCACAACCAGACATACTAGGTTTATATGATGATCATCAAACACTGCAGTTTGGGCCTTACTCTTATCTTGTGGATATACCTGAATATACCTTTTCTCATATATATATATATATATATAGTTTGTGTGTGTGTGTGTGTATACGCACATATATATATATATATATATATATATATATATATAAAAGAGATTTGTATGACATTTTCAAAAACTCCTTGGTAAGTAATGGCTCAAAGTTCTCTGGTACACAAATGTAGCTAGTTGTCAATAACTAATTTGAAAAGAAAGAACATTTCTGTCCGATTAAGGCTGCCTTACTGAGGCTGGCTAGCGACCTACCTCTGTGCTCAAGCAGCCTGAGGGCTTCACTGCAACAGAACACACAAATACAGGCCTCCCATGTGAAACAGTCAGTTTTATGGATCAGTGCAGTGGAGCAGGTTTCGATTCAGGTTTGGTGTGTGTGGAGAGACACACAGCTCATACCACCTGACCCACCATACAACAAGACGTTCATACTCATTTTAAGCTTTCATACTCATTTTATGATTAGGATACATTAGAAATGTGCCATTTCATAAAACATTCATGTGTTACTGTACATTTCAAAGCACTATAATTCCATTTTAAACAAACATGTTGAACCTCTGTCACCCAGACTGCATCATGACAATGCTGTACCTATCTTCTTTATTCATTTCATTAAAAGATAACAGTAGTTTTATATTGAAATGTTCACCTCAGCATTAGAAATTTATTTTACATTACAAGCATTTCACAGTCCTTGCATTTATTAAAACCAAGGGTCTCGTTACAGCTTGGTGTCTGGTGCTACAGCACCGAGTGTCAAACCCTGAAACCCTGAGCAATCACAACGCACTATAAAAAGCTAATCCCCTTCCAAACACTGACCCTTTGCGTCACCCCCCGCCCCAGCCGAATCTACACCTATAGATCATAGAACAACTAAATGTTGTGTCAGCTATGGAAGGGGCACAGGTAAATTGACTTGGGTGCATTTTATAAATACACTTAAATACACAAAAGAACGTGATTCTATATAAATAATAATAGCCTATTACTATCAGAGGGAATTTATCATCCCAATCCACCCAGCATACATGGAAGGAAACTGGAGCTGTTAGTGGAATACATAGTAGTATTACTAGTTTGCATTATTACTATTATTATTATTATTATTATTATTATTATTATTATTATTATTTGTTTCATTATTATTAAAGGCTGCTAATGGGCCACAAGACCCTCAGCAGACTCTTATACCACTTATAGCTGGAAACAACCGCACTATGTTCATTAAAAATAAATCATTTTCATACATAAACCCAATTCTCTTTCATCAGCAGGATCCTGCCTTTTGTTTTCTGTCTTATAAGCTGTCATGTTAGCGTCCATTAACAAATTTGGTGTCATTAGTAATATTATACAGGCCCTTCCTTTGGCAGTGATATGAATATTTCCTCCTTTGCCAAATGACCTCATCCTATGTTCCCTATATTTGTTCATTTGAGTAGATGGAGGCCTGCAAAACGGCACTGAATCTAATTTTCTAACATTCAAGCTGGAACACAGTCTAAATGATATCGTTGCTTCTGTATGTGGAGAGCCATGTGCCCCTGGGTTGGCTTTTTAGCATAATTCAAGCTCAAAGTCTGGACTGATGTTACTGCCTCACTTGTCAGACAATGAGTCCAGCATACGGATTGCCATTCATCAGTCTAATGAGTGTCAGCAAGAGAGCCACCAAGGTTGGTGACCATGCATGTGGTCTTTCACAGACTGAAGCCCAGGGACAGACATCAGTGCATCAGGGGTGTTTTATAGCTTGCAGTTGTATGTCGCTTGTTTATGTGTGGGTAGTTTGATCCATTCAGACGGGAGGACCTTAGCATAACCCATATACATATATATGTGTGTGTGTGTGTGTGTGTGTGTATGTGTGTGTGTGTGTGTGTGTGTGTGTGTGTGTGT
>JBBIGA010000035.1:2973594-3000876 GCA_037576975.1 Alestes dentex | reverse complement strand
TATATATATATATATATTTGTGGAAGTTCCCTTAAAGAAACTCCTCAGAAAAAAATACAGTTTTATACAGTTTGACACTTACTTAAGATGTAGTCAATGGTTTTGCTTCTTAGTTTAGAACTGGAGCTGTGAGGCTAACTTTGCTAACAAACAGCGGGACTCAACAGTCCTTCCCCAGTGTGGACACTGTATGATTTATTGTGAGCTAAACATTTTTTCAAATGTTAGACCTAATATTAAAGTGTCTAGTGTATTTCTAGGGTGCATTTCTACTTGACTCAATGTTTTGTTTCACTTGAGTATGGGTTTAAGCTATTCCTCCCACCTCTGTTTAGACATCCATCCTCCATGAATCTCCTGAAAACCAGACAGGCCTGTGGAGCTGTTACACGCGGCAGTACCTGTTTCCTCATGGGGGGTCTGTCGCACAGTCAGCCCCCAAATCACCGGCTTTGTACAACCAGATGTTCTCTGCTCCCAGCACATCCCCGCCTAAGAGACTCGGACTAGAACGAACTCTGACTTACTTCTCAAAATACTTCAGACTAATCGATGTTATATGGAGTAACTCCTTCCAGGGCGAGCTTTGAAGGCTTTAAGCTGTTCAGTGTTCCGGCCTTATGCTTGCGTGTCGGGACTTTCGCCAGCATTAGCTCGAGCTCGAGAGAAACCTGAGATTTTGCAACTACAGTGAAACACTGAATTCACTCCATTCAAAAACTTACATCTTTTCCTGTAGAATATGTTACATAAACATGACTGCTGCCAAAAGTAAGTGAACCAAAAGACAAAATCGTGTTGATGTTTCACTCAGGCAGAAATTATGTACACATCTGAATCAAGGGAGTTTTGAATGCATCGCTTCTTTTCCATTTAGTCTGACTGCCCCAAGTCCAGACCAGTGAGTAATTTCCAAGTGAATGTTGCTCATTTATATTAGAACATCTCTGTGGATGCTTATCTCTGGTAAACACATGTATAACTGTAAACACAGGTAAAAGGTAAATATATAATCAAACAAATAAATAAATAAAGTGTGATATCAAGTGGAGATATATCAGCTGTACGAGATCAACATAGGGACCAATTGCAGCAAGTCGGTATTAAACAGTACTGAATTGTACAACATTGTATGGTGAATGGTATTAAAGGCACAGAACAGGACAAACACCTACCAGACTGTCTCTTGCTCTTTTTTGCCCATTTGTACAGCTAAAATATGGTGAGATCACTGATAAAATATGGTGAGATCTCTGTAGGGTCAGTGGTTCATGAGAGACCCTTCATTCACAGCTTTGCTTTCAGGAAAGGAGTACTGCTGTATTAATGAATGAAAAGTTGTGTTTATTATTCTACACAGTATTAACTGTATTGACTGTATTTACTGCACACAGCCAGCGCACTGGAGAGTCTTGCTGTATTCTTTCCTAACAGTACTCAAGATATATCACATTTCTTCATCTCCTTTTTACGCATACCACCTTTACCTCGCCTCATTTCAGAATGTTCTTGTTGAAAGGTTCAGGTGTTACAGCCAAATATTGATGAGCCATTCCAAAATACCAACCTATGACTCTTCTTAACCAGTGCTCGCCCAGTGGCCTTAAAGGGCCCATTTAATTACCTGTATAATAGAATTCACAGTTTAGTAAATAATGAGGGTAAAAATGATACAAAAGTGTAATAAGAAAGGGATTTTCTCATGAATGCTGACTGCAATACAGTGGTTTTATACCCAAATACCTGATTTTAAATCCAGCCACAAAAGTATCTGTGACCTAAATCACACAAACACACACACCCGCACACAAACACACACACACACACACACACACACACACACACACAAGTAAACAAACACAAAGTGTTCTATCATTCTATAGCATACTTGCTAAAAGCTTGATGACTGTAAAAACCAGAGACATATAATTCACTTTTCTTGGAACATAATACTAATAAAACCTGATAAAAGAGCCAATTCAAATGTTCCGTACATACAAACTAATTTGCAAAATGAACTACTTTGATCTAATTGGATTTGTGATGTCACAAAAAGATTCACATATACATTATATGGACAAAAATGTTAGGACACACTTGTTTTTCAGGGTGTGGGCTAGGCCCCTTACTTCCAGCGAAGGGCAATCTTAATACTTCAGCAGACCAAGACATTTTGGACAACGTCATGCTTCCAACTTTGTGGACCCAGTTTGGGGAAGAACCTTTTCTATTCCAGCATGACTGCGTCCCAGTGCACAAAGCGAGCTCCATAAAGACGTGGCTGGGGGAACCTGACTAACACGCACAGAGCCCTGACCTCAACCCCACCTAACACCTTTGGGATGAAATGGAACAAAGATTGTGAGCCAGGCCTTCTCTTCCAGCATTAGTGCCTGACCTCATAAATGCTCTACAGAATGAATGGGCACAAATTCCTACAGAAAAACTCCAACATCTTGTGGAAAGCCTACCAAGAAGAGTGGAAGTTGTTATAGCTGCAAAGGGGGACCAAGTCCATATTAAAGAGGCACAATACAGGGCCAATCAGAATCAGTCTTAAAGGCACAGTAAGAAGAACAGCCTGTTAGATACTAAGGGATAAAGTGAGACGGATGTAAAATGAATCCGCATCAAAAAACTAAAACAGCAAACAAGTAAGATTTTATACATTTGAAAGGCTAAAGAACAGAATTGTATGATTCAGGTCATCGGAGCAGGCACAAGTAGGTCTAACTTACAAGAGGGTGAGTTGAGCAATTTGGTAAATAATGAGGGTAAAAATGTTACGAAATTGTAATAAGAAAGGGATTTTCTCATGAAGGCTGACTGCAATACAGTGGTTTTATACCCAAATACCTGATTTTAAATCCAGCCACAAAAGTATCCATGACCTAAATCACACACACACACACACACACACACACACACACACACATGCCCACACACAAGTAAACACACAAAGTGTTCTATTATTCTATAGCATACTGTGTCTTATTATCTTGTCCAAAATACACCCTTCTGGTAACTTTTTTCACTTGTTTGTTTTCGCATTGTTTATATTTCTTCTGCACAATGAAACCATTACAACATCATTCAGGGTGATTTGATGTGTAATGGACAATTCACAATGTGACCTAAAGTATATTTTTAAACATTCACGGTGAAGAGGTGGTTAGATTTGTCTGGCATGGGCGTCACGAACCCTGGTTCCACTGATCACCCCTGTGAAGAGAAATGTTAGGCTGTAAGTTTCTCTGCAAGGAAGCATCTGACATCAAATCACTGCGAATCACTTTGTTTACATCTGGACGACTAAATTATGCATAAAGTTTGAAAAATAGTTGGAAATTCCCTCTAATTTACTTTTGCCAACTCTGAGAGACAATCGAAAATGTGTTTTGAATTATCCACGCAGAAAGTCCGCGCGTGCACGTGTATGTGTGTGTGCGTGAGTGTGAGTGTGTGACGTCACGCTCAGATCCAGCGGTCCTCTAAGTGGTGCTCTCTCTCTCTCTCTCTCTCACTCCCCCTCTCTCTAAGTGGTGCTCTCTCTCTCTCCCTCTCTCCCTCGCTGACTCTCTCTGTCTCTCTCCCTCTCTCTCTCTCACTCCCCCCGCTCTAAGTGGTGATCTCTCTCTCTCTCTCACTCCCACCTCTCTCTAAGTGGTGCTCTCTCTCTCTGACTCTCTCTCTCTCTCTGCGAGTCTAACGGGAGAAAATGCCTCCAGCTGCATCTACTGCTCTCACCTCCATGGATGGAAGATGAATATACACCACGATTCTGGACTTTACACCACAGCGCCGGGCTCATCTCTCCATTCTTGACACTCAACATTTTCCTTTTTCTTCAGAGGACAAACTTTTTGGGCTTTTTTTTGGCTTTCGGCTGCTGTGGAAGAGAGGATAAACACTTGTGGAGTTATTCGCCTCAGCCGCAGGGAGACTCCTCCAGCCGTACGTATTTCACTCTAACAGCTCTTTAAACCCGGTTAAAGCTTTAAAAAGTGGAAAACACATCTCGTTCGGAGTTCGTTTTTCACTTTTTTTAATTGAAATATTTTGTATCGCCAGGTTTAGAGAGATTCGTGGTTACAGACGTTGGTGTTTGGTCTCTTGGTGCTTTAAAAAGTCCGTTTAACCTGAAGAATCTCTGGAGAGCTGAGCGGTCTCTCTGGCTCACTACGCGTGGCAAAACACCCAAACGTACACACGTCTGTGGAGAAAGTTAGGAGAAAGTGTTCTACCAGGTTAAAAAAAAGGAATGTAGCTGCTTTAAGACTCATTTTTTGGTCGAAATGTACTGAAGACAGCAGCTGTTGGTGTCTACGTGCTGCGTTTTGTTGAGGCGCAGCCTGGTTTACCTTCACCTCAGTCATTTCTCCTTAAAGTCTCTGTCTCTAAGACTCGAAAAGGGTACTTTCGTGATTTCTGTGTATTCTCCTGCAGCTCTAGGAGCTCAGAGTTAGTGTGCAGCTCATATTTTGCTGGTAGTAAAAGAGTTTCGGCTGATTTTGGCATCAGACCAGTGTGCACGCCTCGGCTGCATCACAACTCCACTCTCTGCCCTGGGTGGAGGACTGCGTTTCAAAAGAGCACCTTCTCTTGACCCTCTTTTCTGCTCAGCACTGGTATGTTATATGGACAAAAGTATTGAGGCGTCTGACCATCACGCCAACATGGACTTTAATGTAGACTTTAATATGGAGTTTGTCCCTCCGTTTGCAGCTATAACAGCTTCCACTCTTCTCGGAAGGCTTTCCACAAACTTTCTGTGGGAATTTGTGTCCATTCCTCTTGTAGAGCACCTAAGAGGTCAGGCACTGATGTAGGACAAGAAAGCCCTGCTCCGTTCCAGTTCGTCCCATAGGTGTTGGATGGGGTTGAGGTCAGGGCTCTGTGCGGACCAGTCAAGTTCTTCCACACCGAACTCTTCCAGCCATGTCTTTATAGAGCTTGCTTTGTGCACTTAGGGAATAGAAATAGAATAGAAAAGTGAAATAGAAAAGGTTCTTCCCCAAACTGTGTCCACAAAGTTAGATACATGGTGTTGTCCAAAATGGCTTGGTATGGTGAAGCATTAAGATTGCCTTCACGGAGCCCAAACCCTGAAAAACAGGTTTGTCCCAATACTTTTGTTCAAATAGTGTACATTTTTACCACATTTTTAGAGAAGGCTCTCTTTTGCAAGCTGCTCTGCTGACTTTCATTGTCCTCGTTCAGTCATGGTTCTGTGAAATGGTCGCACTCTGTGTCACCTCCGGTCTGGACTACATTCCGCTCTCTCATCACATATTCTGGCTTTCCAGACCCAGATTAAGCCTAAATCTAGACTCCAAGGAGTTTTCCCATTTGTAATTCTCCATTGACACTGAAATTTAGCCCAGGATTAGGCTTAATCCATGTCTGGAGGCGGGTTGCACATAGTGTTCTCCACATGTATTGTTGTTCATATAACCAGCTGATCTCATTTATCATGGTGTCTCATAAAAGAAATAGTGAGGGAAAACGCTCATTTCATTAGAGAGTGCTTTAACTTTCTGAAGGCTGTGCTTTACCAAGTGGGCGTGGACATAAGAGGAGCAGAGAGTTTTTAATTTAGATAATTAGTTAATGAGTGCATCTCTACAGGAACATAGTGATTTTAGTTTCACTATGATCCATCAGACAAGTTTGTGTGGGTTCGCTGTTCGCTAGAATTACATGTCAAATTCCATAAACCTCCCGTTCCCTGAGGGACCTTACAGCCGTGTTGGAGCTGTTGCGTCACCTTGTTTGAATTACAGGCACCGAGATTACAGGCACAATTCTTCATACAATAGAAATGTCATAAACAAAGGACGCTTATTTTTGAGGTATTGGGAGGCACGTGTCATTTGCAGTATTTAGTGTCCAGGGATCAACTTGGCCTGTAGGTGGTCTGTTGCTTGCCAAGCAGGAAAAGAAACACATACACGCACACACACAGACACACACACACAGACACACACACACACACACACACACATCCACACACACACACACACACACATGCACACAGATATTTCTTTGTCGACTCCCAGGTCAGGTGTGGGTCCTGCCCTTCCTGCTCTGTATTATGGTTGCTGAATGGAAACATCAAACTCTGAAATGTGTTCAGTGCCCTTCAATTAAAGGAGTGGTGCTTTTCTCTAAAAATGTGTCCCGATGGGCCTGGCCGCACAGTCTCGACCTGCCACAGTTAAATGACTTGTTCCATTGTGTGGTATCACTGCGTCCCACCCAAACACAGTGCGGCGGCTTTGCCAGCCGGATATAAATAAAACCAGTCTATTGTGATGTTTATGGTTTGATTTGAGATTCTTTTTTCAGCTCATGGCTTTGAAACGTGTGGGAAGCTGTTAAAAGCTGGGTTGTTACTATACGCATATTAATATTCAGCGTTGTCAGTTCACTTTTACAGCACTGTTAAAGTTTGTATTAAATCTTTAGCCCACACAATCCATAGAGAGCAAATAGGTAGCAAAAACAGCACAATTTACATTTGTTTTTGTGATGTCACATATATTTACATATTCAGCCCACAGCAGCACAGCTCTGCCCTTTCTAAAGTCATATAGAGCATTTTAGACCTATTTTCTGAATAGGCTACTTAGAATCAAGGTCATTTGTATATAAGTCTTAAAGCCCCAGTAACAACAACAGAAAGATCTAAGGCATTAAAGAGAGGTTGTTTTTGGTTGCTAGAACCACACCAATGTATAAGAATATAAGTATATAAGTATACTACAGCTCTGGATAAAAATAAGAGACCACTGCAAAAATGTTCAGTTTCTCAGGTTTTATCTTTTATAGGTGCAAGTATTAAACTGAACAGCTTTGCCCTAGTTTTTAAGAACTGCTGACAATATTTCTCTTAATTTCCAAATACAAATATTGTTCTTTAAAGCAAAATTTTAAAGGACATCAAAATTAAGAGAAATGATGCAGTGTTTACAGAACTTGAATAATTCAAAGAAAACAAATCTTTTGTTCACTCTGAAACAAAATGGCAATAATCACCTTTGACATACTTCTAGTAGTGTTTTACCATGCAGCTGGTCACTTTGCGAGAGGAGAGTGTTGATTACAGCAGAGTTTTTATACTTTTCATCATTAAATAATTCAGGTAATAATAATTCAGGTGATCACCTAATCCGTACCTCATAAAGCAGAATGAGGTGCTTCTGTAGAAATATAACAGACACTGGCATGGAATGGTTGCCCTACTCTGATTTGATGCTGATTTCAAAATAACTTGCAGTGGTCTGCTGTATTTTTTTCTGAAGCTTAATATGAGCCCTTTAAAAGAGAACATTCTGTGCTGAGTAGATATATTTATTCTTTAATCATACATTCACAATAATCAGTGTTTCACCTAGTAATTAGACACATATGCTAATTGGTACTGCAAAAGGCTCTAAAGTGAGACTTCCTGTCACTTCCAATAGAAGTAAAGTTCACTGAAGGGCAGAAGCCACATCCTGATAAAGTCTTTACTCAACTCGATGAGCCTACAGCCATTGTGGTTTATAGACGTCTCTTTCATGTCATATTCATGGGGTGTATTCTTTCATTCTTGAGAGCATGCCTCTGCCTCTCCTGTCCCAAAGAAGCTTCTTATCCCTAGTCTTTGTAACCTCGTCCCACCCTTTTTAGTAGCTTTATTTGAAACCAAGTCTCGGCCGCAGAGTGGCTGTAATAGTCTTTTATTCGAGCTTCCCAGCAATCTGTCAGTGGTTATTTTTGATTAAGTGCAAACTGTTCCACAGAGGCACGTCAACTTCTCTTTTCTTTGGCCATGTGTTGAAAAGCAAAAGCCACACTGACACCTTTTTCTGCACGTAGACGGCCACTCACTTGCGAGGCGGTCGTCAGCGGGAGGTTATCTATTCAAATGGTGAACATCAGAGGACACATGTAACCCACAGTAGTTAGAGGATGTCAGTTTTTCTAATCAGTGAGGTGCCAGCATGCTGATACTCAGTTTAAATCTTGTCAAACGATGGGTGACTATTGTTTATGTGAACATTGTAAATCCTATCTTTAAATTAAAGTAGGTGTGGTTGCTGATAAACAGTAGATATGAACTGTTTATTAGTTTTGTGAAGAACAACTAAAGGCTTAGTGGGAAACTCTAAATCACAATAGTTTCAGAGGGGAATTAAAGGGAATTAGACTCTTCATGCTCCGCCCACAAATGTGTTCTTTCGTAGCAACTGTTGCCTGGTTTCCAGCTGTTCAGCATCATGAGAAATGTAGCAAATAGTTCGTTTTGTGTAAAAAAAAATTTCATTTCATTTCAAGCAACAAAAAATATTCATTTCAAGCAACATTTTTTTTGTCTGCCTGTGAAACTTTATGATGTTAGGATTGATGTCATTCAAAAGTGAAAGAATTTTCACAGCCAATCACAAGTCTAGATTTTGATTTTGAAACAAGCTTGCTTATTTATGGATTGAAATTTGGTATTGAATAAATGGACTTTTTAAATATTTGGTTATAATTCAGTTGGCATCATGACACCATTGAACTTCAATACACAGCCCTTTTATTTTTTTGTCCTGTAAATGAGTTAACATTAACATGGTGGCAAATGGTGGCAGATGGTGTCATTTTCAGTCTACCGAGTTTAAATGCATAATCCAATATGATAATGTAGGTAGCACATTTTAAACTGGAAACTTGGTAACATTATACTTGGTAACACAGATTTAAACTGGAAACTGAAGATCATGTGCCACAGTGTTTTTACGTACAGTATGTTTATATATCCACTCTGTACATGTATACATATATACATACATGCATATACTTATCTGAGTTTACATATACACAGATTTTTCAATACACTCATCCACATTTATATTTCTAGATTGTTTGTGTGGTGTACATTTCTGCTGTACTGTTGGTTTTTATTCTATTGTTTTTTTCTATTCTTTTTCTAATCTGTTTTTTTCTATTAACTATTCTATAGTTTTTATGCAAATTTCCCACTTGTGGGACTGATTAAGGTTTATCTTATCTCTTATCTTATCTCACCTCTAGTAAACCATAGTAGCAGTCATATGTGAACAGTAAACATACTTTGACTGGAGTTGTGATACAATTTCACATTAGTGAGAAAAGTTAGTTTACCACTGTTCTGCTTGTCCAATCTTGTAATGTTTGTTGGATGCGTAATTTCAGTGCAAAGGAACCCTTAAGTGTAATAAGCAACCTCTGCAGCTAACTTTGCAAGTAACTTTTGAAAATACATTTCAAGTGAAAGAGAGCATTTTGTTGCTATTACACTTGGTGTTTTTGATCTTGCTTATAACAGATAAATGTTTACTGATGTTACATCCGTGATGCATCAGTCTGCTGTCCGTAAGTGCATGTTTTAAAAGGTCATTTTCCAATAGCTCTTCATTACAGTGACATTTCTAAGCTGATGCTAACTGGTGTTAACCTCACGGTGCAGCTTTTGGTCACTGTTTCCTGATGTTTCATATATGACAGTGCTTTAATGAACCTTTTTTGCATGTGGTGACAGAGAAGTATTTGTTATGTCTAATAGCTGATTGAAATAAATGAAAGAAAATGTGTCGAAAGTGCAAATTCCAAACTATTCCATACACCATCTCTACCATATTTTTGTCTGTAAGTAGATTTTATTGTATTATGCATGTAGTTTTTTTCATCCTTTACTTTTTTGCCATTTACGTTCCTGTCATTTTCATTGTTACTGATTGTTAATCTCATCCACCCATCGTCTGCTGTTATTATAGTGCATTTATTTTCATTCTAATTTTTTCATTTTTATTTATTTGATTTAATCTTATTCACGGCAATGTCAATGTTACAGTTATTTTGCCACAATAATGTTTTGTACTTGTGTTGCACTATTGTTTATTGTCTATTTTTCTCTATTGTCTAAGTTCTCTATTGTCTGTGATCTTTTATTCTTTCTTATCTTTCTCATCTTATCCTATCTTGGCTTGTCTTGTCTTATCTCTTTGACATGAAAAAGAAAACAAACTTGAAAATGCAGATTCAAACCTGTCAGTCTAGAAGGTAAAATGGATGTACACCAAATGAACAGTAAGATCTTGATATTAAAGTGTTGGAAGAAAGAAAAATAGGATCTGAGTGACTGAGTGGTCAAACTGTGATGGCTAGACCTACCAATCTTGATCCCATGACTGGCAATAGGGTCTTTGGAACCCAGGGCTCATTGATGCATATGGTGAATGAAGGCTAGCCCATATGGTCTTATCCTGCAGAAGAGCTACTGAAGCACAAGTTGCTGAAAAAGTGCTGAACACACATCGACATGCGCATTGCAGCTTGTTGCATGTGGAGCTGTGTAGCTGAAGATCAGGTCAGAGTTCCCATGCTAACCCCTATTTGTTACTGAAAGTACCTACAACTGACACATAAGCATCAGAACTGGATCATGGAACAGCGGTGGCCCAGTCTGATGAATCACATTATCACATTATGGACAGGTGTGAATGTGCTGCTTTAAAGAGGAAATGCTGCCCCCAGGGTGCCCTACTGGGAAGAAGGCGTGCTGGCAGAGGCACCACCTGTCTAAACATTGTTGCTGGCCATGTACACAACTTCTTGTTAATGATATTGTCTAATGGCAGTGGCCTCTTTTGACAGCCTAATGCTTTCTCCCACACTGTAGAAATTGTTCAAAAATTGTTTGAGGAACATGACCAAGAGTTCTGGGTCTTGACTTGGTCTCCATATTCCCCAGACCTCAATCCAATCGAGCATCTGTGGGATGTGCTGGACAAACTTGAGGCCCCATCTCAAAACTTAGAGGACTTAAAGGATCTGTTACTAATGTCTTGGTGCAGATACCACAGCACACCTTCAGAGGGCTTGTGGAGTCCATGCCTTGATGATAGATAGATAGATTGCTAGACATATTGATAGACAGGTAATTAAGTACATAGGTAGGTAGATTAGATGGATAGATAGAAAGACAGACAGATGATATTAAAAGAAAGTTAAAAAAAGAAGTCGGAACCCAGTTCACATTCACTCTGTGTGATGTCATCTGTGTGTTCCTTCCTGTGTGGCAGCCGAACTGGAGTGGTTTGAGCAAGACATTCTAGATACTGATCTTCAGTGCTTCAATTGACAATAGTTAATTTCATGGCTAGATATTGTCGGCATTATTCTTTTAAGTTTAAATGTTCTTTCTTTCTTTACTCTTTATTTGTCACATACACAAGTATACAAGTACAACGTGCAGTGAAATGTACCCCAAATCACACCTAAGGCTGTGCAACCTAGTCTTAAGATGACTTAAAGAGAAAAAAAGATAGTATTAAGAAATAGACTAACAATAAAATAAGATACAAATATTCTGTTTAAATAAAAGAAATATATATAGAGAGAAACAAAAAAAGTGCATGGGTGAGGTAGAAGTGAAAGTAGTGTTATTGGTGTCAGAGAAAAACATTGAAATGAACTCCCTGAGTAAGGGGTTATAAGAGGTCATAGGAAAGCGAGAAGCTGACACACCTACTGTGCAAGCAGAACATGCAGTGCCTTAGTATGCAAACTATATTTAAGGAAGGAAAGAGCTTTTAGAATGGGCAGTTGATCGGATGCCAGGGTCGGTACCTCGCTTTAAAAGTATGGTTTGCTATTTTTTCCATTTGTTGTTCTGCTGTCAGACTGAAAGGACTTTCGTTTTTATTCTCACTTCCGTTTTTTATTGGGATGTGTTGGCAAGCACCACGCTTTCAGCAGGATTCGCCTGGCAGGCGAATGAAAAAAGGGATGTTTATCAAGGAGTCCGATCAAACAAGTCCAAACACGCAGTGCACAAAGGTGCAGTATCTGATATGAACTTCACCTGAACAGATAGTCTGATGGTGTGGATAGTCATGGTCCATGCTTCCCAGACAACTGTTTCTTCTAGCTTACCTCACAGAAATGGCTCTGACTCATATAAACAGACTCATGTTCTGCTGGCAGTGTCTTGCTGTCTGTATTTTCTTTCTATGAAAGATGGAATATCTTGCTGATTGTTATTGCTGATTGAGGACCAAAGATTCTTTGCATTTGATTTTTTCATTTATGACATATGGGGGTTCATTTTAATACCACAAAATCATCATGCTGGATTTTACATCACCTTTTCACAGACACAACCAAGCTTTCGTTATTCACTGGACTCTGGATTGTGCCAGTCTGATCATGTGTGGCTAAACTCCTATAGGCTGAATAGGTAGATAAATGTAAATGCTTTGGTTTGACATCACAAAAGCTATGAATTTCTGTATAAGGACTATATAATGATGAGTGTATTTTTTCTTGCGATGTTTGCATGCTACATCAAAGTCCTATTATCGAAATACATTTCAGAACCCTGGAATTAAGGAGCCCTTAATGTTATGTTTTATCTTTTTTCCTTGGAGAGGACTTTGCACACTCATTCTCTCAGCTAATTCATGACTTTTTCATGAGTCAGATTTGGATGCATCATTCTGTGGTTATGACTCAGATTCTGGAAGTGTGCCTTGATCAATTGATGGAATTTTAATGACATTTCTAACAGATGATGCTGTTTTTGTCATTTGCTTGAGTAAATTTTAATCATGATTAAGAGGCCAAAGAGGAATTTTACAGTGTTCACTTTTTGGATTCTGGTGGTGTTTATAAGAGAGATGTTTTATCACCACTTTAAAGTTCAATGATGCTACAAAGTCAAAAATGAACTTAAGGCCATGCTCTTAATGGCATAAACACAAGAAAGATCTGTTGCAGCTCTTCTTATTTTCAGTAGGAACATACATTGATTTGGTAATTGTCAGTTAATGAGAAATTGTTAAGCATTTTCATGTTTGAGATCATGCAGATGGAGGAGTAGGCTAAAAATATACACTATATGGAAAAAAGTACCAGGACGCCTGACCATCACACCGACAGAGACTTTAATGACACTGCATTCAAATACATAGACTTTAATATGGAATTGATCCCTCTTTGCAGCTTCCACTCTTCTTGTAAATCTTTCCACAAGATTTTAGGAGTTTCTGTGGGAATTTGTGTACATTTATTCTATAGAGCATTTATGAGGTCAGAAACTGATGCTGGACGAGAAGGCCTGGCTTGTAATCTCTGGCTCATGAGTATTAAATTCAGTGACATAAATGTTACGGAATATATGATGTAATATGACTCAGTAAGGCTTCTGAATGGCAGCAATGTTTATTTAATGCTGTCTGCATTCCTTAGCGGAGGAACTGGACAGTAGGGGTCCTGTCGGGTTTTTTTTCTTGGAAAGATGTGGAATAATTTACTGCGCATTATTTCATAGCATTCTGAGGGAACTGTCAGTTAAAAAATTGTGGTGGCAGGCCTCACACAGAGGACTCATTTGACCTGAATCCATTCAGTTATGAGAGAAAGGATTGGGAATTCGGCATAAATATGAAAATGCACGTAAATATGTAAAACAATGAGCATTGTTTGCTTAGAATCTTCATCCCAGATCACATATAATAGTTATTTCTGGTTATTTTGGCTGGAGATAGAGGTCTGCAACGGGGCGGGATGCCTGCGGGACCCGCGGGATGCGGCGCAAAAGCGTTGTTCTCTGACTCCCGCAAAGTATACATTTGCCTTGAATAAATTTTACAGTTTGTTTTCTATGTGGGGAGCAACATTGGTGGCAGGCGACCTGACCTGCAGATGTTTGCATTGTGGGAATCTCTGGGACGCCAGGCGGCAGAATGGAAGTGCAATGAGCGCAATGAGCACTGACTGAGGTCGGAATAAACACAGAGCCGCGCAACAAATTTCAGTGTTTCCCTATATTTCTCCCATTTTTGATTCTGGTGAGACTGTTTACATATGTTTTAATTCAGGTCTGTTGCCTAGTTAGAAACGTTGTAGGTTGTGTTTTTTTGTGGAAGACTGGTTAGTCAAATCTACCCTTTTAAAAAAGACATCTTTAGTTCGCATCCAGAGTCGTGCCCACATAAAATAGCCTATGTTTCATTAATTCCTGTTTGTCAGTTAGGCAACAAATAAATTTGGTACCTTATTTAATTTTTATAAGACAAGATATTATATAAGATATTATATAAGATTTAAAATGTGTCCGGTATTTTTTGCCTATACTCCACCAGCCTTGCTTGCGGGATTCAGCAGGCGGGAGCGGGACAAACCATAACAGATGTGGCGGGAGCGGGTTGAAAGATTACACATTTCTGCGGGAGCAGGCGGGACAGCACAGAAACTTGTGGGAGCGTACGGGAGCGGGATGAAAAATCAGTCCCACGCAGACCTCTCGCTGGAGATGCCAGAATACTCAGAATGCCTTTTTATCCTCAGGTTTTCTTCTAAAAACTTTACTGTTGGCTAAAAAACGTATCTTTTAAATGATCTATTGTCAAATGAAGCATAAAAGCTTGAGATGGTCTTCAGCTTGAGAACTGAAATGCTCAAACAAGGTTTAATTAAGCTTCTTATTTGCAGGTTTTGTGACATGGAAGGCCCTGAAACAGCATTTTACCTCTTCACTATAATGAATATGGCTAAGAGTAGTTAGACTGAGAAAAAATATTTTCCTCTGACAAACCAACATGTTAGCAGATTGTCTACTGTGGAGAAAAAGACCCTGTGTAGAGGATGACAAGTCCTCGTCAGCGTACACTGTTGTACTTTTTAGCTACAGTGTTATAGTTCATCTAACAAGTTCTGGAATGTGTTGCTACTGAATATGTTGCTACTGATAATCACCAGTGCTGTCACCTAAAAATAAGTTTATTGCCCAACTCTTATGGATGCTTGAAAATAGTCAGACTCCACATCAAAGGCACATACTGATAACATGGCTTACACAAGACCAAATGATTTTTGTTTGGTTAAACTCTTTTGCATACAAACGTAATACAACTTACAGTGCAAATGTGGGCAGAATTAGACTGCTTAATTTAGGTGATTTCAAATATAGCAGTTGTAATTCTAGTGTAAAACTGAACTAGCTACTCCAACTAGCCTAGTTTGGCTACATGTAGAAACTGTTGTTATGTCTAGATCCATTTTACTTCAGTTTACATTGAAAGCCATTTCAGTCCAGATTCATTAAAGGATCAAAATAAATTCATTATATTATACTCCAGTATCCAATCCAGCATTTTGTACTCGACTGGATAATGGGTTATACATTTGAACGCACATTTGGTTTACGTTTTGATTACTCAGACAGTTTGTGGGACACGATAGAAGAGCAAATAAGTGCATATGTGTGGCTCAAAGCAACAGTTTTATATGCGCTATTTTAGTACATTCATATGATTACCATAGAGACCTGACATTTACCGTCAAGACTCTCGTAATCAAGTGATTTTGAGGGCCCAGTCCACTGGTCAGTGTTCTCCAGCACCTCTTTGTAATGCCAAATTCCCTCCAGATTGCTAACCACTTTCAGATGTCATCCTTAATTAAGGCAATAAATTAGACGCACATTTGATGTGAAACTCACTAGCGTGTGCCGCCTCACCAGGACTGTACACAAATGTGAACAATTTATTCATTGTAAAATCTCGCTCTGTTCCTCTTTTTACTGGATGGGTACTGAACAATGCCCTCATTGTGTTTTCAGACAGGCAGGGGATCGGTGCTGAAATGGATCTAGACCGGTGCCTTGCCTTTTGCTTCCTCGCAACCTGACAGAGGGTTCTGCTGTGGTAAACGCCTGTTGCTGCCTAGCACATGTTGGTGTTGGTTTACAGGATAAGTTTGAGTGAGAAAACAGAGAAAATACACCTCTGAGAAGTCTGCTTCAAACAGATAATCTACACTATATGGACAAAAGTATTGGGACACCTGGCCATTCCACCAGCTGGGGCTTTGGTGACATTGCATTCAAATACATAGACTTTAATATGGAGCTGCACCCCCCCCTCCCCCCTCCCCTTTGCAACTAGAACAGCTTCCACTCTTGGATGAGAAGACCTGACTCACAATCTCCTTTCCAGTTCATCCCAAAGGTGCTGGATGGGGTTGAGGTCAGGGCTCTGTGTGGCCAGTCAAGTTCTTCCACACTGAACTCATCCAGCCACGTCTTTATGGAGCTTGTTTTGTGCACTGGGACACAGTCATGCTGGAATACAATGGAAGCATGGCGTTGTCCAAAATGTCTTGGTATCGTGAACCATTAAGATTGCCCTTCACAGGAAGTAAGGGGCATAGCCCACACCCTGAAAACAGGTGTGTCCCAATACTTTTGTCCACATGGTGTATTAAAGGGCAGGGCAATATCAATGTGGCAATATTTTATCATTATCGTAATAAATTGTGTCTCTGTATGCTTTTCTGAGCATATCATGAATATCATCAGTCACTAAAGAACTATGTCTTACTGCCAAGAGAACATATTAAGTCCTGTTTAATGAAATGTAGTGCAGTTTTAAACAGCACTGCTGATAAGTATTCTAGCTTATCGAACCGCTTAAAATGATGCCACCACTAGCTATGTTGATAAAGAATGAATCCGTCTGTTATTTCTTTGATCCAGTTTGACAATATTAACTCAAATAACAGACCTAAATGTATACAATAAAACATGTGCAAAAGATAAATGCCTAATTTTTATCTGAGGTGCATGAAAACATGATGGAGATGAACGATCATCACTTCGAAATGTGGTGTATGCCATAGATCTCAGAATCAGAAAACTTTATTGATCCTGGAGCAATTTGCCTATGCTACTACTGCACAGGCACAGAGACAAGAACAAAATAATATAATATAATATAAACATAATCATATATATATATATATATTATGTTTCTAACATAATAAAATATAAAAAACATAGTCAAAATAAAATTAAAGTCTCCAGAAAATACTCTGTACAAAAAAAGTTGTTTCTTTAATTAGATTTTCCCGCTCCTCCATGGCTCCATCATGTTTTCATTTTGTTTTCTCATATTACTGTGATTTGCTGTGCAACGTAAGATCAGTCAAATATGTATTTACAGTGAAAAGCTTGTGTTTCTTGTGTCGCACACTGTTTCTCCCTCGGTCTCTCTGGGCGGTCTAACACACATTTCACTGTAATGTGAACTGCTATGTCCACCATTTAAAAATATTTTGTTTTAAGTGACATAGCCACTTAAAAGTTTTGGCACCCTTAGCATACGATTGAAGTGCAGAGGGTGAATTAATTTGTTTCATACATCAGTGTTTTTTACATGCCAATGTATGTGCTCCTGTCTCCAGTGTGTGAGAATTTTGACTCACATTTCAATTCTGATTCCTATTGATCTGCTCACTGTATTCCTGAAAGTGTTTCAAGTCGTAGCTACAGAGACTTGCTGTTAACTTAAGCAAACTGCACATTTAAGTACTGAGAGATAGCTGTGAGGAAGGTGGTGAAGTTTTAATTAGCACATACGCCGTCCTGCAAAGCACAGATAACCCATGTCCCACTTTAGACCTCAAAGCTCCATTTACGGTCATTGATGGCTCATAGCAGAAGTTATGCTCATGATAAGATGCCAAGGCTACAGTGTTATCGAGCTGACACTGCAGGCTTGGCTGGAGTTTCCTTGAGAGCCTCTTTATCCATTGTGGATGGGTGCTGCGATAATGCTAAAGCTGTGGTTTTCCAGACCGCAAAAGTCTGCTGGGTGGTCTCGTCATATTGATGGGTGGAAACACATGCTCTTTCTCCTCATACACTTTTCAATGGGAGAAGGAAGTTCACAGACATTTTTGCACAGACCACTTTTTGTTCGGGGCCTTCAGCCCAATGAGATCAGAGGCCTGGGGCTATATGATAAAACACATGCATACAATGCCAGGATCTGTCTCACTGCCACCGCAGCCGTTAGGTTCGGGGCCACTCACAAAAGGCGAGGAAAGGTCACCTCGTTCACTTGACGTCTAAATTCTAAACAGCCGATAGACAGTAGGCAGAGCGTGGACTGTTTACTTTTTGTTCACGCGACAAGTGTTGGCTTTTGTTGGTCTCTCTTCCAAATAATAGCTCTGTTAAATACATTTTGTGGCATATATTGTTTTAAATATTTGAAAAGCAATGATGCAGAAAAAAACATTATGGTTTGATCATGTAAACCTCTTTTTATTACTTCAAAACTCTGATGAGTAAAAAAAAAAAAAGTCAGTAAATATATTCATCACATAATCAGTAGTGACAGCCCTACTGTAGCTCTACCGGAAAGGCTGTCTGTTGTCGGTTAGACCAACAAAATGGCTTTGCACTGATATCAAAAGACATACTTAAAATGTTTGGATCGTCACAGTGGTAGCAGCTGATATCCATATAAATGGTTGATAGATTATTGTTAAAAGAACCACATGGCTAAGTTCTGTTCGTATCCACCCAAAGTTAAAAGGCTGGGCTGGAGGAATTTTTGCTATGTCGGACGTAGACTGCAGACAAATGTTCTCATGCTGTGTGTCCGTCTTGCAAAATAAGTAAACTGTAGCGAAGTTCAGCGCTTTCTCGTGCACATGATAAGGTTTAAATTACAGAAACACATTCTGCTCAGGCAAGGACCAGAGGCCCATTTCCTGTGTTGGGTGTTTCAGAGGAGAGAATCAGCCAATTCAAATGAGGCCTGGCACTGATGTGACTAATAGCTGGCTTAGAGAGTCTGCAGCCTGCATTACAAAGTACTAGTGTGTTAGTTCTTGGGTGTTTTTGCTAGCCACTAGCTGGGGTGCTTGTTTGCAGGGCCTTAGCTTTCAACGTTGTGGGATGGACCAGTAATAAAACTCGACCAGATGCAAAAATGTCATGCTTTTGTGCCTGTGTGATATCCGTCCAAATTCATCTCACACCTCAAGGTCCGGCAGTGTTTGTTGTTGCAGGGAACGCTTGATAATGTGAGCTTTGTTAATACGTCCAGCAGCGGTCACATGTCCCTGCAAAACGGGCGGCTCTCTGGCTTTGCTTATGCTTTATGTCATAGTGGGTTAACTGGAAACTGTTTGGTTTCCCTTTGGAGTCTGTGGAATATGACCACCTAATTTAGATAAACTATATAAGCGTGAAAGCCAAAAAACAATGTAAAAATGCAACAGACTGTAACACCTCATAAAGGATCTTACTGAACATATATTAAATTAAATATTTTCTGCTTGCACAATGTTAATACCAATGGGGGAAAAAATGTTATGAATTGCTCTGATATCTTTTTCATCTTATTTTCAGAATCTTCAAGATGGAACAGTGCCACTACAATGAAACCATCGCCTACTTTTACAACAAAAGCGGAAAATATCTGGCCACTGAATGGAATACAGTCAGCAAACTTGTGATGGGACTTGGGATTACAGTATGTATCTTTATTATGCTAGCGAACCTGCTGGTGATGGTAGCCATCTACATCAACCGCCGTTTCCATTTCCCCATCTATTATCTGATGGCTAACCTAGCAGCAGCGGACTTTTTTGCCGGGCTGGCGTATTTCTATTTGATGTTTAACACGGGGCCCAATACGCGACGGCTAACGGTCAGCACATGGCTGCTACGTCAGGGCCTCATTGACACCAGCCTCACGGCCTCTGTCGCCAATCTGCTCGCCATCGCCATCGAGCGCCACATCACAGTCTTCCGTATGCAGCTCCACACCCGCATGAGCAACCGCCGTGTGGTTGTGGTCATCATGATCATCTGGACCATGTCCATCATCATGGGCGCGATCCCCAGCGTGGGCTGGAACTGCATCTGTGCCATTGAAAGCTGCTCCAGCATGGCGCCGCTCTACAGCAACTCATACCTCATCTTCTGGGCCATCTTCAACTTGGTGACCTTTGTGGTCATGGTGGTCTTGTACGCCCACATATTCATGTACGTCCGCCAGCGCACCATGAGGATGTCGCGCCACAGCTCGGGCCAGCGGCGAAACAGGGACACCATGATGAGTTTGCTGAAGACTGTGGTGATTGTACTAGGTGAGTTTCTCCCTCCCCTTCAGTCTGAGACCCATTCTGTATTTTCCTTCTTCCAGACTTGGACTTGCACAGCTTGCTCCAAGTTTTTATGCAGATATCCTACATTATAAAAGTAGTTCATAATAGAATTGCACAAATTAACATTTTTCCAGTGGTTCGTGAAATGATTAACCTGCTTGCAGTGCAGCCAACAACATCCTGTTGTTTGTGTTGAATTGAAAATCACACACCTTATTTTTCATTTGTTTTTGTAAACTGAAAATCATGCTAAAAAAGGCTTTATTTGGATGATTTTACAGAGATGTGGAACAAAACTCTGACATAAATTTGAAATACTGTCATCAATTCTACTACAGAAAAATATTGATCTTTCATCTCTATAAGATGTTTCATTAAACTAATTTAAAAAATGTTAGGTCTGCCTCTGTGTGTGAATGAGATGGGATGAGAAACATATGATTTGAAGAATAGTTAGCAATTTGAAAGATAAATATAATGTCCACAGGCCGTTTATCCTTACTCACCACTTTGAACGTTCTCCACAAGTGGATCTATAGACCCCTTTCATTTTTCTGGCTTGCCACTTTCATTGGTTTTTAAAACAGGTAAGTATGTTTCCTGCTTAATCAAAGCAAATAGTACAGTCAGCTTTATAAGACATTTTGTTATATGAAATGTAATATTTTATAAATATTCAGTCCTACATAATAATCTCAGTGAATGGATTGAACACATTTAAACTGCTAGAATGGGGTTGTATCCTGCAGCTGTGGTTGAGCTGACCACTGTGATTTAAACTAAAATAAAGATCCTGTAGCATTTTTGTACGTAGAATAGAGTGCAGATTGACTGGGTTTGTTTAGGGTGAAGGTGTGATAGGGATTGTCCATGAAGATAAAAATGAGAAGTGTGAATGGTGGGTCTTTGATCAACACTCCAGTGCTACATTTGGCCTGGAGAAAGAAGCTGTACACAGAATCGGATGGTTCAGAACTTAATGCTCTATACCTCCTGCCTCTCGGCAGCTGAGAAAACAGACAGTGACTTGGGGGAGAGTGCCTCGTTCAGTTGGGAGTTGTTGAAATACAAGGTACTGATTTGTATTTTTAGTAAATAAAATATTATATACTATATAAAACAAACCATGTTCGTTTTATAAATGAAATATGAAGATAATTTTTATAATAGAGTATTTGGATACTCATTCGGAAACACAGTTGAGTAATCAAAGTAATCAGTGAGTATTCATTGGAGCAAGCTCTGTAATTTCAGCTTTATAGTTACAATGCCAGCTACAGCATTTAAGCCTGTTTCCTTGATAGCAGCCCTGGTCTCAGTGCTATGATTCCTATGTTAATGAGGTGGGACTCACCTTGAAAGTAAAATTAACTTACAATGGATCAATTTGTTTTAAACAGTGATCTTTATGCCTCTAACTAATAAGTGTCAACATCCCAAAGAGTGTTCCAGAGTGTCGGGGTCTAAAGAGTTAACAAAAACCCTCTGAATGTTTAATAGTTAAAAAATATTTGTAAGATTATTACCAATAGTTATTTATAATGATAACCTTTCTTTATGTAGGTGACCAGATGAGAGATTTATCATATTTATAAATCCATTGTCCTTTAATAACGTGGTGCAATCAAACACATCAGTGGCCTTGTAAATATGAGTTTGGTTGCGATGCAATTTATGGGAATTGGTAAATGCTTCTAGCATGTGTTTTCAATGCATCACAAATAGCTGGGAACGTTCAAAAAGTTCAGCACTCTTGATTAAAAAATATGATCCCAGTGGTCATTGGGGGACGAAAAATGTGCCCCGTTTCCTTTGGTGTGGTACCTTCAACAAAAGCGGCTCTTCATAATCCTGCCGATGACATCAGCTTTATTGAAAGAATATAGTGTATTGTATCTTTTTGGGGTTTATTGCAATGATGTCACACTGTCGTAGACATCTGTCCTTGGGGCCTATTTATCATCTGTGATGGCAGTTCTCACAGTACATTGTGCTCAGATTTCCATGAAACTCCTTCCTGAGCTGAGCTTTGGCCTTGGCCGTGTTTACAGTAGATAGTTCACTGAGTGCTCCCAACTCTGTATCCTCACCTCACCGCCGTACTCTCTTAATGCCATATCTGTTCCCCTCACTGAGCCATTCATCCATACATAAGCAGCTACCTGGATAGCACGCACCGCGAAACAGTATGTTATCCTGTTACACTGTTGTGCCAACCCTGGAGCGTTCGAACAATGCAGCCGTTCAGTTCTCTACAGCTGAGGGTCTGTCGTCCCGGTCTTGTCGCCAGTTCCAGTGTTTGCCTTGCACTGCGTCAGCGTCACGCCCCACCGGCTCCCCCAGCGAAAGCCGGTCCCAGAGAAAGGACCCCAGTCATGGAGAAAGACCCCAGAGCCGCTAGCGTCAGTGGGAAACAGTGCTGTTGTTGTTTCGGGGCCTTATGGGGCTCAACATGAGGCTCAGGAGAAAGTGGAGAGCAATGGACCAGGGCAAGGGAGGAACACACACCGCTCTTAGGTAGTTTGTCACTCTGAACATAGGAGAGCTCTAATACTGTTATACTGCCGCTACCCGTGTGTGAGTGTTTCATATCTGTGGGCATGGAAAGTACCTACAAGTATCTTACTCAATGAAACGCGGAAGTAGGAAACCACAAATATACTGGCATGAACTACACTGGCATAAATGTATCAACATGTATACATACTTAACAGTCATACAGATTTTTTTTTTAAATAAACAATAATAAAAGGTTTTCCAGCCTTCACTGTTTCCAACAAAAATATAAAAGTGAATGTCCCTTTTATTTCTGTAAGTCCAGCCCTCATCCTCGCTTTAGAAGAGCTTTAATAACTTCCACAAGGATCATCACATTACTGCGTGTGCAGTAATCACCGCTGCATCTTCACGGACAGCTCCAGCAGTTAGGGCTGATAAAAGTATTTATAAATTCAGGTATTGACTGCAATTACTGTTTTAGCAATGTAATGTATGTTAGTCTAGTATCTGTAACCACATAAGCAAGTCTATTTGCAATGACAAAAAGTTAACAGGAACACTTTTTGGAGCAAATCCGAAAGCATAAATGGTAGAAATTAGTATTAATTCAGTGCAAATAGAAGAAAAAAAAACAATC
Source organism: Alestes dentex (assembly GCA_037576975.1). Taxonomy (NCBI): domain Eukaryota; kingdom Metazoa; phylum Chordata; class Actinopteri; order Characiformes; family Alestidae; genus Alestes; species Alestes dentex. The sequence goes on along the minus strand of JBBIGA010000035.1, from coordinate 2,977,763 downwards.
TTTTGATTAAAAAATATTTGTTTTAGTAAACCTCTTGAATTTTCACAGTAGCCTTCTACTCTTTAAAGCTTTTATTTGCTTTCATGAGTCGTAGTCATGACAAGTAGTCAGGTAACCCTGTAAGCATTTTTTTGGTGAGAATGCCAAGATGGGGAAAACACTAAGCCCTACATATTTAATGTAAGATTTCTTTTCCATCATTAGATTTTATGTTCAGGTCGTGCAGAATTTGGTAAGTTTGTACTGGTGAGCTTTCTAGGTCGTGTTAAATAGCATAAGCGACACCATCTTAGAAGTAATACACTCTGCAGCTTTGTAGTGAAACCGGTCGTTTCTGGGGGACGTCTTTCCAAGTCCCACATCTGCTACACAGATGAGCAGGCAGGTTCCAATTCTCGAGAGGCTATAGCACAGTTATTCCTTATTTCTCCAGGGAAGCTCTGTCAGAGATGGAAAAATTACACGGATCCTGGAGCATCTGCATCAGGCTTCATAAATAGCACGTTCCCTGGGTATGGACACCAGTTTACAGTCTGGACTTTTCAGATTAGTGGCGTGTCATAACTCACTACCACTCTGCAAATCTTAGGCTGTATAACTGTCATTCGATCCCAGCTTCAGTGGATTCCAGTCTAATTCAAGAAATGAACGGTGGAACAGTTTGACGAACTAAATGGAACAATCCGTTTTTTTTTCTTTGAGGCAAAGCAGAATATAAAATCTTATTTACTATCAATACAAGCAACCCATTTCATCATGTTTTTTGGTACTGTGATGACATAAACTATAAAGAACTTAAAATATACTAGAAATATATGAAAAGCACTTATAAAATCCACTCCACCACAGGTAATATATTGATAGATAGTTTAACATTTATTTCTACAACAATTTTAACTTGTAATAATGAAATTATTAATATGACAGTTACTGTTCAGATAACAGCTATGTGTACGTGCCGTCCTGGCACATGCTTCGCAGGGAAACTGTAGCAGTAGACTGTTAAATTCCACTGTGACTTTTTAAAAAAAAGGCTGTAATAGTACATGGTTAATGTAATTATTTCTTTTGAAATGATATGGTTGTTATTGGTTTTAAGCTGCAGTTTATAGTAGCTAACCTTCCTATTAAGTCTGTGCCCGATGACAGTTAACTGAGTGGTAGCAGCCCCCCATTGACACAAAAAAAAGTTTACAGTCAGTTTAAAACCTTTTGTTCATTTATTGATTATTGCCATGCAAACCACAGCAATGTAGCAAGATTCCCACATGTAAAAATTGCTTTCAAACATGTTGGATGATATAATGTCTGATATTATTACTGCATTATTGCACCTAGAATGGATGAAATCATTGTAGAAACACTGCTGTTGAGCCGTGCTGGTTGAACACACAGAGTGCTGCAAGCAGAAGAAAGGAAATCTGTTGTACCGTGTACATTTTAGCACATTCTCAGACCAGTGTCAGGTTTCAGTCAGACAAAACAGCTTTAGCTCTCAGGATAAACTCCATAACATCTCAGCTCTCATACAACCAGCAGCATTAGGCTAATCTAAGCTGCTACTGAGACCATGACATCTGAAGATAAACTTTGTGTGACATTCATAATTCTGTTTTTTATTTCTAGAATAACACCATCATGTATCTGACCACACGTGACAACCACAAGTGTGTTTTCATTGTTCTTTTATTATGTTAAACTTCAGTATAGTAGAGGCTCATTTGCATGTTGTAGCCTTTTGCGATATCAGCATTCCAGAGACCGCTATTGCAATAATGATTAACAGGCGATATATCGTGCATCTCTAGATTCTAGTTAGTAGCACAAATTGACTGTGGTTTTCAGATTAAAAGCTTTACTGTTTTTCTAACAGACTCGAACTAGTGGTTGGCTTTTGTGCAGAGGATGAGCTGACTCATCCCTAACCATCCTTTTCATGATAACCTGAATCATGACAAAGTAAGCATACTGTTCTTGTATACTTCCTCACTCTAAAAATAGCTGGTGTAATGAAGAGCTGCTTCATGTTCCCCATACTGAAATGACTTTGGACACTTAGATTTTGAGTAAAAAGGCATAGTGAACAATCGTCTTCACTCTATGGTTGCTTGGCATTGGAGCAGAAAAAGGAGGCAGAGGTTATCTGCGATGATGTGACGGCTCAACCCTGAATGTGTATCCAGAGAGAGTGAAATCTGGCCTTGACCACAGAGGGCGACTTGAGAAAGAGTGTCTGAATAGCTAATCCAGAACAAACGACTGCCTTTTTGCCAGACGGTTGAGTCTCAAGTCTGTGTGAAAGCTTGTGAGGCATGTGCTAAGCACTTTCACAGGTACTGGTGTCTCAGTAAGGCTCCATTGCACCCCCACCCATCCGATTCTTGCCAATCCGCATCTGCATACCTCTGAGACCACAGACGTTTGGCCATACTACTTTTTATCACTAGGAAATGTGTCTTGGTGGTCCAAGAATAGCCTCAACTCATCTGCTGAATCTACATGTTTTTTTTTTATTATTTGTAAATTGCTGAAGCTCATTTCTGATGATTCATTATTTGTGATAGGTCAGTGGTTTACAGGGTCATTCAGTGAAGCATGGCTCAATAATGAGTACAATAGTATGTAGTCCTTTATAAAAAAAGAAAACAGTCAGATGTATTAAAGTAACATCTCTGAGTTAGTTCTTCTTTGCATTTAACCTTAATTCCGGAAAGTCTTATAAGTTCCTGTGAAAGTAAACATTTCTTTTGTTTTTTTTTTTTTAATGTAGAAACGTTTCACTACAAAATACTACATTAAGAAAATACCTCCAAATATACTACATTAAGTAAGTAATGAGGTGTTCAGCTTTTCTTTAAAACACAGACCATTGCTTGTGTCTGTCAAGGTATATGGCACGTTATTAGTTGAATCATGAAAGAACCGGCATTCATCAGCACAACAGCAGGATATCATGCCTCGCTTTTGAGGACCATTTTTAGTTCAGCGTTAGCGTGAACAAGCATGTCATTGTGCCAAATTGTGTTAATGCACCTTGGCGGAAGTAATAAATTGAAATCCCGCTCGGAGTCGGTGAAAAGCTTTGAGCAGCTGTCAGCTGAAATACTTTCTCAGCTTGAAAGTAAGAGAGACCATCTGTGGAGGGGAGGGGTGCCTAAATGAAACTAAACAGCTTTATCCAATTTTCAGCGAAGTGTTAGCTTGCACGTTACAACAAGCCATCTTGTCATTAGCCCCGACCTTTTCACATTCTAAGGTGGCTTCGTCTATCAAAAAAAAAAAACAGATTTGCATACATTCGTATGTAATTGACAGAGGTTTTCTAGAAAAAACAACCATTTATTACTGTTTGTAATTCTAAATCCAGAATAACGCCCCTTTTTACTAAGACCTTCAAAGTGTATTTGATTTATGAGGTCAAACCGCAGCTCCACCTTTTCCTTTACTCAATCAACTGAACTCCACCTCAACCCTCAAAGCCCGAATGTAGCCGTATCTTGATTTACACCGATATTAAATAAATAATCGGGACCTTCTTAAAGGCTCTCATTAAATTCACTTTAATAAGAAATACAACCATTGGCTCCAAAAATAGGCAGCACTACACCAGGCAGCACTGTTTCATGTTCAAGAGTGAAAGGCAGAACCACAAACTAATTTTAACACACACACTAAGGCTCGCCCCTTACTTTTTTGTGGAAGACCAGTTTTGACCACACACACTAACACACACACACACACACACACACACACACACACACACTCCGATTTGGAGAACCCACTGCTGAAACACTTACTCTGTGCTGTCAGATATTAATACGTACTCATCATATGAAAGATGCTTCATATTTTATTGCTAATATACCACAGCAGGACACCTATTTATATTGTGTGAATAATAGTTGTATTCAGTGTTATTTTTCTTTTTATTCTGCTTCCTTTTCAGTGGATTGAAATAAAGCAATTCATTGTTTATCTTCTTCACATGCTGTTTCTTTTCCCTTTAATATTGTGAATGTTTAGTCTTGGTTTTGGACACACTTCTGTAATTTAATGCAGGGCTATTTCTTCAGTTTTGATGTGCAGTGGTTATTGTCACACACACACACACACACACACACACACACACACACACACACACACACACACACACACACACACACACACAC
>JBBIGA010000035.1:2943800-2968412 GCA_037576975.1 Alestes dentex | reverse complement strand
ATGAGACTAAAATTGAACTTTTCGGCCACCAAGGAAAATGCCATGTCTGGCGCAAACCCAACACATCCCATCACCCCAGGCCACAGCCAAACATGGTGGTGGCAGCATCATGCTGTTGGAAGGTTTTCAGCAGCAGGGAATGGGAAACTGGTCGAGTCGAGGGAAAGCTGGATGGTGATAAATACAGGGATATTCTTGAGCAGAACCTGTCAGTCTGCCTGTGATTTGAGACTGGGATGGAGGTTCACCTTCCAGCAGGACAATGACCCGAAGCATACTGCTAATGCAACACTCAAGTGGTTTAAGGGGAATCATTTAAATGTGTTGAAATGGCCTAGTCAAAGTCCAGACCTCAATCTAATTGAGAATCTGTGGTCAGACTTGAAGATTGCTGTTCACAAGCAAAACCATCCAACATGAAGGAGCTGGAGCAGTTTTGCCTTGAAGAATGGTAAAAAAATCCCAGTGGCAAGATGTGGCAAGCTCATACAGACTTATCCAAAGCAACCTGCAGCTGTAATTGCCGCAAAACGTGGCTCTGCAAAGTACTGACTTTAAGAGGGGGGAACAGTTATGCATGCTGAAGTTTTTGTTTTGTGATATTTGTTGTTTGCTTCACAATAAAAAAAATACACCTTCAAAGTTGTAGGCATGTTCTGTTAATGAAATGGTGCAAACTCTCAAACAATTCATTTTAATTCCAGGTTGTGAGACAACAAAGAGGGTTAATACTTTTGCAAGGCACTTTAAATGACCTCTGTTCTGATATATGCAAAAATATTGTGATTCACATACTGCAGTACTGTGCAAATATATCAGGCTCTTGTTTAAAGCCATTTTTCTTAGTGTGTCATAAAATGTCTTTCTACTAGCAAAGTTAACATGAACATAAATGGAAAACAAACAAGAAATCAGTAAAGATCGAGATTTGTTTTGTTTGTCGTATTTTGTGAACTGGTGAGGAGAACACAGGTTCGGTTCCAGATTTCTCCTCGGTTCCTCCAGCCATTGTTCGGATTGGTAAAATTCCATCAGCAGCTCCTGATTTAACTTAATGAAGGACTGACTGAGTCAAACCAGGTTTCTGATGGTAACTGCAAGTAATACTGGACTTCCAGAAGGAACACACTGATCTGCTGTGCATAAAATCACCATTAATATTTTTATTTGTTTTTTGTAGTTTTATTTAGTATATTTAGTAATATTAATGTGAATGAACACTAACTGTGCATCTAAACAGATTTAAAATATTATTTTAGCAGGTGTCTAAGACAGTAATATATATATATTGTGATAGGACTGTTTGAAAATTTAGGAGTAGTTTGAAGATTGCTTTAGTATTACTGTGGGTTTAGTAAAACCAAAGACCTGATATAAAGTGAAGTGGCCACTTATAGTTCTGCATAAACAAGGTGAAATTCTTTCTCCGCATGTAACGCATTCACCAAGTGAAGCAGTGGGATGCCACCAATGAGTGGCGCCCGGGGAGCAGTGTGTGGAGACGGCACTTTACTCAAGGGTACTTTGGAGGTGCCACTAGCAATTGGGATTGGAACCCACAACCTTCTGATGGGAGGGGCAACTCCCTAACCACTAGGCCACCAGCTGCCCCAAGTTAATCAGGAGACCCGTTTAGTACATGTAATTTGAAAAAGGAAAACAAAAATTGTTCTCATTTGAACAGTTTTTAAATGTTTTCACAGGTGCCTAAGACTTTTGCATGTCAAACTCTTATTTCAAGAAAGCAAGGGACATTCTGTTTTTCATGATATAAGCCCTTTTAACATGACCTCCTATCCACAGATAAAGGTGGAACCTCTGCATTATCTCTTCCAGCAAAGACACAATATATGAAGAGTGCATAGAAAAGAAAAGAGAATCCACTGGATACTACTCTGAAACTATACAGATGCGAAGGAGCCCAAAAACCCAGAGCGTGAGGAGGCACAGTGTCAAGAGGCCTAGGAAAACAGTATTGTGGTTTATCTTGTCAAATAGAGATTAAGGTTGAATTACAGCCTTAATCACAGTGCAAATTATCTCTCAGGCCGCTCGGTCACTGTTTACTCTGGGCAGGTTTAGTCAGCATGTTTATGCGTGACTCAGGCCTGCAGGGTTTATGTGAGCGGAGGAGGCAGATGCTCTCAGGCTCCAGCTCCTCGACGGCCACAAACAGTTTAGAGAAGCGGCAGGAGTCAGCCGTGCGCTTTTCAACAGCTCAGCACACCCGAGCCAAAGCAGTGCTTCGGATCTGCGCCGGGACAGGCACTATTTTGACAGGACGATTTACTATAGGAAGCTTCTAGTTGATGGGTCCTCCCTACTCTGTGGTGGCAGAGAGTCAATGGGGGGGAGATGACTCCCCTCTCTCTCTCCCTCTTCATTCTTCAGACTCTGGAAGGAACTGGATTTTTTTTTTTGTTGTTGTTGCTAAACCGCAGCGTCACGCGGGTCAGGGAGAGTTGAAGGCTCCGGTTGAGTCCCGGTTTTACCTCCTGCTCGCCTTGAGTGTGCTGAGTGTGTTTTTTCTGGCCTGTTGTGAGGACGCCTGTGGTCCACATTGCATTGCTCCGCAGGGTTGCCTCAAGTGCCGCAGACGATCTTTTTCAACGTCATCTGAAGGGACTTAAAAGCAAGGAGAGAAATAACTGTCTCGTTCACACACAGGGCAAATATTGTTCGAACGTCCCCATTTCGCCGTCGGGGACCTCACTGTCCCTGTTCTTTCCTCTTGACAAAAAAATCAGTGTCAATACTTACAGAGCAAAAGCAGCACAGCTTGAGAGACCAATGTGATCTTCTGATGAAGTGCTGCCCCCTAGCTGTCACATTAAATGTAAAGGGAAAAATATCAGTAAGGGCCATTATAACATGAAATGAGAAATGGAAGTCATGTGTATGATGGCTTTATTTTACAGAGATGTGTATGTAGACACAGCAGTGAATCTGTAATAGTATCATAGTTTATATCCCAGTGATTCTACTTTTAATAGAGCTCTTGAGGCCATTGCTTAGAACCAATGCAGATAAAGGCACTGTTTATGCCTTTTTGGTAAATCTGTCTCTTTAGAGAGCTTACTAGAAGTAGGAAATCATGCATACTGCCAAAAATACCAGTTTTGTCATGAAATCTCAATTATAGTTAATATGTTAACATGTTATGTTCAGGTGGTTTGGTGTGAAATGCTCCATTGTAGAGAAACCTGCAGTCAGAGTTGTTGGCAGTGGTGGTGATAGGAACCAGACATCTGAAAGAAAGTTATTGCACAGAATGTTTATGATGCATGAGACATACTTTGACAAGAGTTTTGAAATGCTTCTTAAAAATGTACCCCTCCATCCCATGGCGTAGGTGTACGTGCAGGGTGTTCTATGGCACTATAGTTCCTAAAGAAAAGATTTTCCACTATTTTTTCCGGTTATTACTGACATCAACTATATCACCACTATAAGGGTCTCTACAATGAACCATTTAAAACCACTCTGGATCACTGTGTTTACTTCTCAACAATGAAACTGTGTGGGAAGTTAGGGGAAAAATAGTGAAAGTCCCATTCAAAACTCCAGCGTTTAGGTTGCTGACTAGGCCTCCACACTGAATAGTGTAACTTACAATACGAGTGCTCAATACTATGCAACTGTGCAATGTACAAACACACATAATAAACATTTACTATGGAGATGTACACCAGAAAACTACTGAGGATGACTGAACTGACTATTACATTTAGAATTACCCTCTTCATTAAGAATAAATGGATAAATCAAAGATGGATAATATAAAACAAATTGTAAAAAAAAAAAATAATTGTTAGCATCTTGGCTGCTGCATAACTTTGACTTGAACTGAATTTCAAGTAGTAAGTTAACAAAATGTAAAACACTGATTTATGTTGTTTACTTTTAACTTTAAATGTAACTTTTAAGTGTAAAATGGCCATTTATGTACATTTTTACCTTTATGTACGTGGCTAAATTATATTTAAGCATTAATCTAATTAAAAATCTTTCTTTTTTTTCATAAAATGGTGGGATTTGTACTCTTTTAGTACATGGGGTGGGGGGCAAATGTATTATCTGAAGTAAAAAATAACATGAACAATAATAAGAAGTGGACATACAGTCTATTAGCCAGCGAAAAGGAGCAAACACAAACATTGGTAAAGTGATGCTGTGCCAGTTTGGAATCTGCTGCTCTATTCAAACAAGTGACAGCGAGATGCAGCATCAAGCATTCTGCGTGCTCCACTTGACCTTTCATGTCAATCAATAAATACGCAGGACTTCAGTAATGATGTCAAAAATGCACTCAAAAAATATTTAGAAAAATGTAAAAAGGTTCATCGGTCAAAGCCAGCGTTCAGTGAAAATGTCATTTGCATAGTAGCCACTGTGAGCTTGTCCTTTAATCACGACAAGTTGAAGAGTACATCTGTCATCCCCTCTTGGAAATGTCATTGGTGAACTTTTGACCCAGGTCTAGTACAGCTACACTCTGTCTCCAGTCTCATTATTGGATCCTCATGCGTTGACCTGACCAGCACTTACAGCCCTTCAGAACACAAAGCAGTTCACCTCAGATGGGTCCAAATCTGAAGATTCCTTAGAGCTCCTCCATCATTACATATTTTCTCAGGGTTAATGGCTGCTTCTTTTAGTTCTCCAGGCTCCATGGACCACCATTCTTCAGTTAAAGGAGCAGTTTGGCGGCTTATTTTTGGTGTCTGAGGTGTTGCGCTATGAGCTACGAGGCTAACATAGCTAACAAGAAAAGTCTATCAGTTAGCATCGTGCAGATTGCAAATAATCTTAAATTTGTATCAAAACCATAATTACAATAGTAAACGTATGTGATTTCTGTTACTGCCGGGGATCACTGGGACTTGACATATAAGGATTGACAGACACAGAAACGGAAAACAGGCACTAAGCAACAACTCGGCTATCATGGCCAAATGGTGTGTCCTTGATCACCTGAAGATATATGAAAAATGGGAATAAAATGACTAAATTAACCAGTATTTTTCAAACATTTGCACTGAAATTAATGAAAGAGTGTGTCATTATCAGTTCTAAGTCAAATTTGAATTCACCACACTACAATAAATGCAATGAACTCCCTAAAACTTCATGTTTTAGCGACTATTCAAGAAACAGGCTACAACAGCTGGAAGCTACAAGTCAAGTTTGTGCATGTGCAGAAGACAGAATGTTGCTGTCTGAAGTCCCTAAAGTCTTCAAAAGTGGACAAAATGTAACAAATTTTTTGGTTGTTCGTTTTGCCAAACTATTCCTTTAAGACAGCTAGGCCTGGTTTCTGAATCAGAAGTGCCCTTGGCAGTTGACTTGGCAGATTCCTCAGAGCTCCTCCATCTTTGTTATGGGTCTCAAGGGTCTCCACTGCTTCTCATTGTTATTCAGATGCTTGGTGAGTGTCTGGGGGAGTTTGTGTTTTAGGCCATACTGGAGTGGAGCATCTGGCCGTGCATCCGCTCCAGTATGCGGTGGATGCTGGCGAAGCTGGGCCGGTCGCTGGGGTGACGACTCCAGCACAGGCGCATCAGATTATAGAGCTCCAGAGGGCAGTTCTCGGGGCAGGCCAGCACATGGCCATCCCTCACGTAGTAAATGACCTCCTCGTGTGCCATGCCGTAGTAGGGCTGCATGCCATGCGAGAAAATCTCCCACAGAACGACTCCGTAGGCCCACACGTCCGACTCGCTGGTGTAGCGGTTGTAAAAGATGGACTCCGGAGGCATCCATCTAATTGGGATGGCGTCATTTTCGCTGGCCTTGTAGTAGTCGGCCGCGTAGATGTTTCGCGACAGGCCGAAATCAGCGATCTTCACCACCAGCTCCTCACCCACCAGGCAGTTACGTGTGGCCAGGTCACGGTGGACAAATTTACGCTCGGACAGGTAGGCCATGCCTGCGGCCACCTGCTTGGACACAGAGAGCTGTTCCAGGCAGCTGAGAGGGGACGATTCTGACTCCGAGGCAAAGCTCTGGCCTGTCAGGCTCCCCTGGCTCAGGCTGCGCTGCTGGGCTGGAGCACGCCTCCGCAGGTACTCGTTCAAATCCCCATGGGCCATGTACTCAAACATCAGGCACATGGGCTTCCCAACAGCACATACTCCTGTAAGAAAGTACAACATGACTGTAAACCTATGATCTCATGATTATCGGAGCAAAATTTCACCACTATTCTTTCACCACCGTTCTTTTCTTCTTTGATTAGTTCTATGTTGAATCAAATTTTGTTTTAAAAATCACTGAAACCAATGTGACTTTTTTAAGATTTAGTTTTTTAAGTTTCAACCTTAATTTCTATTGCACAAGGTTAGTTAAGGCTTAGTTGAAAGGCCCCAGTTTTGGTCCTGTTACCCCAACACAGTCGACAAAAAAAGTTCCCAAATCCCAACTCCAACACTCCCTCCAGCTGAATCTTCCTTTACTAGACGTTTACTATAAGGTGCCCCTAGTAAACGTACATCCCCAACAGGCTAAGCAACATTTCTGAAATTAGTCTCCTCACCAAAAATATCCCTGTGTGACTCTTAAGCTAACGCTAATGCTATGAGGCATGAAGCATTATTCCAGCGTGCTATAGATCTCGCTGCTGTCCTCAGCTAAGGTTGTGGGTCAGCACTGAAATGAAGATGTGGATCTATTTTAGTATTTTTTTCTGTTGTCATACCCTTGAGAGAAGGACAGTCCAGGAACACGAGGCTGTTTTGAGAAATGCCGCCACGGCAGCTGTGTGCTTAAAAAAGCTGAGAATCACATCCGAGATGTGGAGTAAAATGAGTTTTGAGTAATTAATTATGAGACGTCAACTCTGTCAAATGTAGGACCCATTTCTATTCTTGCAAAGATGATCAAACTTGTAAAGAACCAACAGTGTGATGATATAGGACAGATCATTTGAAGATGAGCGAGAATTACACCTCGTAGTGGCACATACCCAGGAGACGGACAATGTTGGGGTGATCAAATTCAGCCATGAGAGCTGCTTCTCTCTGGAAGTCGTTCTGCATGTCTGCCGAGGCCTCCTCCTTCAGCATCTTCACTGCCACCATGGTGAAGGGTTCATGAGGTAACAGTCCTGGAGCCCTGCACAACAAACACCAATCTCTAGTTAAGAAACTTCCGGACAGAATCTGTCACCCCAAATAAAAATTATTTTTCTTACCCTTTCCTTTAAAAGACATTTGGACAAGGCCATGCTTCCAACTTTGTGGACACAGTTTGGGGAAGAACTTTTTCTGTTCCAGCAGGACTGTGCCCCAGTGCACAAAGCAAGGTCCATAAAGACATGGCTGGATGAGTTCGGTGTCTAAGAACTTGACTGGAGCCCTGACCTCAGCCCCATCCAGCACGTTTGGGATGAACTGGAACCTCATACAGAATGAATGGGCACAAACAGTGGAAAGTGTTCTAGCTGCAAAGGGGGGGCGACCAACTCCATATTAAAATCTATGAATTTGAATGCATCTTTAAAGTCCCTGTTGGTGTTAAGGTCAGATGTCCCAATACTTTTGTCCATATAGTGTATGTGATTTGGTGCTTTTCACCAAATCCCCTCATTAAGCAGACAGCATAACAGGTCTAAATCTAGCACTGTCTTTGGTGGTTTGCTGCTAGTTTTTGGCTCATGTCAGCAGTGTAGCAATCACAGTGGCCCAACTCTTGTTCAGAATTTGTTGTACCCTGTTGCTGGGTTGAGTAGTCATGCGAGGAGCTGTTTGGTTCAGCCTCCTTATCACAAAGTGGTTGAATTCGTATGTTGAAACAACGCAGACCAGCTTTCTTGGCCACAACAGCGCTTTACGATCCTGTGGCCAGGGGGTTTATCTTAGAGTGCACGCAGACCTGCGCTGGTGGGCTGCTAGTATATACACTCTGGGCCCTAATGGTAAACAGACATGCTGTGTCACGCTTTACTCCCATGGTTCAGCAGGCTGTTCTCCTCGAAGACGCTGCCCAGGGTTAGAGATGGCACCATACTACTACATTTTCTCTTCCATTTGATACACTGGTGCTTCAACGACTGATACCGATATTGATTTGATTAATTTTTGTTCTTTAAAAACTGTAAAGCTAAAAAAAAGAAACATTTCATTTTGGCCTTCATGGTACCCTTGACACATCCTGCTTAAAAATTACGCCACCCTACATACATAAATGATAATACCCTTGACACATCCTGCTTAAAAATTATGCCACCCTGCATACATAAATGATAATACCCTTGACACATCCTGCTTAAAAATTATGCCACCCTACGTACATAAGTGCTAACATGACTTTTTTCATTAACAGCATTGCTAAATTTCACGCCAATCTCAGTCAGCTAGGTCTCAGTTTCATGCCACACTCAACGTTTCTCATCCATTTTTTCATCTCCTCTCATTACGACCTCCTCATGAACATGAACAGCCATTAAGTGTCTTTCTACATCTCTAGCTTTTGCTGGTTAAAACAATACAAGTAAAGAAGAGCTCTTTTAACTGGCTAGTTGGCCTTTTCTCAATACTGAGTATTTCAAGTACTCCTGTTCTTTGGAGTTCAGACCTAGCCAGCTCTGCTTGGGAGTTGAAACTCCAGAAAGGAGCATGCATTTGGAACATCAGCATTCTTGCTGACATCACCGCTAAGCTTGGCTTGACCCAAGGCCTCATTAAAATCTTCTATATTCTATGTTTACTATGTGTGCCTATAAAAGGGTCATGAAGTAATTGTGGGATTGGGTCATTATGATGGAAGTAGTTTGCACAAAGATGGCGCATTTTCTTTTGTACAACCTTCTGGTGTAGCTGGTGGCCTAGTGGTTAAGGAGTTGCCCTTGCAAACAGAAGGTTGTGGGTTTGAATCCTAGGGCTACTAGTGGCACCACTGAGGTACCATCCCCCCCACACACTGCTCCCTGGTCACTGGCAGCCCCCTGCTTCACTTGGTGAATGGGTTAAATGCAGAGTTGTGTGCTGTGGTGAGTTCACATGTGACTATAAGCGGCCACTTTACTTTAAGAAGTAATACTAACTTCTCCAAACAAACAAAGAAAGCTCTCCCTGGCTCCAACTGTAATCTTTTGCCCTTGTCTTCTCCTCGTGCCTTGTCTAGGATTTTGTTTGCATTTTGTTTTGCTGTGTGCTGTGGGTTTTGTTTTGGTCATGCCCCGCCTTAGTCCCACCTCTCTTGCATTTAGTTCAATCTCTTGCATTTACCTTCATTATTGCAACAATGCTGACCAGACCACTGGAATTTCTCTCCAGCATAAGTCCTCACCTCCCCAACCATCAGAAATGATCAGTTTTAGTGCAACTATGCACAAAATTAGACTATGTGCACTAAAAGAACTACAAAGCCTTCCTCTTACGTTAGATTTAGGCTGCTGTGGCTACCATGTGAACTGCCTTGTTATTCTAATGACATGAGGTGTATTCTAATGACACTGTTTTGTACTTTTTGAGACTTGCAATTGCAACTGAGGCTTGATTTGTAAGAGAATTGGAGTGGATTTGTTTTTATATCTCCTCTGAACTCCGATCCAGTATTTGAGGCCCAGTACTGTCACCAACATAACGTAGGCCCTAACAACATCCTCAGGTCAGGGCGAAAGGTCAGTTCCTACACACCCAGAAGCCATAATGGCAGGCGTTCTGGAGTGGACTTAGCGTGGCATTAAAAGTGCACTTCCTGTGGCTCCCGAATGTTCCTGGAGAAGGTAAACACTGGTGAGGCCTCTATAAATAGTGCCCCGAGTTGCGCCTGCTGACGCGGTAGCGTCTGCTGGGGAAGTTTCACATTGAAACCCATCTGATGCCCGCTGTAGCCTCATCCCTGCTCCTATTTCAGGCGCAGGCCGTGGGAGTTAGACACTCCACACAGCTCCTGTTCCCAGGAGTCTCCATACACCGTCTGGACGGCTTCCCACTGCAGTCAGATTACACGGCTGTGGATTATGTGAACAGCAGTTGATGTACGGCATGCATGCGTATATGTGTCATGTCCATGCAGGACAATCCAAATTTGACCCGTTTGCTGCTGAAGTACGGAGCCTTGTCATTTATTTACTCTCCTATCCCTCTTCTTACATTTATTCGAGATTTTATGAAGAAATTCATTCGAAACCTTCACTTTTGTAAGAGAAAGTGGAGATATTTTATAACAAAGTGAATTAATATGAATATGATTATGTGTATTTCTTGTTTTGCAGAATCAAAACCAAAGCCATGGACAAAAAAAATGCAAACATGAACCTGTGTATCCAAAATGTGAGCTGAATAATATCTAATTAGGTTACTATATATAACTTTGTCGTGTAAATTGATTCAGCTCTGGAATGCTTAAGGTTCAGTCATAAATTCTTTCATATTTAGTGCAGGATTTTGTCTCAGGACACAAGATGTAATACTGACGCCACTCGTCATGTTTTTCATGCGTGAACAGAATAACAGTCACATAAACCCGTCAGTCTGGCTCACGGGGTATGACTGGTCATGTTGCACTAGGGGCAGCAGTGCTGGGTGGTCATGACGCGGCACTCCGTCTCACCTTGCCTGAAACACCCTGCCGAAGGCCCCCTCTCCGATGTCCCGCACGTATTCGATGTTGTTGCGTGGGTACTCCAGCGTCAGCAGCTTGGAGTTGAGCAGCAGTGGCAGGCGCTGGTACATGGGGTTGGGGTGCAGTCTGTCCAGCAGCAGCTCGGACGGGAGGGCGGTGAGAGTCGGGGTCTCCATGGCCCTGCTGAGGATAAACATCACAAGTCCAGAAAAGGGAAAAAAACACTTGCACACTGACTTTATTTGAGGTGATGATGATGATGATGATGATGATGATATTATTTTTTATCATTATTATTATTATTATTATTATTATTATTAACAACAACAACAACAACAAGAATTATTGTTATCATTATTGTTATCATCATTATTATCATTATTATTATTATTATTATTATTATTATTACTATTATCATCATTATTATTATTATTACATAAAATTTGTGATACATCAGTCTGAAGCCTGCAACTAAACTGCACTCATTTGTATTTAATATCTATTATATTTCAATGTTAGAATATAATTTGAAAATAAAATATTAAAGGAACACACACAGACACACAAACACCCATATACACATACTGAAGCAATGATTTAAATATATATTTCATTAAACAGATATTTTTTTTGTTTTTAATATTAAATAATTCATATTAATACAATTAAATGAATCAAATCAAAAACTGAGATGAAATTCACAATTTCCTGATTCATGGGATTATTTGAACTGAATGGTTGTGAGAAATAAGTCACACCTCTATTATTCAGATCTTCCACTGTAAAGCATGTATAAAAATCTTCCATTGTGACAGCTGCAGTCTGAAGGAGCCTGAATGAACCGGCTCACCTTTTTTGACGTTTCCACATTTTCTTCCTCTTGTGGCACATGAGGATGAGCATGGTGAGGAAGGCCGTGCCTGCGAACCCGGCGATGATGAAGATGATGACACTCATGTAGTAGGCGGTGGAGACGGTGGGGACAGGGTTCGGAGGGGGCGGTTTGGGGGCAGACGCTGCTCCCACACTCGTCGCTGCTGAGAAAGCAACAATGACTTTCAAATTATTGATACAGGTGCACAAATTCAAATGAACACAGTATATTAGTCTGATCATAACAGTGGTGTAGTCTATTGTAAAGTAGTGGGTATGCTGCAACTAGTTTAGTCCAACGTTTAGCTAACAACAAAGATTCTTATAGATCCCTGTGCTTCAGTGTGCTAGTAACGAATCCAGATGTAGTCCGGAATTTATTTCATTTTGACTTTATTTTTTAAATACATTTTCATAATAAGTAAAAAAGTAGATATTTATTAAATAGTCACGAGTGAACACAGCACACAATGTGAAATTCTTTCTCTGCATTCAACCCATCCATCAAGCGAAGCAGGGGGCTGCCACCAACGAGGGGTGCCCGGGGAGCAGCATCTTGCTCAAGGGGACCTCAGTGGTGCTGCTAGCAGTCCTGGGATTTGAACCCACAACCTTCTGATCCCAGTGCAAACCCCCTAACCACTAGGCTACCAGCTGCCTAGTGAGCAACTAACATTATTTTTTAGTCTTATTGAATAAGAACGTGCCTTTTTCTGAAATGGTGGGGTGCCTCAGTATTCTTTTCCCTGTTCTGGCAGTAACAATAGCTAATATTTTTAAAGTTCTATAAATTATTTATATGAGTGAAATATGTAAAATATGAAAAATGACAATTTTAAAATTAATTAAAATAAAAATATGTAAAATTGCTCCTAGTGGTAATTCACTGTAATGCCACTGACCGTATGCAGTCAGTATTTGGAAATCTCCTTTTTCATATGGTGCTTACCTGTCCATCCTATAAGCTCCACTTCCACATCATGTGACATGATTGATTGAAGCATATTTTATGTGTCAGGTGCCAGATACATTGTGTCATGCTGAAAGGTAACAGTACCTTCTCCACATCTGGGCACCTGGCAGTATTCCCAGCGAACTCCGGGGCTGCTGGAGTAGCACCAAGGCCTGTCACTCTCTCCTCCAGGATTGCGGCAGTAGTTCTCAGCGTTCCTCAGCTCAGGGATGACGTCCACAGGCAGCCTGTGAGGATGAGGATCCTGACAGGAAGAAGAACAGGACTCAAATTCACATCTTCTATGCACCAATCATGAGACTTTGTCATTTACTACTATTAACCTGATGCTTTGTGCTCCCGCAGAGCACTTTGTCACTGTGGCATAGATGGTTTTAGTTAGATGAAATTCTTAAAAATGAAAAGGTGTAGCAAATTGCCTCAAAGTGCCAGAAAGGCCTCGGACCTCAGAGGGTTAAAGGCAGTGCTTGAGGAAGAGCTGTCCGAGTTTGTTGTACTATAGAAACATGTTGTAAACATGCTGTAAAATGTTCTGTTAAATCCCCAGTCCATCCAAGCTGGGGAAAATGTCACAGCCATGACCATATTTCCATATCACCAGCCATTCAGCCCACAGCAGCCCACATTCACACCGTTGTTCTCACTACAGACAGTCTGGGGGTAAATGGTTCAGTGCTGTGCCGCTCCTGGTTGTCAGGATGTTGCAGCCTACAGTTGATCCAGACTTGTTGATCCAGTGTGTGGAGTAGTAAATGACATTGGATCAACAAGTAAATGATCCAGTGTGTGACAGCAGCCTACAGTTGATCCAGACTTAAACCATTTCCTCCGGGATAAATAACGTTTTTTCCCTCGAGCCAATCAGAGCAGGAGGCTGCTTTTCGAACAATCCAATCAGAACAGAAGTCATTTACATCTACACTTTATAGTATTAACAAAAGTGTGCAAGCACCTACACGCCTAGTGTTTCTTCTAAAATCAGGAGTATAAGGGAGTTTGTCCTCTCTTTGCTACAATAACAGTGTCCACGCTTATGAGGAGATGGCTTTACATGATGCTGGAACATTGCTGTGGGAATTTGATTGCATTCAGCCTCAGAAACATCAGTGAGGTCAGATACTGATGGTGATATGTCACTTCAGAATCTCAATCGGTACTCTAACTCATCCTAAAGGAAATGGATGGAGCTCCATCATTCCAAATAACACAGTTTCACTTCTACACAGCCCAGTGTTGGGGGGCTTGGCATCGAGGACCACAGGCTCATGAGAGCCCAGCGTATTGACTTTTCTGTTGAGATTACACAAGCTATGGGTAAACTCACATCAGAAATCCACACTTGGATACTTTGGGACACACAGTATAGTGCATCACCTTGAGACATATAGTACAAGTACGTTAACATAAACAGCCTGTTTAATTCTAAAGGATAAAAAGAGGTCGCAAACTATTTTTTTTGGTACATAAACGTACGGAAGAAAGAAAGTTTTGCCAGCACCTAAATGAATTCAGCTTAATGAACGGATTAACATCAATGGGTTTTAAATCCACTGGAGTTTCCCAAGTGGACCTAAATAAAGAGTTCTGTGTGACATTTACTCTCTGTTTAGTGAGTTTAGAGTTGATCCCTTTTACATAATTTATGTCATCTGGATATCACGCACCATATGGCAGCTTGTTTGAGTTCGTTTGCTGTTTGAAGCCAATGGCAAAGACCACAAAACAAACTGGAATGATTATTTACAAAGAAGAAAAATCTGCTCGTTTGCGCATGTATGCATTTGGGTATTTGGGTTTTGTGCATGTGTGTATGCTCGCACAGGTCCGCCGCTGCTCTTCTACCTCTCCTTCTCCCACAAGCCCACATCATACGATCCCTTGGATCTCTTTATTCAAAGATCCTCCCTAATGACTGTGAATAAGCCAGGATGCTTGAGAGGATGGCTGTATTTTTATCCCAGCTCCCCACAGGGACTAATTAAAGTAAAAGCAGATAAATATTTACCTGCCGGTCCCAGCGCTGACAGGGAATACCAGACACGGTGACATTGTGTGTTCCTTGGTAAAACCGTCCTCTGTCATTGTAGCATGTTGCTGTAGGAGTAAACACTGATCTGTATGTTACAGCAAACAAATACAACCTGCACTTTCCTGCCTCTTTTATTCAGGAACGTGAATGCTTAGTAAATGTTTGCATGCAAATATAACATGTGTAAATAAATAAGTATAAAAATCTCACTCACTTGTAATTTGGTCTTTCTTGATCTCTGTGCAACAAAAAGAGCAGTGATTTTAGAGACATGCTCTGAGACAGGGGTGCACAACTGCAGTTCTAGAGAGTCAATGTCTCACAGTTTGGTAGTTCCTCTACACAAACACACAGACTAATCCCAAAAAAATAACCGGTGAGTTGAACCAGGTGTGTCTGGGCAGGAAGATCACCAAACTGTGCAGGACCCCAGCCTTCCAAAACTGGAGTACTGTAAACCAGTACTATAAGTACTGAAGTACTGTAAGTCAAGTAGGTTTATTGTCATTTCAGCCCTATATATACAGTACACAGTGAAACAAAACACTGTCCCTCCAGGATTTTGGTGCAACACAAGAACAGAACACCGCAAGACTACAAGTGCAGATAGGACGAAATACACAGAGTGAAAGAAAAAAAAACACAAGAGCAACAAAACAACCAGACAAGCCAACATTTAGTACAATCGACAATAGCTACAGTACAAATCTGACTGAGTACATGTATTATGACAGATACTGACGGATACATGACAGCGGCGAGTTCAAAAATGCAGAACAGAGGTAGACAGCAATACATATAACTGTGCAAATATAGCAGCTGCAGGACAGAGAATGTGCAGCATAATAAATAGAGGGGCATTAACAAAGGCAATTAAAGTCTGAGAAAGGATCAGAGTAAATATGCATTGTGTTAGAAGGAGGAGAGGGACGTTCAGGGGAGGGGTGTGTTGGTTGTGTGTGTGTGTGTGTGTGGGGGGGGGTTACAGTCTATGTTTTAGTTCTGGAACTACAACGCCATATCTATAGGGCAAAAGATCAAATACATGTATGTATTGTCAGGTATTTTCTCCTGCCAGGTCTTAGGGCCTATATTATGCACAAATTGGCAGCAGGCTCCTGAAATATACAACTCTTTCTTCAGTCATCTGAGAATGTATTTAGCAATGGAGGAACAGTAGACAGCGACCTGAACTAATCTAAAACTAAATGTTTTCATGTCCAACACTGCAAGACATTTTCATGGTGCACAATTTGAACTTCACCAAACAAAACTGAAATGGACAATCGAGCTAAACTCCAAACCTCTCTTACTGACCCCAGCATTTGTACTTTCTGTAGAGTTTTCTTTTGACTTTATACTATATTTTATATTGTTCTTGTCTTTGTGTCTCTATGTGCAATCGCTGCGTAAGTAGTTTCTTCTGGGATCAATAAAGTTCTCTGATTCTGATTCTGAAATGCTCCAAGCTCTTAATGATCTTGGTGTGCAACTCTAGGCCAACCTCTAGCTTGCATTAGCTAGAACCACAAACAATGAAGAGACATTTCTCTTCTTTCAGTGACATTTCTCTTCTCAAACTGTTTTACTAAAGCATGCCGACTGAAGGATCTTAAGTATTTTTGAACAATACGAATATTTGCTACACACTGCTGAATTTTCATTAGTGCTACTGATCGGTCTTATTCCGCTAACATCCCTGAACCAGTTTACCCTGTACTGCACATTAATGTTAGTTTAATATTTTTTTTATCATGGTTAATGCAATATCCATTCGTTAACTGTTAGGATTCCTTGAATATCAAATATGATCATAATGCATGTTCTTCATATACTGATGATACACATTAAATGTTCAGAATGGCATTCCATTAATGATAACATGCCATATTGCTCATACCTATTCACATCAGTAAACTCTACTGATGTAAAAGTTTAGACCTACACTATTATCATCCGACTCTCATTACACTGCTTAACCAAACAGTAACAGCAGAGGAACAGCTACTGCACTGTTGAGGCCTTAGGCAGCATCTGTTCCATCCATACAACAGCTTGAACATAGTTTGGAGCACCTTTAAACATAATCACTAGCAAAATGCCTAATGTATTATGCATATATCTGAGTCAGGGCCTGTCAGCAATATACAATGAACGTCCATGGCACCCTTCTGGAATTTAAAGAGCCTTTATTGTGTCATGGTTGTGGACCAAAAATTAAACCGCCTCTTAATGTATCGTAATTAAAAGAATACTCCAGCATTTCTCATTCTTATCCCTTTCTCTCACTTCTGTATTGTACAGCTGATTGCAAGAGACATTTCAATGCACTTTCGAGTATGTTGTCTTAGACCTGACCCATCGGCTTCTAAGTGCGTTTGAAGTCAGTGGGTTTACTGTTGTTTTGTGAAACGCAGGCAAACGTGTTGTAATTATCATCCATGGTAACCGACTAAATGAAATAGGGACTGTAAATTGAGATTAAGTTGAAAGTATTCCTTTAATATCAACATGTGACTAAGCTTGAGTCAAGATCAATTCCTCTGGTTTTTAATAATCTATGCACAATTCAATCCTTGAAATTGACAAAGTCAATAAAAAATTAACTCAAAGTTTCTTTACAATGGTTGCGATGGGAACCAGGGCTCACAAATATAGCCATTTCATTTATTGTCCAAACTGACCTGTGAACCCACGTGTGTCTTGTTAGTTTGCATATGCATTGATAATGGTAAAATTGTGGTAAATCTAAAGTGTATATATACATACATATCTCCTCATAATCCTCTGAATATACCTGTCCACCCAAATAAAGCTATTTTAGGCCGAATCATTTTAGGCCAAATCCTTGTTTCAGAACTATTTTCAGAAAAACTCTCAGACTTCAGCCTGTGTATTCATAACCCTTTCATGCAGCAGCTTTCTGAGCAGCTTTTAGAGGCATTAAATGCCACGGACATCTGGTTTCCATCGCTGCCACTGTCAACAATTCCGACTTGGCGAATTTCTGCACAATGGCACAGTTTCACATCAAAGCAGTCTAAATGACTTTGTTTACATTTTCACAATGTATTTATGCAGGCACTTTGAAAAATCATTGGAATTCTCTTTAAACCGTGCAAGTGTATTATATCACATTGCGAAACAATTATGTAACTATAAACTAAAAAAGGGGGAAAAAAGATGGAACCAAACAAATCCACAGATGTAAATAAAAATAAAAGGCCTGTGCTGGGGAGATTTTTGGTTCAGAGTGAGGAAAGCTTTATTTCTAGAAGAGTTTTATTGAAATGGACCTTCATTACACAGCTGAGACCATCAGAAGACACTCTATGGACTATTTATGGACACTATTTATTGACATGTCAGTAAAACACTGTGAATAATAATTCATCGCTGCAATTCAGATTAGTTCTTACCCACAAAAGTCACAGCCGTACATGAGGCTGGGTCTGCCTGCAGGCTGGGCAGGGTTCCACAGTCGGGCAGAGAGATGCTCAGGCCTGGAGAAACGGCTCCCCTGTGACTCCTCTCCTCCAAAGAGCGCCACTCTTTGTAACAGTACAGCTCCTTCACTGCCACACAGTGCTCCCTGTGAACAAGTTTGGAACCAACATTCAGCACGGTACGGCAGCAGTGGGAGGGAAAAGTTTACATTTCCATAACCAACAGAGCCCAAATATATGTGGAACGAGGCAGAATACAAACATTTTCTTTATTCGACACCTCATGCGACTGAAATCAATAACAACGCCATGTGTTACATGATAATATCAATATCACCTACTTTTATATGATGTGTCTGTGAAATATGTGTCTATGATGTTGTAAAATCCAAATAGTCACTGTGGAATCCAAACAGTCTCCATCATGTATTTCTAGCTAGCCTGTGATTACACAGGCTGTTCCATCATATTATATCCTTCATCATATTAGATATTTTTGAATGTGTTGTAAAACACAAATTGTCACTGAGAAAATCTGAGAAATTCTACCTCAAATTATTGTATTATATCCTGCATTCTACAAGCAGTGATATCTACATCATAATATATCCTTCATCATATTATTACATTTCACAAAAACATTGTTTTCCCACACACTTGAATCAAAATAAAAATAAAATAAAGTTTTGATGACATTACTATGTACCAAACGATAGTAACCAATAATACAGTGTTTTGCCTCCCCTGTACCACAACCCATTTCTCTATAACCTCAGAAAGCCACGTTTTCATTCTTTTCTAGCTCTAAACACACCTGAGCCAGGTCATCTATATACATGGGTCTATAGCGCATCTCTCCATCAGAGGTTGGATTTT
Organism: Alestes dentex; assembly: GCA_037576975.1. NCBI lineage: Eukaryota > Metazoa > Chordata > Actinopteri > Characiformes > Alestidae > Alestes > Alestes dentex. The sequence goes on along the minus strand of JBBIGA010000035.1, from coordinate 2,949,646 downwards.
GGTTAGCTTTACCTGCAGACGGGTTTGGGAGAGGGTCCCAGGCCGGAGGGACTGCAGTCCTGGAAGGCACTGTGGCAGAGCAGAGAGCGAGCGGCCGGCCGGCACAGAGCGCTCCCCCAGTCCAGGTCCTCCCAGCTCCGGGCCTGCAGCTCCTGACCCTCCTCCGGCTCCGGCAGGGAGTAGCTAAAGAAGACGAGCACATCCGGCCTCAGCACGCCCCGACACACCTCGCCCCGATACGTACTGCAGTACCCAGCACTGCTTTTATACAGCCTGCAGGAATAAACATCTTCAGCTATTAAGACATGAGAGTACTCGTGAATTTGAAGACAGTTAAAGGGAGAACATGTCTTGTCACTGTATTTCTTAGAATACTGTTGTTGTTAACAAGACCCCATATCTCCAAAATGGAAATGTACTCTCCTACCTTGTGGTAATGTCATGTTAACAGGATTTTAGATCATTTGATTTGGTCCATTTATCATTAAAATGTAAACATAGGGTAAAGAAGCGAGTGTTTTCAAATGCTACAAAACAATAAGTTACGAGGTTTTGCTACACTGTAAAAATGTCAAAGTAGTAACCAGACTGACTGTGTGTTTGGAGTGAATTATATTTTTTATACAGTGTCTCATATTCTGCTGTTGTGTTCTCTTATGTTCAGTGAACTCCAGGTACGTTTGTAAGTTAAAACCCCACTTTTCGTTTGTTAATTTTTGTAACCCATATGTTACCTGTCAGTCGTTGTCTGGTGAGAAGCTTCACCATCTTTTGAAACTGGAATCGTCTTGCTATTACTTTTGTAAGATAAAATGACTTGTAAGATAAAATGGCTGTTTTAGGATTTGTTAACATTTTTGATGGGCACTCTACATGAGTCTCTAATAATGTGTTTCCCAAATGGTGAGTAAATTGAATAGAAATACAAAAGAGACATGATGTATTTCTAAAACACCCCCAAAACCAAATAACAGGTGAATCAATCCAGGTGTATTGGAGCAGGGAAATCATCAAACTGTGCTGGGCAGGAGTTGGGCAACCCTGGATTAAATTCACCTGAATCATGGAAAAAAGTATGTTTTATTCATTATTAAGTTTTTTTTTGTATTATTATCAATTATTGTGGAAGAGTTCATTTCTGAAGAGTTGAATAAAATGTGGATATTTTAGCACCTTTCGCAATGTTCCTTCTTCTGAAGTCCAATAAGTACGTCATCGTGTCAGTTTGGAATACTAGCCGAATTTAAATATTTGTCTCATTTCAAATATATTTGTCTCATTTCAAGAATTTTGAAAGCAACTCTCTGCTGAGCGATACTATGATTCCGTTATGATTGTGCATCCCTTTGCTAAAAGGAATGTTAAGTCAGAGTTCATACTGAGGGGAATGCATTTCAAGCGTCCTAATGCGTCTGCTCTGAAAGCATCTCAAGAGCACTGGCTTGCTGGAGTGTGTACAGTATGCATACACACTGGACTAGAACAAAGCACAAAGCACATGACTCTTTTATTCTACTTAACGGACCTCTAATCACGGCCAGATGTCAAATGTGAAGCAGGTTTATTCGAGTTCACGTGTAACTAGGACCATATGGTGCGGGCAGCTCATTGTGCAGCCGCGGTACATTACGGGCCGCTTATGTATATGTTTACATTCACTCCACTCCACATTGTTCCTTTTCCCGGTGGCGAGTTAGCCGCCAGCATGAAACACATTATCAAGCTGCCAGACTCCATAACGGTCAAACATGTAGGTCGTAAGACTTTATCAGGCCTCCTTCCTCCTACTTAAGGAATTTTGCAGCCCGTTACTAAGGTTCCGCATCATAATTTAAGCCAAATCCAAGACGGAGTGCTGGGCTTAATGCCTGTGGCTGGGATTACCAGACGACTGAACTGAAACATTGGTAAGAAGCAAGAAATAATACATATAAATTCATATTTATCACAGGGATTTAGTACACCGGAGTATATGGAATAAAGATTATACAGTAAAATCCCCAGTGATGAATGAAGTTACGGATAAACGTATCAAATTCGGGACTTAGGAGCAGCTGGAATCAAGCATAGCAAAGTGTGTGACCTTGTAGTTAATGGTGTTTGTATTGTGAGATATTCTTACCTCCACTCTATGGGAAAAATGCAGGATCCAGAAACCAGCAGCAGGAAATGGCCCAAGAAGAAAGAAAAAGTTAAGCAGTCTCTCCTCAGCCATGACAAAGAATTATACATCCAGTCTGTAATGCAGGCCATACTTGTGATGTTGTGCTTGGCCTGCAGTGTGTGTGTGTGTGTGTGTGTGTGTGTGTGTGTGTGTGTGTGTGTGTGTGTGTGTGTGTGTGTGTGTGTGTGTGGCCAAAAGAACAGGTGTGAACTTTAACGCGTCTGGACAGTTAGAGAGGGTGTTGGTAAGAACCCACTTTGTGGGTTCTCATTTCCCTGTAAAAGCAGCTGTATACAAAGGTTAGAACAACCCTAGTCCAATTTCACATATTGTTGGTTTTTTGTAGTTTAATGTACTGGGACACATTTAGGCTTTTTTCCTTGTATGTGAAATTCAGCAGTGTTTATATATCAAATGTGCAGGATTGTGTAGAGGTTGCACTTATTGTTTCTTGAAAATCAGCAAAGTATGTCATATGAATTAGGGTGCCCAGACTTCCGCATGGGACCGCACATGATAAAGATGTTTTAGATTAGCAAAACACTTCCATAGCCGTTTATATTTATATTTATATTTTAATATAGTAAATCATTAAATTTGTTCTCCTATGATGGACGGACCACCTGTAAGGGTGCACTACTTGTGCTATGAGCACTGGGGTAGGCTCCAGAACCCCCCAAACACACACACACACACACACACACACACACACACACACACACACAAAGACACATAAACACACACACCCAACTCTGACTGGGACAAGCTCTTCAGATAATGAAGTTTATTTCCACTTGCTGATCCACTTTACTATGGCCAGCGTGGGCATGCACATTTCCCAGCTACTCTGGGGTAACTTTGAGGGGACAAAGTTTCTGAAATGTATCATCGGTAAGATGTTGGGTAAGACAGGGTTAACCCATTACAATGTATTTTTGATCCTGAAACTACACTGTGTGTACTTTGCAGCGTGTGACTATTTACAAGACCGAAGTGTGTTTGGTTAAATGGTAAAGAACAGCTTTCCTAACAAAGGAGGCCTGACTGAAATAACAGTCTTCAGCAAATAAACACACACACACAGACACACACACACACACACACACACACACACACACACACACACACACACACACACACAGCTGATGATCCTCAAAAAACCTCAAAGCAATTCCATTAGCTGAAGCAGCTAGACAAGCATGCGCTTATAAACAGAGTACCAGTGTGGTCTACAGCCATCCATTCCACAGACTTATTCAGAGAGTGAGAAACCACAGGCCTCAAATATTAGACGACAAAATTATCAACACAAGGGCCACATCATAAACTCCATCTACTCATCAAATATATTTCTCAGTGTTGAGACTGAGACTGAGTCTCATAAATTTTCATATATTTTCTCCCATATATTTAGGGCGAGGCATAGTGAGAGTGTTTGGATTTATGAGCATCACACATAGACGCATGTGTGTGTGTAATGTTGATAAAGGTATATTTATATGTAGATTCACTGACTGTTATAGCGCTTGAAATTTATATTGAACACGTCCGAGTGCTTGGTTCCTGTCACTAGCATTGTTAATAAACTCAAGTGAGCCAGTTTCTCTACACTGAATCATTTCACATCAAACGACCCTTAATGACTGAATTATGCACAATGTTCAAGAATCTGTGAAACTGCCTTTAAAGGAAGGTACGTGAGAAATACACAACCATGTATATAGTAAAATGAGAAGTAATTTTCTAGCTACAAGACATGATACCAATCAGCCAAGACAGTCCAAATTGTGCTTTTTTACCTCAGCACTGGAGTTGTGAGACTATGGGGAAAAAAAATAAGAGACCACCGCAAAAATGTTCAGTTTTTAGTTTTTAGGAACTGCTGACAATATTTCTCCTGGTTTCCCAATAAAAATATTGTTCTTTAAAGAATAACTTAAAGGAAATGGCATTACATCAAAATAACAGCTCCAGTGCTAAACCAAAGAAGTAAAATGTGCAGCAAGAAACAAAACATCTGAACTAAGGGGAAAATTGTGTAAATTTGCAGAATTATTCTTTAAACAGTAATCCCGGTTTTCAGTGAAGATGTCTATCCAGGATGCCCGTGCTGTAACCTCACCTGCGATGGTGATCCTGGCTGTAGCTTTGACAGTGTTGGCTCCTCCGCTGTGCTGGTTAGTGGCCTGGCAGGTGTAGAGGGCCGGTTTATTAACCACCATTCTCAGCACTGACTTGATCACTTCACCAACCAGGGTCTCCTCTACTGACGCCCCCATGATCTGCAATTGTGAAGGAATTTTGGAGTTATATAGTTATATAGTTGCGATACTGAGAAAGTGAACTGTAGGCCCGTTTACAGTATAAATACATACACATAAACTCAACTGCGGACCCCTAGAGTCTGAATTTAGAGGCAAATGATTTTGAATGCATGTTTTCAAAAATATCCTTCGACCCAAAAAAGTAGCTCCAGCAGCTTATAGAATATTATTCCTTAGCAGTGATGGTGGAATATTACATTAATAGAAAAAATACCATTATGCAGAAATAACTAACTGAATAAGACTTAATGTTCTCAAAGATAAAAAATAAGGTCAAAAATAAGAGACCACTGCAATATATTTTTAAATCAGCATCTCTATGAGTATTACAACCATTCCATGCCAGTGTCTGTTAAATTCCTACACAAGCACCTCATTCTGCTTTATGAGGTACTGACTAGTGATCACCTGAATCACATCTTATGTAATAAGATAAGATAAGATAAGAAAAGAACGTGGACAGTACAAAGTTAAGAGCAGCATAAATTAAGAAAACAATAGAATAGAATAAAATACTACATCAACAGTACAATGTAAAATGTACACTAAACAATCTAGAAATATAAATACGGACATCTGTATTATAAACTATATACATAAATGCAGTGTTGTGCATGAACGCGCTCAATGAATGCCGTTCATTGAACACATTCCTATTTTTTGTGAACGCTGAACTGAACGAGGCAGTTTACAAATTATGAACGTAACCGTGAGTGACGTTCACTCTCTTAAGCTTAAGCCTGCGAATGTAAAACGTGAACTGCATTCATTGTTATTAGGTCTAGATAACATGGCCATTAAATGTTAGGTAATGTCTGAAGGCACGAGAAGTGATTGAATTACGAATAAAACAGTTTCTGATCAAAAATGATTTATTGTGCAGCCCTAATTGTGGAGCTTCAGTCTGGTGGTGGTGGTTCAACTGCATCAGTTGAGCTGAAATGTAAAATTATAACTGATTAAACATAAAATATGAAGTTTATACTCTTTTTAATAAGGGGTTCATTCAAAAATAAGGGGTTTCTTCAAAGGTAAAATAGGGATAAAAAGGTGGGGGTATTGTTTTTTATTGAGTGTATTGTTTTTAACTTTCCACTTTTCAACCCTTTCATTCATTTTCTGTAACCACTTAATCCTTACTAGGGTCGCGGGTACCCGGAGTCTTTCCAGGGGTCTATGGGCGTGAGGCAGGGACTCGCCCTAGGCGGGGCACCAGTCAACCACAGGGCGCGCACACACACACACACACACACACACAGCCAATTTAATTTTGTGGACATTGTGCACAAAGCGAGCTCCATAAAGACGTGGCTGGATGAGTTCAGTGTGGAAGAACTTGACTGGCCACACAGAGTCCT
>JBBIGA010000035.1:2866356-2941953 GCA_037576975.1 Alestes dentex | reverse complement strand
TAACAAAAATGTAGGTGTTCCACAGACAATGGCATGATCCGTGGTAAAGTGAACAACCCCAGGACTATGGTCGGTTTCATTTAGGTTTTTGAGAATCTTTTATTTTCTATCAGAAACCAGACTTTCAGGACACACCACCTTCATTGTGTTTACAAATCTCTGCCTCTGCTTTTAGGAGCTTTATATTTTGCACAGTACAGTCACTGTGTTCTTCTTGAGGCATCTCGTCTTGGCAAATACATCCTGGGCTGGCAAACACAAAGGAGCATTTTTGGATCATTTTTGTTTCTTGTGTGGGCATTTCATTTCTCGTTTGTGCAGCTTTTGGAAAACACAAACGCCAAGAACAAAATAAAAAAAATCTGGATACATGTGGCCTTATTTTCCTTAGTTAACTACCTATTAGTTCCTGTCTGTAAGAACAGGCCCAGTATAGTAGTAGAACAGTAATAAGTAAATAAAACTGTCCCATAACTAGTTGAATAAATCCTTGTGATGACGAATGTTGGATTCATTGATAAAATCAGTCCAAGTTTTATTCTAAGTTTGCATTTTGGAGTGATCCAGAGATGAATCCAATAGAAATGTGTGATCACATTATAGGTGAGATGTATGGAGAATGTATATGTATGTGACTGTGACACTTCCATTTTCTTCCTGTTTAATGTAGATTATAGTGAGTTTGACAGCAGGACACTCAGAGCCCCGCGGCCGAAGGCCATTATTGAAGAGAGCTCCAGCCTGTTTCGCACCAGGAGTGACGCCTCTCTGGTGAAGAAGAGAGTGAAGAACAAGGAGGAGGAGAGGCACAGGGACAAACAACATCGCTTCTCCATTAACGGCCATTTCTATAATTACAAGGTCTGAGAACTGAGACTGAGCAAACCTGGTGTTCACTAGTGGCACATAAAGTGATTCTGTGATACTCTTTATATAGAAGTTACCCGGGTTTTTGTTGATGCTCGAGGTGTCAGATGTTGTGCTGAGCTTTTTTTTGGTGTTTCTGTGTCACGTAGAATCAAACTTATTGGAACTTGAAACATGTAATAATATTAACCGTTACGGGAGTCACATGCAAGTGCCCTTAAAGAACCAAAATGCCCAAATTTATTTTATTTTGGGTCTTAGAAACAAACAGAAAAAAACACAAGATCTCTGAACCCAGGAGAACTTTCAGGATTGCAAATGGCGAGTGTGTAGGAGAGCAAACACCGGTTTTAGACCATTTTTATTTGTTAAAATCAAATGAGGGTTAATGAGCTGATAAACATGTGCATGACAGGATGACTGTCCCAAGCAAAACACTAAACTAAAATCTCTGCTTTTTCAGACTTCAATATTTACGCCCACATACGGAGCCACCACAAACGTCCGCATCAGCAGCAGAATGAAGACGCACGAGGTCATCAGCCAGCTCTTACATAAATTTAAGGTACGACATCATTTAAGGTACGACATCAGTAATTAGCAAACGTCGGAGACCGCTACTTGTTTATTCACTTCATTTTCAGTTATGGCCATTATAAGCTTCTAACCCAGAGTGCGTTATAAAATCTGTCAGTGTTTAATTTGTCCACTCTTTGCTTTTGTGCCCGTAATGTCACTTTAAATCTCACATCTTTCCAGTATTAAACCCACCGAGTCACAGCCGAGTTCTTCCAATAAAAGCTGTTCCCGCAGCTCTCACTGGCTTTATGTTCTCCTTCAAAGAGACACGAACAACTGCCCACACAGACCTTAGCAGCTGCATACACTTCTCTCTCATGTTCATGTAAATTGGCCAAAGGAGAGATTTCTGAGGCAATTAACGAAAATTAAATTCCACTCTCTTCAGATCTGAGAAAATCCACAGGTGAGACAGTGCTGTGGGTCTGAAAAGATGTGTGGGTGTCCAAGAAACTGTCACTGAGAAAACTGAAATTGGGATTAACTTGGATCATGAGAAGCAGAAAATGCAAATTCCAGGACTGAACTGGGGGAGTTGACAAGAACTGTGGAAAAAAAATCACAGGTTTCGAATGTTCAAGTTGATTACAAATCTCCTGCAATAAAGACAAAGGGTGGACACATTATAGACTGCGATATGTGTCATCTTTATATTTATATTTATATTAATGTGGTCTCAGACTTTTGCACAGCACTGTACATTATCAAAAATGCATCAGGCTTAATGATAATATATATACAGCCATGGAAAAAAACACTTTTCTCTTTTTTCTGTTCACTGTTTGTATAGTTTGCGGCAGTGTGTGTGTGTAAAATGCACAGGTTGCTATTCTTTTGTTTGTAGCGCAGCTTTTCTATGTGCTGTTTTCCAGCAGCTTCACTTGATTCAGTTTCTGATGGGATGAAACAGAGCTCACACATGCACAATATGATATTAACATCACTATTTTAATTGTTGTCATTGTAAAATAATGGACGAGTGGTGTGTAGTTTGACATTTCCAAGATATAATAAATTATTCAAATGTATTATTTAAAATTTTTCTCCAAACATTTTTTTGTTTGGAATTTTAAATCTAGTGTGGTCAATAGTGTATAAAACAATAGTGACATGCACATTTTACACAGACACACTCCCGCAAATTACAAAAGCAATAACTAGAAAAAAAATTATGCTGTCTCTTATTTTTTTCCATGACTGTATATACAGTGTATGTATAGAGAGAGTGGCAGAGGGAGATACAGATCTGTAAGCTTGCATGTGTTGATGTTCAATCTCTTTTTTGCAGATAGAAAATGATCCAAGTGAATTTGCCTTGTATTGCATTCATCAAAGTGGAGGTATGTGCACTTTAAAGTTTTGTGTGAACCAATACTCTACATGCCTGAATAATTCTTCACACACACTTGCTCATCCAGCGTATCTTCAAAAATCAAGAGTATAAGGGATGTTGTTTGCTTTGCTGCCCCTACTCTTTTGGGAAAGCTTTATACCGGAGCATTTCTGTGAGGATTTGGTTGCATTAAGCCATGAGATCATTGGCGAAGTCAGGTACTGACGTTGGATGATTACTTCTGGATCACAAACAACGTTCCAGCCCATCTAGCCCCCTGCTCCCCAATGCTAAGGAGCTTTATACCCCTTCAGTTGACATGTGACCTTAGCCTTATGTGCGGCTGCACTATTGCATCTTGTTCTATTAGCAGTGCTTTTCTGTGCTTATACAAACTCTGTGTGTGTGTGTGTGTGTGTGTGTGTGTGTGTGTGTGTGTGTGTGTCTGTGTGTGCACCTGAAAAACCTTATCAGTAATGGGCAGAGATTGAGCCTAGTCCTGAACTGCATTTTCCTTTCAATAGAGAATCTCTATTCGTAATGCTGTCCTAACCCCCCCCCCCCTTTCGTAATCTTGGTCTTGGAATAGTCTAGAAAGTTCAAACAGTGACATTTTAGGGTATTTTAATCCTATACTTTCATTTAAAGAGACAGTTCAAAAGCCAGTTTAATTGCTTACTTTTGAAGACCGACTGTGTCTCAGTTTGTGTTCATGTTTGCACAGGAGTGGCGAAGTGAACAAGTTTCCATCTGTTTATTCAGACCAGCTCAAGGCTGTGTTTTGTTTAACCAGCACCTCACCCAGGAGCTTTTCAGTTGCCATATCCAGAGGCTCCAAGGGCCTAACAGCTCCTTCTGTGTGTGCGCTCACTGCCTGACATCATATTAGGGCATGTTTTTCGTTCCGAGGCACATTGTGTGCTCCATGCCTTTTTCGGTTTATCAGTAACATATGAGTTTGCACTTCCAGTTCTGATGTTTCTGGTCTGGAACATCTGTTAGTTGAGGTCAAATGGTTTTATCACATAGGCTCACACTTCCTAAGGCTTGAATATGGAACTGATAGGAAATAAATGGTTTTCTGAAGAAACAAGGCAAAAGTACAGCAAAAGATAAGCTACACTATATGGACAAAAGTATTAGGACATACCTCTTAAGTGAGGGTTAGGCCCCTTATTTCCCACAAAGTTCACTCTGTAGAGCATTTATGAAGTCAGGCACAGATGTTGGATGAGAAGGCCTGGATCATAGTCTCCGTTCCAGTTCATCTCGAAGGTGTTAGGTGGGGTTGAGGTCAGGGCTCTGTGGGGCCCAGTCAAGTTCTTCCACATGGAACCACGTCTTTATGGAGTTCGCTTTGTGCACTGGGACACAGTCGTGCTGGAACTAAAAGGTTCTTTTTCAAACTGTGTCCATAAAGTTGGAGGTGTGGCGTGTCTTGGTCTGCTGAAGCATTAAGATTGCCTCTCACTGGAAGTAAGGGGCCACCTGAATTTAGTAATTAAGATGTATGTCCCACTACTTTTGTCCATATAGTGTATTTTGGCATAGTAGCTGAAGTGCAAAACCAAATGAGCATATTTTCACCATCAAATGCATCCGGTCTGATCTACTACATCTGGGATGTGAAGGAAAATGTGTAAATTTGATTCATTCCTCTGATATGCAACCAACTCTAACCTGTATTTATTTGATCCATTATTTAAAGAAAGAAGAAAGCTAAGCAGCGCTGATCTTCCGCTGTGGGAACGTTTTCTTCAGGGACCTTCAGAGAACATTATGAGAATTTTTCTCATGGACACAGATGAAGAAGAAGTTAGCATGGAAGTAAGTCTAGTTCTACAATACCTTCTATTACATGTCACGTATACATTATTAGTTACTAAACTTTTTAATGGTTTATTAGGTGGCACAATATGTCAATTTAGAGCTGCCCATTCTTCAGGGAGTTCTGCTGAAGCTGCAAGAAGAGGAGAACCAAGAGATACAGAACGTTATCTCAAAGTGAGTCTTACTGAGAAATGCACTTGGAGATTTTTCAAGCGCCCAAGATCATCCACTGCTTATAATTAGTGAATTTAGTTATTTTATGGTGCACCTATTATTGACAATGATGTACAGCTGCACGCACACTTACACACACATCTTCTATACTGTCCATTAAGGGCACTACCAAGAGAATAAGATGCTCTATAGTAGCCAAATTGAAGTCCGAAGTCACCATGTACACTATAAGGACAAAAGTATTGGGACACACCTGTTGGTCAGGGTTTGGGTTTGGGCCCCTTACTGTCAGTGAAGGACAATCTTAATGCTTCAGCATGCCAAGACATTTTGGACAACGCCATGCTTCCAACTTTGGGGACAGTTTGAGGAAGGTCCTTTTCTATTCCAGCATGACTGTGTCCCACTGCACAAAGCGAGCTCCATATAGACATGGTTGGATGAGTTCAGTGTGGAAGAACCTGACTGGCCCACACAGAGCCCCGACCTCAACCCCATCCAGCACCTTTGGGATGAACTGGAATGGAGATTGCGAGCCAGGCCTTCTCATCCAACATCAGTGATTGAATCTCGCAAATGCTCTACAGAATGAATGGACACACATTCCCACAAAATCTCCAAATCTTGTGGAAAGCCTTCCAAGAAGTGTGGAAGCTGTTATAGCTGCAAAGGGGGGACCAACTCCATATTAAAGTCTATGTATTTGAATGGAATATCGGTAAAGTCCCTGTTGGTGTAATGGTTATGTGTCCCAATACTTTTGTCCATATAGTGTATGTCAGGTATCAACTAGTGGGATCTAAAGCCCCTAACAATGGGCTGTTGAGCTGTGGAGTGCTGGAATGATGGAATGACTTTTATGATCCAGAATTAATCATCCGGCATCAATACCTGACCTCTCTAATATTCTTGTGCTTGAATGCAATCAAATCCTCACAGCAATGTTCAAACATCTGGTGTCATTCTCAGTGTTGTAGAGTGCCACAAAGGGCCCCTCTGTGCAACAGCATACTCCTAATACTGTTATATTGGTACTAGTAATTCACTCAACAGTAAGTTATTTATATATAGTATTAAAAAAATTAATATTTTGTATAGAGTATATTCTGCAGGGTTTTCACTGGATTTATTTAGACTTTATATTTGATATTGTTCTTGTTTCTGTGTGTTTGTGCAGTTGTATCATGAGCAATTTCCTCCAGGATCAATAAAGTTTTCTGATTCTGATTGACTTCAGAAAGCATGTTGATTAAACAGGTGTCTACAAACTTTTGGACACAGTTTGAGTAGCAACAGCAATGGTTAATGGCCGAATCGGCACTGTAACTGAAAACACTTTGAACAGCATGTTATGTACATGAAGCTCATGATAACAGATAGTAACAAACTGTTCTCTTTTATCGTGCAGGTACAGACAACAACACGTTCTCCTGTCACACTGCCTGACTTCAAAGCTAACATCCAAGACAGAGACGACTGTGTGAATCACAGCATAGTGGGTGACTGAAGTACTTTTTCAAATCAGTTCCACCCATGGATTAGCAACTAGCACTACACTATGGACAAAAATGTTGGACTCTCACACCAACATGGACTTTAATGACACTGCATTTAAATAAATAGACTTAAATATGGAATTGGTCCCCCTTTTGCAGCTTCTTGGAAGGCTTTCCACAAAATTTTGGAGTTTTTGTGGGAATTTGTGTGTAGAGCATTTAAGAGGTCAGGCACTGATGTTGGACGCGAAGGCCTGGCTCACAATCTCCGTTCCAGTTCATCCCAAAGGTGTTGGCTGGGGTTGAGGTCAGGGCTCTGTGTGGGCCTGTCAAGTTCCACACTGAACTCATCCAAACATGTCTTAATGGAGCTTGCTTTTTGCACTGGGACGCAGTTATGCTTCCCCAAACTGTGTCCACAAAGTTGGAAGCATGGCGTTGTACAAAATGTCTTGGTCTGCTGAAGCATTAAGATTGTCTCTCACTGGAAGTAAGGGGCCTAGACCAAACCCTGAAAAACAGGTGTGTCCCAATACTTTTGTTCACAATGTTTTATACTACTGAGTAGAATAATGCAATTCTACATAAGTTTTAAAAACTGTAGCAGAATTATTGTTTCATATCTCTTATTTATTTTATGTTGATTTTCTTGTGAACTACTTGTCAATGAAGATCTCCATGTTGTACTACAATCTGTAGTGGAGTTTGAGTGGGTGCTTTGGGTGTCACATGTCTCGAACAATACAGACAAGCTTGGAGAGAGCATTACTCATAATATAGCACTTTTTAATGAATTTAGTCTTTGAAATGTGAAGTTCATTCATCTATTCTGTAAAGGCAAAGTGGTCCTTTTACACAGAGTCACACAAGAACCCGAGGAATCAGTAAGGAAAGGGTCAGATTGATCAGACGCTAGAAGACACTGCTGAGAGAGTCCAAAATAAAAAATAAATAGTATCATTGGGAGCACTCATTTTCTCAACACGGAGTAGCATAAATTAGATCAACACTACTGTTGAATTTTAAAACAGGGTTCAGCTCTAGTTGCAGGACTTTCTTACAGTGACTTTTGTACATTCATGACAGCAGTGACCTCACATAACTAATGAGATGCTCAGTCTACTGACCAATCAGCACTTAATAAACAGCAGTGATGCATGGGTCAGAGTTTTTGATTTATGAACTGTGTAGACAGTTCATTAACAAGCAGTTATAAATAACTTATAACAGTCGTCATACATTGATGCAGGCTCACTATTAGCCAAGATCTGTTTTTTCAAAGGTAGTAGCATGTTAACAAAGACCTGATGAAGCTGACAGTTAAACATTCTGCCTGAGAAAGAGACAAGATAAGCGCAGTAACTAGCAAGATCTGAGATCCTACCAAATAGAGCTTGCATTAATATATGACAACTTGCTTATAACTGCTTATTAATGGTTTATAAACTGTCTACAACTTAATTAACAACCTAATAATACATTATTTATGAAACCTTTATCCACCCTTTATAACCCTATATCTTTTAATAAAGTGTTAATGGGTTTTTTATGACTCGCCCGAACTGTCATGAGAGCCACTGTGCCTAACCCGAACCATAAAAATATTTAAGGAATGGCCCAAACTTGACCCGACCTACAGTGTTTAAGTTAGTTATTTGTAACTTGGAACTGCTTTGCTGATCCATGTAGTACTTTCTTCTTATTTTAGTGCAAAGAGAAGATTGGAAAAGGCCGAATATAGTGAGTGGCCATAAAAGTAAGTTCTAAGTTCTAAGTTTAATGAAAAGGCAGCCTGGTTATTGGTTTATTTGTTCATACACTATTCTGTATACTGCTTAATGTCACAGTGCTCAGATTTTGGATAATAAGGTGTGTGTGGTTTTGGATAATAAATGTTTGGATACTGTAAGTCAAGTTAAATCAAGGTTATTTATATAGCACATTATCATGCACAAAGATCATTCAATGTGCTTTAGGGGAATAGAATAAAAACTAAAATCTTCTACTTTCGGCTGCTCCCGATTAGGGGGTCTCCACGGCGCATCAACCGTCTACACTTCCTTCTGTCCTCTCCATCTTCCTCTCTCCTCAGCATCCTTCTCCCAACACACTCAGAGGCTCTCCTCAGAAAAATGTATTAGTCAACCTGCTTTGCTATATTTTATCATTCATATAAACAGTACGCTGTGTCCAGTACAATGTGTATGCGTTTCAGTGTATGAAGGAAGTGTGTGTGTTTATCAGTAATGAACAGGCTCCAGCTGAGGAGGGTTATCAGCCCCGTTATCTTTAGAAGAGTTCTGTAATGCTGAGGTGACGGGGGACAGTCCAGTCAACTACCGCAATTCCTTACTTCAGTTCCTCTTTTCTGTTGATGTCTAGAGAGGTGACACAGTGTCCAGAGAAGTTGATTCTAAAAAATCCATGTAACTCGTCTTGTTTTAGAACTCTCTTGTCAGAGCGCTCTCAGTGCCCTGGGAGCAGACCTGCTCTATTTGCCTGGCAAATATAATAAACTTTGCTCGCTTTAAAAGTCTCTCTGATCTTGAGTCTTGAGTCTCTGGAACACGGTTTAATAATTTTGCCGTAACACGAACCAACACAACCTCACCTCCCCAAAAGTCCACCCTCGTCACTCCCAGGGCAATTCTTAACATTTTCAGCTCTGCCACCACCAGCTCTGCTTGCTCCCTTTTTATCAGTGCCGCTGTCTCCAAACCATCAAACCAGACAACATAGCTGGTCTCACTACCGTCTTCAACACCTTCCCTTTCACTTCTGCTGGTACCTGCCTGTTGCAAGTTACTCCTGCTGCTCGCTCTTCTCCACCCATTCCACCACACAAACCATTCCTGACACTCTTCTCTTCCCATTCCACCACACAAATCACTCCTGCCACTCTTCTCCACACATTCCACCACACAAACCATTCCTGCCACTCTTCTCCACTCATTCCACCACACAAATCACAGAAAACATGAAAATCAATAAAACAAGACCGAGTGCTAATTTTAAAAGAAGGTGCAGGAGAATAGTGAGGTTTTTAGCAGCTTTATCAATATTGTGATCTTTATCATTATTATTTAGGTTTCTTGCCCATTATGATCCCCTTACTGCAACACTCTTCTACTGTAAAGGAATGGAAATCCAGTTTGTAAAAGAAATGAAGATTGTGTTGCTTGGAGACGGATGGGAAAAAATATCTCAGGACTGTAAATGCCTAATGTTGCTCCAGCTGGTGCATCGCCACAACTCTTTTTTCCCAAAGACCTTCAATCACTATTTTTACAAAGAAATTTCCAGCAGACAAGATGAAAGCTATCATCAAAAATGCTGCTGATGCATTGGTTACCATGGACAATTCATCTTGTGTTCAATACAATAACGACACAGAGTGGAAAGTCATATCTTTTTTAATTCCATGACTTACAAATTCATTTCCATTTCCAAGTCTTACAAAATCTTTAATATCAAAATATGAATTCCCTTCCAGAGGGAGCATTTGTGTTTAAGTACATCAATACATCTCAGATCATTCCCTACAGTGAAACAGTGAAACATCACCCAAGAGTGAGGAGAACCCTGCACTCCAGCTGCAACCTCCTTCAGGAGAGGTTAAGTGGGGGTACAGTCTGTTCACACTCAGGTCCACAATCAAATCAGCATCATTTCTCACAAGAGATATTGTTCACCCTGTATTGATCGTTCCTCGGGTTGTACTCCACCTCGAACTGGCAGGTCAGGCGCTGAACACAGTAAAGAAAGAGGTTTGAGAAGAAAAGGCTGTGAATGGCTGCTTAAAGACTGTTGGATAGAAAACAATGATAGAAAACATGATCAGATCAGTAATGATGTTTTAAAAAGTACCTTTCGTCCTAAAGTGCAGTTCTCCAGGTCTGCCGGTTCTGTTTTCAGACATTTTGTTTTTGCCATGGTCGTCTTGATGTTGAAGTTGATCATGTTAGTGACCTGCAGGCACAAGGAGACTGTAAAATAAATGACCACAGTCCAGACTCTTATTATTATTGTCATTATTATTATTATTATTACTAGCCTTTCAAGACACTCAAGGACACCTTACAGACGAGTCATCCAGAGATGAGTTTAATGAATAATAAAAAAAGAAGACAAATAAAATTGGAAAGTCAATAAACTAATATATATAATAAAATAATATATATATATAAAATCACAGGAGCGCAAAACTAAGCCTGGGTGCAGTCTAGGGACAAGATCAAAGAAAGTAAGCAAGTACTAGAGTGCTAGGCTCTGCAGTTGGACGGTTGTGGGTTAGAAGATGAGTGTAGGTTGTTGGATGAGAAGGCCACACCAAACTCATCCAGCCATGCATTTATGGAGCTTGCTTTGTGCACTGGGGCACAGTTATGCTGGAATAGAAAAGGAACTACTCCACTCTGTGTCCACAAAGTTGAAAGCATGGTGTTGTTCAAAATGTCTTGGTATGGTGAACCATTAAGTTTAGAAATAAGGGGCCTAGCTCAAACCCTGAAATTGCCTCAATACTTTTGTTCAGATATTGTATATATGTACATATGTATAGTTGTCTTCAGTCAGTTTGAGTGGAAATGATTGGACCTGGTCAGAGAGATCAATGCTGTACCTGTGTTTGTGCCGACAAAATGTCCAGAAGCTTGAAGTACTTCTTGGCCTTGGATTTCATGTTGAACCTCTCCACAGCTTTCTTCGCTGCTTCTTGGACATCTGATCTTTCAGGGTGGATTTCAGTCCAGCCTCCCAGGGGCTCCACGTTTACTTAAAGAGGACAGGATATGCAGTCAAACGTCTACAAGCAGAATGTTAATGCCTTCTTTTCGCAAGCACCACTGGTTAATCATGCCGCATTTTGAATGACTAAACTCTCAGTAACTTGTCATTAACACATATGTGTGGTCAGTTAAAGATAGGTGACATATTTTTGCATTTTAGCATTTAACTTATGACCATATCACATAATCTGTCAGAAAAAGATTATGGTCTGACAAAGTGTGCTTAAAAAGTGATCAGAAAGTGTATACATACACATCATTATAATGTATAGTGTACATATTAAACAGTGTTGTGCGTAGGTTTGGGCTCCTCTCACTACAGAGAACACACTTGACTTTTACAACAGGGTGTGTACTTATTTTCACATGATCTCATTGAATAGGGGTCCCAAAAAGACGACATTTAAAAATGCGTGTTATTTTAGGAAAGAAAATGACCAACTAAGTGACCATTCCAAGATTTTTTTTCCTTTGAAAGGATTTTTAAAGAGGCAGCTGCTGTGTTTCAGAACAGAATCATTTGAGCAGTTTCTTCACAGGCTTCAGCAGATTCTCATTCGAAATGCCTGTGGACACTTCGGAGCTCATGATCCCATCAATAAACATGAGCTCACCAACACCTGGGTTAGAGAAACTGCCCCAGGCTGATGTTTCCAAATGAACACTTTTATTTATTTAACTTAATTTTCATCTCCGGGAGTTTCCAAGTCTTTTTTAGGACCCTTGTGTGTATTTATGAATTATATCTTCAAAAACTTCATTTGTTCAGAAGACTCATCTGTTTAGAGAGCATCTCCTCTCTTGATGCACTATCTATCTTCTTGCATTCCTCCCTACATAAAGATTTTAGCACATGTATGTATGTACACTATAATCACTAAGTCTACTCACTTGCTGTAATGGGATCCTCCTCCACTGGCTCGGCCGGTTGGGCTTGGCTCAGCTGGACCGCTGAGATAAAACCAAACAGCAGGACGAGGAACAAATCCATGGCTGAAGTCGTATGTTCTCTAGGGCAGGAGAGAGAGAGACAGAGCCGAGACAGTGAAGGGAGTTCCTTTAGCTCGAGAATGTCAAACCAGGCTGGTAGCTCACACCCTTTCTGGCAGGGTGGGTGGAGTGTGTGAGCTTTATAAAGTGCTAGACTAAAGCTGCCTGCGTGTGTGTGTGTGTGTGTGTGTGTGTGTGTGTGTGTTCAGTGAGTCAGGGGACCTCTGTCTGGGTGCATACGTATGCCTGTCTGTGGGTGTGAGGTTGCCGGGAGAGAAGAAAACAAGTGAGAAAACGGTAATCCTGTTATTGCCTTAAGCCTGCAGGCTGCTGTCCACAGGCGTGGAGATCTGGGGGTTTGGGTGCGCAGCCTGGCTGCTGTTAAACACAGATGAGGTATTCTGAGTAAAGTTGACTAAATAAAGTAAAGCGGAACATATCTGACCATTGGCCCCAGCTCTGTGCGGGGTGGGTGCAGGCCTCTGGTTTTTGATGACCTGTTACTGAAAATACTTTAATGACTCATGCCATTCCGATTGCCTTTCACTTCGTCCACGTTTAAAAACAATGTAGAATGTGCTCCACAGTGACGCGCCCCCCTGAAACACAAAAGCTAAAACAAAACAAGCCGGCTGCTGGTCACACAAAGGCTGTTCAGTGCTGACACACCGCCAGCCCTCTGCCGCCAGCCCTGCGTTACCTAATTCCGCCATTCGGTGCTTCCTGGCCTGTCACTCACTCGCAGTTTTGAAGTTACTCTTTTTTGGTACGTGCCTGCATCATTTCATTTCACTGTATGGAATATGCAGGGGGGGACCCTAAGGGCCCTGTAGGACTAATGATTTTAAGAGAACAAAAATACAAATTATGTAGTTTTTGGTTCCTTTTTATTCAGTGGAATCATTTAATCAGAATCTAAATCAGAATCAAAAAACTTTTTTGATCCTGGAGGAAGTTGCATTTGTTGTGACTACACAGAGACACACGACCAAGAACAATATAAAAATTACAGAATTGCTGGGTATTAATACTATAACTTACTTTTAAGTGAATTACTTCAAATAGAAATAGTGGTTAGGAGTATGTTGTTAGGTATAATAAAGTAGTATATAAGTTATATTAACATAAGTAGTGATATTCACATGGCAAGATTATTGCACTTAATAATAGGATTTTGCACATAATGAAATGTTTTAAGTACTTAAAGTACTACTCTAAAGTTTGTTTTGGAATCCTTTACATTTTTCCCCATGCTGTCTATATAGCCAAGTTAACCCATTGTCTCCTGTCAGAAACAACATCACACACCATCACAGCCAGATTAATGTAGTTAATATTGAAGGTTTAAATGAAATAAATGTGAACCGCTGCATCGCAACGCCCAAATTTCAGCTCCTTTATAAATACGCTCCCAGTAGTTCATTTCTCTTATAACACTCTTATTGTACAAGATGTTTGTGTGTATAACAGGAAGACAAATAATACACTAGAACACATTAATGACACTCGTTTTCATTTTTGTCTATACAGTTTCTTTTATTTAATTAAATGAATAAAGTCACACCAGTGACCAGTCTGGAGTGTCATCCTAAGACCACTGGGATAGGCTCCAGACTGGGATAGGCACTGGGATAAGTGGCTCAGATCACGAATAATAAATTCACAAAGAACATTCAAACTATAGAAGTCAAGGAGCCAGTCCTGGTATCTGATGAACATTCTTCACTCTAGACCTCGCTGTATGTGGATGCATCTGTAAAAAAAAATAATCTGCAATGTTCACTGTATAATGTAGCAATTTTGCTCACAGTTTCCTTAGGAATGTTTTGTTTAAACATTCCTTTTGTTTGACTAGCGAGCATTTCTTAACAGACTTTCTCTGTTTCTGCTTTCAGTCTGACCCATGGCAGAAATGTTATGCACATTTTAAATGACTGTAATGAAGACATCATGTCTTATTTTAAAATCACTCAGTATTCGAACCTCCTGGTGCTGTGAAAACAACTGACGGAAAACCTTCGGGGCTGTAGTGTGCATCATTCAGATAAAACATTAGTTTAGTTATATTAAGAGATGTGTGAATGCTTAAGAATGTGCACGTTTTGGCTTTTTTGGGGCAGCTGATGGTCTAGCGGTCAGGGAGTTGATCAGAAGGTTGTGGGTTTGAATCCTAGGACAGCCAGTGACACAAAAGAGGTGCCCAATGGTGTCCCCACACGCTGCTCCCCGGACACTGTGTCACTGGCTCCCCACTCCTTCGCTTGGTGATGGGTTAAATTCAGAGAAAGAATTTCACACTGTTCACGTTGTGGTGTGTTCACGCAGGACTACAAAGGGCCACTTAAAAATGTGCACTACTATCTATAAGGTCCTGTCATGTTTGCCACTAACCTGATAGTGGCAGTGTGGAGCTCCAACACTGTCATAATACATATTATTAACGGACAGTGGCCTCAAAATGAATTGAACTCTTTATTTCACACACAGATTAAACCATGCTGTAGGTTTAAAAGAGTTTCCAGTGAAGACAGGACAGAGTTTAATCCAGGACTGGGCTGAAATCTGTGTCCTCAAAGCCCACCCAGGGACTGCCTAAGCTTATCTAGCTCTGAAGACGAGCTAAGGTGAAATGCCGTCAGTGCATGAGGAAAACAACTTAGGTTTTCTGCTTACTCTATTTAGAGTCTGGAGTCTTTTGAGATAAAAACTCTACATAAAACTCTGAGATAAAACCTAATGTCTGTCCTGTCTTGTTGTCAGTTACTTCCCACTATAATTATACGATTCTTTGACATCTCAAGGCCTCGCAGAGTGGCTGGTGAACTGTAAAGCTTATCCCTCGAGGCTCTTGCACTGAAACGACTCGACTTTCTGGCAGGCTTGGTCAGGCACTTATGTGAACTCCTAAATCCAGCCCCAACCCAGTGTGACTTCATTAGTTATCCAGCGTTAACATACAAAGCCATTCATCTGTTATGCCTGTTAAACCAGAAACCTATGGGACATCAACGCCCATCATAATTTGCATAACAAACTGGAAAAAGTGAAAACAGGGTGATATAAAGCAAATTTCCATTTTTAGTCATGCATGAACACACCACTGAGTGTGAAACCCTCAGCATTTAAGAGTGTAAATGTAAAGTGTCCGCACACAGTGTGAACACTGTGAAATTCTTCTCTACATTTAACCCATTCACCGAGTGAAGCAGCGGACAGCCAGGAACACAGCACCCGGTCAGAGTGTGGGGACGGTACCTTGCTCAGGGTACCTGAGTGGTGCCACTGGCAGTCCTAGGATTCAAACCCATGACCTTCTGATCACAGGGGCAACTCCCTGACCACCAGGCCACCAGCTGCCCCAGCCACTGATATGTGGTTATGTTGAGAATTACTAAACACAGTTCCAAAAAGGGGAAAGATTACAGTGGAATGAACAGTTTACAAAGTGATTTAGAAAGTAACTCAGATTATTCTCACCCAATCCTCACCAGCTGT
The DNA here is from genome assembly GCA_037576975.1 of Alestes dentex. Lineage (NCBI taxonomy): Eukaryota > Metazoa > Chordata > Actinopteri > Characiformes > Alestidae > Alestes > Alestes dentex. Next base: position 2,926,402 of record JBBIGA010000035.1, on the reverse strand, counting down.
TAGTTTAGTCTTCGCTTTCATAAATCTTTCAGCCAGCAGATGGCAGCACACCATGTCCTGTCTTCTTATTCACTCCATCCCCTGTCGTCTTCTTATTCATTCCATCTCATGTCTTCTTCTTCATGTCTTCTTATTCACTCCATCCCCTGTCGTCTTTTTATTCACCCCATCTCCTGCCTTCTATTCACTCCATCTCCTGTCTTCTTATTCACTCCATCTCCTGTCTTCTTCTTATTCACTCCATCTCCTGTCTTCTTCTTATTCACTCCATCTCCTGTCTTCTTATTTTCCCCATCTCCTGTCTTCTTATTTGCCCCATCTCCTGTCTTCTTATTCACTCCATCTCATGTCTTCTTATTCACTCCATCTCCTGTCTTCTTCTTATTCACTCCATCTCCTGTCTTCTTCTTATTCACTCCATCTCCTGTCTTCTTCTTATTCACTTCATCTCCTGTCTTCTTATTCATTACATCTCCTGTCTTCTTCTCATTCACTCCATCTCCTGTCTTCCTCTTATTCTCTCCATCCCCTGTCTTGTTTTTATTCACTCCATCTCCTATCTTTTTACTCACTCATCCCCGGTCTTCCTCTTATTCACTCCATCTCCTGTCTTCTTATTCACTCCATCCCGTCTTCTTCTTATTCACTCCATCCTGTCTTCTTCTTATTCACTCCATCTCCTGTCTTCTTATTCACTCCTCACCTGGTCCCTTGCACTCACCCCCACCTCCTTTTTAGAAGGGGTTCCATTCCACTTGGCTTTGAGTTTGGCACTGCAGGGTCTTTAGCAGATCACTCAATACCTTGTAGAATGTTACAGTTTTGGGGGGAAAATTGCAGCTCCATTCATGTTCATGATGGCCATGATGCATTTTCCAAAGGGAGCTTAAAACTCCTTTAGACTCAGATATAGGCAGCAGCACATCTGCCGAGTCAACCACAGAACTGCAAGGGTTTCATGTGTTCCACCTGGATCGAGTGGATGTGTCACAACCTGCAACAACGAAGTAGAATACAAATATAAATTAAGATAAAAAAACAACAACAAAACAACAGAACGAAGTACACAAATGAATGAATGAAGAAAGGACGTGGATGATTGGATGTATGAAAAAAGAAAGAAAGAAAGATGAAAGGAAGTAGGAAAAAAAGAAGTGGATGAATGAATGAATGAATGAATGAATGAAAGAAAGAAAGAAAGAAACTTTGAGTCGGAAGACAGGAGAACAGAAAGAAAAAAATTTAAAAAATGACTGAAGGGAGAAAGAAAAAAGAAAAAGAAACAAAAAAGAATAAATGGATGAATCAATGAATGAAGAAATACAGAAAGAAAGAAGGAAAAGGAAAAGAGAAACTGATGAATCAATGAATGAAGAAATACAGAAAGAAAGAAGAAGGAAGAAAGAAAGAAGAAATGGATGAATGAATGAGCAAATGGAATATTCATTGCACTCTAGTCCAAATCTGTCATTAACCATAAACCAGCCATCACTATGTAGTTTGCTACCTGGGCAAACCTTACTTTAGTAAAATGAGTTTAACTGGATAGTATATGTGGACAATATGATAAAATCATGTTGATCCTTCCTTATAAACAAGTTGGCACAATAAACTGGGTTATGGACAACAATGCTGCACCACATCCAGTGAACCAGGATTATTTATGCTTTCCTTGTAGTGAAGTATGCATAACTGATCAAAACCATGGTATACTCACAAAATCCTTTTGTGACATGAAGTAAATATGATCACAGTAACAGTAAGTATTGTCATGCTGCCCAGCCCGACTAGACAACTTGATAAATCCCACAAAAATACAACAATCCCAAAAAAACGCAGTATTTCAAGTAGTTTATGGACACATTGCAGTATGATTTATATACGATAGCTGGAACAAGTTCTTCACAGTGTTGTTAACTTTGCTGGAGACCAACCAGAGTAAGACTATAAAAATATATAATTATAATAAATAAACAAACAAAACAACAAACAAACAAACAAATAAATAAATAAATGAAACTGATCTTCTGTGATGTGCAGTTTGAAGAACTATATTGAGGGCCAATTCATTTTTATCTATTGGAAAAAAGAATATTTCACTGTCATGGTCTTTTATTATATCTTGATCTTTAGTGTTGCTCTCTTTAAAGCCTGATAGTTATAATGTAATATGTGTTTTTTCATCCGTTAATCTGGATTGTTGATGTTTTTGTTGATGATTGTTCATTTTTTTTTGCTTGTATAATTCTACTCCCTGTCTTGTTTCCTTGCGCTAAAACACTCTTTACTTTAATATGAAGCTTGGTTTCAAGTGCAACCTGCATCAGAAACTGCATTGTAATGTAATCACAAGTGGCTTTAATTCAGTAATCATTAGCATAATTTAAAATGTGCCTTAATGAAATACCAAATGACCAGAACAATAGAGTGAAGGCCATGGAATAGAACATGCTGGCATTTGACAATCTTCTGACCCCCATCCCCCAATCCAAACACACACACACATACAGAAACACAAAGAGAGAGAGAGACATGCACATACAGAGAGAGAGAGAGAGAGAGAGAGAAAGAGAGAAAGACATACACATACAGAAAGAGAGAGAGAGATACACATACACACAGACAGAGAGAGAGAGAGAGAGAGAGAGAGAGAGAGAGAGAGAGAGAGAGAGAGAGAGAGATACACACAGAGAGAGACAGAGAGAGAGAAAGACATGGAGATGGAGACATACACATACAGAAAGAGACACAGAGATACACATACACAGAGATACACATACACAGAGAGAGAGAGAGAGAGAGAGAGAGAGACGGAGAGAGAGAAAGAGAAAGGGAGGGACATACACACACAGACAGAGAGAGAGCGAGAGAGAGAGAGAGAGAGAGAGGGAGTGACATGCACACAGACAGAGAGAGACAGAGAGAGAGAGAGATACACAGACAGAGAGAGAGAAAAAGAGAGAGAGGGACATATACACACAGACAGAGAGAGACGGAGAGATACAAAGAGAGAGAGAGAAAGATGGAGGGACATATACAGAGAGAGAGAGAGAGAGAAACCCACACACAGAGGCTTGACAGACACACACGCATGCGCACTGAAGGGATGAAGGAAACAGTAGTCAGTTGTCAGTGTCAGTGGTGCTGTGCTGGAGGAGTCCCGCAGGACAGTGTAGGATGTTGTAAGTGAACATGTATATATATATTTTTACTACGTTTATAATGAAACGAGTTCGTATTCGGTTCAGAGATGTTTTATTTTATCTGCAGTGTTAAAGTGAACTGAATGCCCGGGTGTTTACCGGTGGAGCAGTTTGTTAGCCTGTTAGCATCCTGGGCAGGGTTCAGGTAGCTGCATTTTTAGCATTTTTATCCACCTAGCCAGAATAAAACCGACCTTTATCATCTGCCTACCAGAGCTGAGTGTGTAAGTGAGTTAAATTTGGTTGGTGTGGATGTTGACGAGAAGGCTGGGGTGCTCTGGGGAGTCTGGGGGGAGTCGTTAGCTCCACAATAGCTCTTGGCCTCTGGGATGTTGATGTTCCTGCATGGCTCCTCTGATTATAAACAACATTACTGAATTACAGTCATGTTAATGCTTGAGTAGAGAGAACCTACTCTGTATTTTCCTCCTCCACCTGCTTTGCTCAGATTAGTGTGTTCCTGCACCTGAGCCCCTCATTAGCTAATGATCAAGCCCCTCCTGGAGCTGGATCATGTCTCAGAGCAGGACAAACAGGAGACAAGGTCTTTCGCAGTCTCTTTTCCCTGAAGGCCAGGTCGTTTAGACCATTCTTCCCGTAGGCAGGCCTCTCACGCTGGACAAGATTAAATTATATGATTGGCAGTGTCCCTCTAGGTGGCCCAGAAGGCTGGAGCTAGATCCTACTGGACTAAATGTACACTGTATGGACAGACATATCGTTTTTCAGGCTTTGGGCTAGGCCCCTAACTTCCAGTGAAGGACAATCTTAATGCTTCCTCATACCAAGACATTCTGGACAACGCCATGCTTCCAGTTTTCTGGACACAATGAGGGGAAGAACCTTTTCTAGTCCAGCATGACTGTGCCCCAGTGCACAAAGCAAGGTCCATGAAGACGTGGCTGGATGTGTTTGGTGTGGAAGAACATTGTGGAAAGCCTTCCAAGAAGAGTGGAAGCTGTTATGTGGGGACCAACTCCATATTAAAGTCTATGTATTTGAATGCAGTGTCATAAAAATCCCTGTTGGTGTCATGGTCAGGCATCCCATTACTTTTGTCCATATAGTGTATTTACATACCGATAGGCCTACACTTTGGCTGGCAGGTGGTTCAGCTATTTTTAAAGCATGCAGCCGTCACTCTCACCATGTTCTGCATCACTGCACTTGCACACTCCTCTCCACAGCGCATCACTTAAGTTTTGCTGCCTGCTTGTCATTCCCTCCGAATCCAGCTTTTTAGCTTATTTTTAGCTTATTTCCAGGACCCAATTAAGTCTAAACTTGGACTACTTAAGATTTTTAATGGTTTACATTGGTGTTTCATGTTAGTCCAAGACTAGGCTTACTTCATGTCTGAGAAACTTACCGCCTACCTCTCAGCACTGTAGGATCTTACCAGGAAAAACCTCCTTCTGGGAAACTGTGGAGAAGGTGGTTGAAAGGAGAAAATAACATCCTCCCCTGCTGTGATTCACAAGGCTCTGGAGAGCACAGCTGCCGAGTGGGACTCCATCAGTTGTGGGCTGTAGAGTTCTCTTGCTCTGTTAGAAGTTGGGAGTGTATTTTTAGAGCATAGCCTCGGTCTGCAGCTGAACTCCTAGCGATTTGGAGGATGTAGCCTTGTTTCTCTCGGGTCCATTAGTGTGTCTACCCTGCGGCGCATTCATTGCTCCTCACATTAATACACTAATGACATTGGGGGTTTATATTCAGTCATAACTAAACTGAAACTGAGCTCACAGCAACTGGGTTTCATTATGATTCTTTAGGAGAGAAGGTTTGGATTTCGCTTCATTTGGATTATACTGCGATGCTGAATCATTTTTGAAAAATGCATTGAATGTACTGACAGTAGTTATACTTACATTTACATTCACTGAATTTACAATATAGATAAAACCAAGTTATCATTATTTTTGTAGTTATGTTTCACAATGACTCAAAGATTGTTTTTGCCAATAATTGCATACATTTGTTCCCTTTTTCCCCATACAGTGCATCACTACTGAATATAATGGTTTGTGAAAATCTCAAGTCAGTGCACTTTCCTTCATATATTCACACCATATTATACACTGACAATCAAAAGGAGAAATTAATTTTTTGTGACTGTTCAATGTGTGTAAAGAGGTTAAAACAACAAATGATGAGAGGAAATATCATATTCAACAAATATTTCAGCAGGAAAATGCAAGATGAAACATTTTTTTAAGAAGAAGATTCTTTCATGTTTACTTAAAACGTGTTGAGATCTTTTAAGTCTACTTTGGGTAATGTGTGGAGGAAAAAAAGAATCCATGTACAGCAGTCAGAAATGTGCAGAAAGCAGTTCTTTTAGGTCATTAAATACCTCGTGGAGGAGCTACAAAGTGCTGATAAACACTATAAAATGTTAGTATGTAGGGTCTGTTTTACCTTTATTTTTAGTGACACTTTATTCTGTTTCACTGTAGGTTTTGAATAAACACTATAATCAGCATTTTGCAGCTCTAGAGTGTGACACCTCACCCCTAAAAAAAAAAAAAAAAAAAAAAAAAAAATTCTCTCTATATCTTTCTCTCTTCCTCTGTCGTTCAGGGATTAACACATCAAAACAGTTGCTTAGCAACTGTGTATGATATTTATGTGTCTTTGACTGGCATTGTGCTTAAAGCTTTGCTGAATCAGTTTTTTTTCCTGCTCCTTTTGTGTTTTTCACTGTCAGAAGCAGTTTCTGACGTGTCTGTGGTACAGGCCAGCGATGCGGGGCTTCCACTCCAAGCTGGATGCGTCGTCGCTGGGCATGGCTGTGCCGCTGAACCTGGCTGTGGAGACGGAAAAGGCGCAGGCTCTGCTCCAGACGTTCAGCACGGCCTCCCTGCTGGCCAGCGCAGGCCTCGGGGCCTTCTGCTTCCTGGCTGACCACGTCTTGACCTCCCCTTTCATCCAGCACCATGTGTGGCTCAGGGCTGTGCTGGACAACTCTGTACATGGCATGATCGGACTGTGGTCCTGGGCCATCGTCATTGGGCTGAGGAAGAGGAGTGACTTCTATGAAGTTGTCTTGGCAGGCTTACTTGCTTCCATCATCGACCTGGACCACTTCTACATGGCCGGATCTCTGTCTCTCAAAGTAAGTCCTGTTGTTTTCTTGAACTCTTTTTGAACAGCTAATGCATTGTAATGTGTCCAGGGTGTTATAAAATTTATTGTGCATGCGCAGCTCAAGTAAGGCCAATTTTGTTAATAGGATGATGCCTAAAAAATGGTCTGCATAATTTTAGAAGATAAGATAAACCATTATAAGTCCCACAAGTGAAAAAAAATTGCATTGTCACAGCAGAAAGTGGACAGTACAAAGGTAAGAATAGCAAAAACAATACAATAAATGCAACAGTATAGTATAGAAGGTACACTGTACAAGTAATACCAAAATTTTAATGTAGACATTTTGATGTATGCAAGTGTATACATATGTACATATGATGTTATATAGGTACATGTATGTATGTACACTGTGGATATATGTATGTATACATGTGCATAGTGGATATGTATATGGATGAACACTGTGGATATCTATATATACAGGTAACTGAGACATTGACAGAAACAGTAATAATGCACCAGTGCACATTTCGCCCCAGTGCAGTAATAATGCACAAATTGCACATTTCACCCCAAAAATTGTACACTTTGCACCAGAATATTGCACACAGAATGCTGTAAAGCAAAGGAGTACTACACCTTAATGTATTTAAAGGGGTTTTGTTGCTCTTCCATTGCACCTGGATCACTCATGTTTAGCAGGTCCCCACAAGGGGACACCATTAGCACCCAAAGAGCTTTGATGCTTCATAAGAGCTACGCTTTTTTGTGAGAGAGGCACACAGGAACAGTCATCCCTCCATCCCCTCGTAGTCAGCGTGCTCACTGATTTGTAAATGAGCCTGCTGTCAAATTCACTAGACACTCTGTCATTCAAACCAAGTGGGGGTGACATTTTAGCAGGCAGAAATGAAGCCCACAGAAATGTGTTAAGACAGAATAATGATTATTCAGGAAATGAGCATTGCAGACAGATGGTTATTTTTATTGTCTCATGGGTGTAGTCTTTTATCAGCAGGTCTGTAGAAGGAAGACTTAATCAAATCCGGTTTGCTGGTCAGTAATTAACAATGGAGGAAGGACTTAATCAATAATTCATCTAATTGGAATATTCAATATGTCTTGAGTTGCTGATTGCATTAGAACTCTGTGGACCTTCCTGCACTTTGTGATCTCGTCCCAGCTTTCTAGCAGCGGAGTCGTTAAGTGTGCAGAAGTATAGAGGTAGACAGCAATTAGTAATGACTGTAAATAATGCCAGAACAGGGAATGTGCAGTGTATAATAGATAAAGAGGTATTTGCAGTGGCGGTTGTAGTGTAAGTTGTTTGTTTCAGGCAGAACAGTCTGATGTGTCAAGCTCAGTTCAGGGATGTGTGTGTGGTTGCAGGAGTTAATTAATAGTTATTAATGAATAAACACTTTTAAAATCATTAACAAAGTTATAATACATACATTGCCAAATAGTAAGTCAACTTTATTTTATACTATTATAACTCAGATTTTGATGGATTCTTTTTTATTCTGAAATAAACACTTTTAATATCATTAAGAAAGTAATAATACATAAATGGTAAGCCAGATTTAATTTATACTATCATAACTCTGATTTTGGTGGATTCTTTACCCATCTTATACCTTAGTTGCGTGTTATATTGCTTCTGTACTTCATATTATATTACATTTATACTTATTAAACTCTTTGTCTTATACCTTCAGCACATATCATATATTATATTACATTTATACTACATATTATATTACAATTATGCTATTGTAGGTCAGGTTACTCTGTCTTATACCTTAATTAAAAATAATTTTACATTTATACTACATATTATATTTATACTACAATACCTCAGATTTTGGTGGATACTCTATTTATCCTTCATCACATTTTACTTTTCATCAGACAGGTCACTGTTATCTTCTTTGTTTATAACTGCTCATGAAGATGTTTATATCCTAAATACCCAACAAATAACCATTCATAAACTGTAAATCATTCATAAAGCCTTCATAAAGGTAGTCCTGATGTAAAACAGGATCTTTTTCTCTGACAGAATAGTACACAGTCAGAAACAGAAGTAAGTATTACTGTGACACAGGAAAACAAATGCTAAGGCCCAGACGAGTCTGCCTGGCCTGCCGGTGATCAGTCACCATTACCTCAAATCAGCAGCCATCCGCCTCCAGTGCAGTGTGTTTGTCCTGTCCTCCTAATTCAATCTGGCAGCATTGCTTACCGTGGATTAGATTAGGTAAGCAAATGGGCGACACAAAGCAGGTGCAGTGTGGAGCGCCTACGTGTTTGATGGAAGATGTTTTGCGTCTTTGGGGCTACAAGGCCAGTGTAGTTCCAAGTATATTTTCAGTGTGCTGAAGACTGAAGTGTTTCTTTCTTAAGCTTATATTTGGTTCCTTTTAGGATTCAGAGCTGAACAGCACAGGTTCTAAACCACTTATTCTCAACTCCAGTCTTTCGTCGTCTTAATAATCAGCTGCAAGGAAATATTGCGCTTTTGGTTTGTACTTTTTTTCAGGGTTGAGTTTCAATTAGATGGTGGAACAGGTTATATACTCAGAATTTGTTACATTCAGATCAAGCTGAGAAAATGTAGAAAGCGTAGAATGTTGAATGAAAAGAAGAAAAAGTGTATACTATACAAAATGCAGCTCAAGTTCTAATAGGACGCACCTGGAATCGACTTCTGATACTGTCTTGACACCCTAAATTGAAATTAAATTGTGGGTGACTAGTGATTCCCATCCCTGGTGTCCTGTATTTTAAAACATTAGCAGCAGAAGTCATACTCTTTCACTGCAACATGTCTTGGAATAAACTGTCATGTGTTTATGTGCAGCACACTGTTCCTGTATCGTTTAGTCTGTGTAGCTACCGTTTTACCCCGTGTTTCTCCATTTCCATGATTAGGCTGCTCTCAGCCTGCCCCAGCGGCCGCCGCTGCATTGTTCCACACTCATCCCGGCCTTCTGCTTCTCCCTGCGCCTGCTGATGTGGGCCTGCCGCCTGAAAGACTCGTGGTGCTCTCTGCCCTGGATGCTCTTCATCTCGCTGGCGTCCCACCACATCCGGGACGGCGTGCGCCACGGCCTGTGGCTCTGTCCCTTCGGCAACACGGCGCCCATCTCCTACTGGCTGTACGTCACCATCACCGCCACACTGCCACACCTTTGCTCCGTGCTCATGTATCTCACTGGCACCAGAGACATGATCTCCACCAAGCACGGCGTGGCCATCGACGTCTGAGGGGGCGCTTTAATGTGTGCGGGCCTGTACGATATTTATTTATTTATTTATTTTTTTGTTATCAGAAAAAGGAAGCTCCTACACTTCTCCAAGGAAACTCCTGCACTGGAATGGTCTGTGCCTGTGTACACTAGTGTGACTTTTCAGTCACTTCCATTTGCAAAGGACTCTTTCCTGGACGCTTTTTATCGCATTCTATCTATGGTCATTTTAACTAGCTGGTCAGGTGTATCTTTGCTATCAGGGTTTTTGACCTCCCTTACTGGACGTGTGTGCGTGTTTCAACTATTTATAATTGTAAGAAAGCCTCGACAGACTGTTGCCATTTGAAGGATTTTTATGCCTTGTGGTCGCATTGAACCCATAGGTGCGTTTTGCACTTAATGTGTTCGTTTTCCCCAATATTTACCCTCCCTCTAGTTATTTTCAGATGTGACAGGGAAAGCTCAGCCTCTCAGCAGAGGAGGATCAGTCATGCAGAGCATGTAGACAGCCTGAGCTGCAGCTCCACTCCCACCAAAGTCCAGATAAGAATACAGTACTAGATGCCATTAAATTCTTTCATCGGTCATCAGACGGTCATCAATCCCCTGTGGCGTCGGGCCACCATGCCGAATGTTATATGCTGGAGACCTCAGGGCACTCAATCTAAATGATTTTGTTTAGTCCTCTGAGACACAGCTTAGCAGTGTGCTAGTGAACGTTTCCATGTATGTGTGTGCGAGCGTATGTGTGTGTGTGTGTGTGTGTGTGTGTGTGTGTGTGTGTGTGTGTGTGTGTGTGTGTGTGTGTGTATATACTGTTTCTGTAAAAGCTTTCTTAATAATGAGGATCTGAATCTGACCTCACTTTAATTAAACTGTGATACTTTCGGAAAGGATTCCATGTAACAAAATCTCAGATTTAACCAGGATTCAATTTGTACTACTCATATCTATTCTTTAACACACTCTCTGTGTACACCAATGTGTATGTCAGTGTGTAAATCTACAGTCATAACATATACAAAGAGCGAACACATTACATTATGTTTGAAAATAGCCTCTGAAACTGATTTTGATACTTTTAGGGCTGATTGATTTGGGGGAATCTTATCTAATCTAATCTTGCGATTTCTTTCACCAATATTGCAAATACGATTTAAATTAATTATTTTTTGGTAACCAGCTCTGAGCCAGTGGCCTCTTGCCTAAAACATCATAAATATTTTCTTTTAACTAAATGCTAACAGAAAATACAAAAAAAACAGGTAAACTTAAAGCTGTGAATTTGCATTTAGTTTTTGCAACATTTTTGCTATTGTAGATTTTTTCCCCTTACATTTCTGTTGAACATTTTTGTGAAGAGATGTCACTTAAGGTCATGTAAGGCTCAAATTCACTTTAGACATTTTATGCAAGTGATCCCAGATCTGCCTCTCTCATCGCAAAAGACTAGCACTTCCTTTCTTCAGACATAACGCTGAACATAGAGGAGCCTGGAGTACCTTTGTAAAGGTAAAACTTAAGACAACATTGATGTAATTCTATTTGCAGATCTTAAGATTTGAAAATAGCATTTTCGACATAGAATCAATCATTCAGCCCTTTGCATTTTTTGAGTGCAGTCATTGATTTCAAAATCGATTCCGGTAAATCAGCACCCACATATCGATTCATTTGTGTACCTTTAATTAATAATGGAATAATGGAACTAGTTGCTAGTCGAGTACAACATGCTGGTTGCGGTCCATACTCGTTTGTAGAGCTTGTGTAAAAAGAGCTGTAGATATGCTTTTGGTGAGTGATTGCTTGCTGTAATGAGTGTCAGGATGTGAAAGTGAATGGAAAAGGTCTGTTTGCTCTTTAGACTTCCAGGAATGAGGAGATTAGTATCAGCTGACTGGAAAATTAAGCCTTGAACAGATTTGAACACAGCGTAGGTAAATGGGTAGAGATTACAATGTTAGCGACAGTACAGATAAGTGACACCATTTTTGTGGTTTTACAGCTGTGCTTCAGATTGGATTTGGAGTAAAACCATGATTGAAGTGTGACTTTAATTTAAATATATTTGATGTGTATTGGCCTATATTTCAGTCCCCAGTTATTTCAGTCCCCATATTTCAAGGCCACAATAAACATACGTTTTAAAATAATCTTACATAATCTTGGTATAGGTAGAATTTGGTTGCGTAGGAATTGTACAGATCAACTCTGTAATATGGCTGTAAATTTCTTTGTGCCTGATTGCAGTTATTTCCTCTGATGGCAAAAGCTGCATGATTAAAACACATCATGGGTCTTAGAAACCAGCGAAAACGGAACAAAAATGAACTTTGGATTATTTTTGGTGATACCTTTAGGGGGCAGCAGTGAGTAACTTTTCAGGGGCCTTTAGAGGGCAGCAGTTGGTTTTGTTTATTTGAGCTGTTTCTATTGTTAGTTGGCAGCTTCTAGGTCAGAATATGTCAATTCTTCTCCATAAAGGGGCGATGTGGATGCAGGTTTTAGCAGGACCATACCTGGTCTAGTGTTTGAAGACTGAAACCAGATTTTCTTGGATCGAAAACCTTCAGCCACATCAGTGCTTTGTTTATACTCCTGTAGCAAAGCCTTATGCAAGTTTTGGCTACAAAGCAAGATGCAAGGTGGACAGTCTGCCTTTTTGGCCACTTTAGGTTTACAGATATAGCTACAAACATGGAGCAAATCAAAATCATCTATATTAGTTACAATTTTTATCATTGTGTTAAGTCTACTGCAGAAAGTGAAATCCAGCTCAGTGAAGCCCACAGTAATTGACTTGGCTAGTCTACGTTCTGCTTTTTGGCTCTGAACGCCCCATAGTTGTTTTAGCAGTGTATTCACGCTGTTCTTTGAGCAATTAGATCCAAGCAGTCACTTGATTCTCCTAATACACGGGGTCCTCGAGTTACGACACAGTTCCGTTCCTACAACAGTGATGTAACCCAAATTTTGGTGCACGTCGAAACACACCCTGGCCAAAGTGACTTACCTATCCTAACACAGTTGAGAAATTATAACCTAGAATATAAAAACACAGCTAAGCCACAGAAAAAGGAAAAGGACATAAATATACTGTACTTTTACACTGCAATGTTGTAACAGAAAAAAAGACAAAAAAATTAGTAAGATCACTTTAACAGTCTAAAATGGCGTAGGCAAGCATACTGGGGAGAAGTCCCTCACTCATATGCTGTATTCTGTGTATACTGTGCATTCTTCCACTGCGTACAACCAAACTAGTCCGCCCACGTAGTGTGTAAGTACGACAGTAACGGCATATGCCAAAGCACTCATGTCTCAACTTTTTAAAACATTTTATGGGAGTGAGCGTCCTAAACTCCAAACTGTCGTAACCTTAGGACCCCCTGTATTCATTTCCAACTATAATAATAAAGAGCAGTCCAACACATTTCTCTTTGCATCACCCTGAAAGTCATCAGTCATCACCTCATCTGTCCATAAAACGTGGTTCCAACCCTACAGGCGTTTTTAATGTCCATGTTCCATCATGGCCTTTCTGCTCTTGACGCGTATCAGTGGTTCACATCTTGTGCTTATGCTGGTGTGCTATTCTTTCCATCACAGATGGTTTCACAGCCTCGTGAATGCCTGCTTTACTGTTTGATCCTCATTTTAGGACAGCAGTTAACACACACTAGTTGCAGCACAGATACAACTGCCAGGAAACCCCAGAGCAGGCAGCTGTCCTCTTACTTTCACTTGCTTTAATTAGAAAAAAACTTGTGTAATTACGATCTGGTTCATTGTATCTTGACATTTATACGCTCAGTTAAAGCCAACAGTCTGCACTTTAACCTCAAACCCATCTTTTGTTTCAGGTCTAGTGACTATAGAAAGGTAATAAAAGGAAAGTGCCAGGAGTGTGCAAACAAAGGCAATAAGAATACCACCTTTTTCACACTTGTAAGGAGAGATTTCAGGTCTTTGAAGCTGGTTTAAAGGGTTTAAATGAGTTTCATATAATGTGTAAACATTGTTAAGGTTTCAAAATGTAACATTCATTCTCAAGTCCAAACTGTCCATATGTGGAAATGGATGCATGATCAGCCCAATTTAAGTCTAATGTTTTTGTGGTGTCACATAACCAACACACAGCACAACGCAGTGCAGTCAGAGTGAATAGAGGGTGTTTACTTCTTCCCATCTTAAGGTCAAAGTAATAAAAACAGCCTGTTTTATGTCTGGTCATGTAAAAATCAATAGTTTGATACATAAACTCATATGACCATCATAAGTGAATCTCTGGGGTAAAAAGAAAACACAAAATGAAATATATGGACCTTTAAGCCGAGAGTGGACAGAATTCCATAAAAGGATCTCGCCTTAGTCAGCGTCAAACCAACAGGAAGGCTCACTGCTGAAATGCTCTTTTTCGATCCCTGTCATGTACCCATTGTGCTTCTGCTTTGAGTGTCACTGTAAATAATAACTAACCATCAGTTCTACATTATATTCCTTTAGAATGTGTGAACCTGAAATTGATTAACTCATTTTTAATTTGTTTTTTTGTGACCACCTAAGCACTTTTTCAATGTCTTATATGCGATTGAGTTTGTTTTAAACTTGTGTTTAAGTTTACAGCTGCTTTAATTTGACTCACTGCATTCATTTTTTGGATAAATCATGATTATGCTGTGATTCCAGGTCGTGGCAGAGCAGAATATTTCTGCATCATAACTGCGTCCTTTACAATCAAGAAGCCTTTGACGTGGTTTCATTGAACAAGAATGGAAACTAAAGGGAGACACAAGGCAAAAATGTCTTTGTTCATTATTATTATTATTATTATTATTATTATTATTATTATTATTATTGTTATCATCATCCTCCTCCTCTTTTGGCCAAAAGGGGGCACCAGTGGACCACAAAATAATATCCGACCACCCTTTTATTTATTTTATGTTTATGGTTACTGTGTAATTACTGTGGCACAGATTTACATATTGTTGTTTTGCACATTTTTATTTATTGTGTTAAACAATGTTTTTTGCATTTTTTTAAATATCTGATCAAGAAATGTTACTTTGGTCATTGTCTGATGTCACTGTTAATGAAAGTTCTCACTGAAGTCACAGCTGATGGTCCAGTTGAGTTAATGGTGTTCTCACTGCAGTCCTGATTAGTGCGTCACCTCGGCTTCCTTCACCACAGAGATGAGCAGAGCTTTCAGACACACGTTTTTCATTTCAGTTCTTGCACAACTGCACAGCTGTTCCTTTAAAACCGATGAATGTGCACCAGACTGCTGTCGCTCAATCACCTCTTTGTTTTGAGTTTTATTTCGTTTATGCAAGATACTGAAAGTTAAATACTGTGTGTGGGCCAGTAATTCAGTTCCGTTCATAATTTTTACAGAATAATCTAAAGTTATCCCCACAGGGCTGTGCATAATCAGATGAAACCATATGATAAGGGACGTTCAAAAAGTTTCCACACTTTCAGATTTTTGTTGGAAGCGATGAAGCCTGAAAGAGTAGCAGTTGGGCGTGTCTGAGAGTTTAGCGCCGTCTGATTTCCACCTTTTCGGAGCTCAGAGAAGCTTTAAGGGGAAGAAGACTTTCATGTGATGATGAGAAAGCAGCGATGCATCAGTGGCTATGCACTCAATCAAAAGCATTTTTTGCTGATGGCATTAATAAGTTAGTACGATGTTGGGAAAATTGCATCGCGAGGGAAGGTGACTAGAAAGGTGGTGTAATTTGTTTTTTTGAGTTTAAAAAAAGTGTAGAAACTTTTTGAATGTCCCTCGTGTGTGTGTGTGTACGTAAAAATATGTAATATGTATAGAATAAAGCGTGTGAAGTACAGTGGGGATATATAGTACTGTGCAAAAGTCTGAAGCCACCCTTTATTTCTATAGATTTTGCTATAGAGACAGAATTTCTTGTGTTTTTAAAGTAGTCTTGAGGAACAGTTCTCCAGACTTCCTGAAGGACTTTCAGAGACTCTCATTTTCAGTCCAGTCCCTGAACTGGACCAGTTTCAGAGGAATGTTTTTTGTTTGTTAAGCCACACAGTGACCTACGTATGAATCATTCAAGCCACAAAGCCATGTAACATGAGGCCTGAGCCAGTGAGGAAACAGGAGCAGATGATTCCAGATGATCAGACGGTGATCAGTATAATGGCGGTGCTGAATGCTGGGTGGTTGGAACTCCTTTATTTAGGCTCCTTGTGTCTTTAGCCTGTCATAGTAAAACATTTGTTCCCATTTCTTTAATCTACATATGTCACAGATAAGACAGGTTTGACAGGCATAAACTAGTATTTTGCACCAAGAAGGTGATTTAAATAAATATTAAGAAATGAGGGTTGACTTAAGACCTTAGCACAGTACTGTAAAGAAATTGGTAATTTAAAGTAAAATAAGCTACAGTTGAAATAATTAAAACAAAGAAAATTTCAGTACATTCTTTGCTCTCATAACTACATTACTGGATAATGACTCTTAAAAGGGGATGCCATCTTTTTGAAATGTCTAGATGAGTAAATCATCAGGATGTAAACCAGGTCTTTCAGAAGAGTTTGATGGGGTATGGTCCGTTCTTACGAAACCTACCAAATTTTTCACAGTGATAGTGAATGGGACCAGATGTCCAAAATGTTTAATGACTGTAAATGCTCCCCCTCTGGCATTTTTACATGAAATATTTATGAATACACTGCCTGATGCCCCAGGCGATCTTGTTCAAAAGAATGGAGGGGTACATGCAGGTTATAAGGTAGCTGGTGGTTAGGGAGTTACGCCTGTGATCGGAAGGGTGTGGGTTCAAATCCCAGGACTGCCAGTGGCACCACTGGCAGTCCTGTATGCTTGAGCAAGGTACTGTCCCAATACACTGCTCCCTAGGTGCTGTGTTGCTGCCCACTGCTTCACCTGGGTGAATGGGTTAAATGAAGAGAAAGAATTCCACACTTTGCTGTACTGTGCTGTATTCAAGCGAATGGCCATTTTCCAAAATATTTGCCAAATATGTTTTTATTTTATTGACATCTACATAGCATATGTACACCCAGACAACACAAGTAGGTTCACATGTTTTGTATAGTAAATAAAAGACTATAAGTTGGCCTGTAAGTGGTGCAGCTGTCTTAAGTGTTGGCCCTACGTTTGGGTCCCTGGAGGTGCTGCCGCCATCGTTCTCACTGTGTGGGTAGAATGCCCCCCCCCTCTCCCACATCACTCAGCACCGTGCCAGCCAGTGTGGGCGTCTGTTGGCTGATGGCCAGCGTTCGCCCCCAAGCATGTTCAACGGCTTTGAATTGCACGTGACTCCCGGGAAGCTCATGCTCACCTTCACCCTCCCAGTGTTTGTGGTACCGGTGTAGGATTGGAGATGATTAAATTGGACACAAAATCTGGGGGAAAAAAAAAACACCAGTGTCTTGTAGACATTCTGACCCCCGGTTCCTATCACAATCACTGTGAGGAAACTTTGATTTGGTAAATTTGTTTACAATAAACCTTTTTAAATCAGTCCATTCTGAATGACGTTTATATCACAGTATCTGAATCATGCAGACATTTTGAAAAATCTTTGCAATTCCTCTTTCAAATTGACATCTAAAGAAGGGTTTCATTAATAAAAGGATGCTTTAAAAATGTTTGGATAGGTAATGGATGCAACATCCATGAAAAATAGCTTTTGCTAATTAAAGATACTAAATTTAGAGGTTAAACAGTAACTGAATTGGTAAAATCTGCTGTTTGAGATACACTATATGGACAAAAGTATTGGGATGCCTGACCATTACACCAACAGGGACTTTAATGACATTGCATTCAATTACATAAACTTTAATATGGAGCTGGTCCCCCCTTTGCAGATATAACAGCTTCCACTCTTCTTGGAAGGGTTCCCACAAGACTTCGCAGTTTCTGTGGGAATTTGTGCCCCATTCATTGTGTACAGCATTTATGAGGTCAGGTACTGATGTTGGACGAGAAGGCCTGGCTCAGAATCTCTGTTCCAGTTCATCCCAAAGGTGCTGGATGGGGTTGAGGTCAGGGCTCCGTGCAGGTCAGTCAAGTTCTTCCACACTGAACTCATCCAGCCACGTCTCCATGGAGCTCACTTTGAGCACTGGGACACAGTCATGCTGGAATAAAAAAAAGTTTCTTCCTCAAACTGTCCACAAAGTTGGAAGCATGGCGTTCTCCAAAATGTCTTGGTCTGCTGAAGTATTAAGATTGTTCTTCACTGGAAGTAAGGGGGCTAGCCCACACCCTGAAAAACAGGTGTGTCCCAATACTTTTGTCCATACAGTGTAAAAATAATTGTATTTTGGCTTTGTGTAAAGTTGATACATAAAAGATGTAAGTACAAAACCTGAATTTGAACCAGAACATGATGTGGGGTAACTTCACTATCATAAAATAACTGATTTATTAGACCTTGCATGGAAAAATTCAGTCTGACCAGTTTTAACCTCTGTGAGTCACTGCATGGGTGGAAGAAATTTGAATACAGAAACAGATTTCAAGCACAAAGAAACATAAGTGAAAAATGTGTTTATGCAAATATTCCACCTGTGATCAGCTCTACCATGATATGACCTTAACACCACTAGACTCGAAGTCTTTTTGCTCAGGGTGTGTTCAAATGGCATGAATGTGTCCAAACGTTAGTCAAATAACACAACTTTTGTTGTCCAGACTGAATGGCTGTTACATGTGTAGTAATTCTGAAGAAGCTAGCTTTTTAGTACAATATGACCTTGGGCATTATTTCCTTGTCAAATGGAGCATGTTGTTTGGCTCGGCTCCACGTTTCCTCTCTTTGGAACAAGAAACGGCGCACAAGGCCTGTTTAAGGAAGGACTGACTGGTCAGAGCAGAGCTTGACCCTAATGCGGAGGTAATTATTTGCCTGGTCTATTGTATTCGATGCCACAGGTCACTTGATTTAATAAGTTGAAGTCATCGACATTCGCTTTGATTCCAGATCTACAAAGAGGCTTCAGCCCAAATTATGAAGGATAAAAGTCAAGTGGGAAAACAATCTCTTCTTCCTCTCACTTTCTAGTTTATATCAGAGCTTTAAATGCCATTCAAGATCTAAAATAAGTGACTTCTAATAATAAAGGTGCTAAAAAGGGTTTCTTGGGCCGATGCTAAGGATTTCTTTTTACTGTCTTTTCTGCTGTCTCAAGGTTCTCCAACTAATGTAAGGCATAAATGTTTTTTTTTTCCAGGATCATACATTTGCTCCAAGAATCTTTATTTTTTAAGAGTGTGCATAATTTTGTTGGAACTGTACACTATATGGACAGAAATATTGGAACACAATAGGTCAAAGCTCTGTGTGGGCCAGTCAACTTCTTCCACAACGAGCACATCCAGCCATGTCTTTATGGAGCTTACTTTGTGCACTGGGACACAGTCATGCTGGAACAGAAAAGGTTCTTCCCCGAACTGTGTCCACAAAGATGGAAGCGTGGCGTTGTCCAAAATGTCTTGGTCTGCTGAAGCTTTAAGATTGTCCTTCACTGGAAGTAATGGGCCTAGCCCAAAGCCTGAAAAGCAGGTGTGTCCCAATACTTTTGTCAATATAATTGTGTAAGTTGGGTGGCATGTTGGTACAGTGGGTATCTCTCAGTAAGACGGTACCGGGTTTGGACGTTTTCATCTTCTCCCTGGGTCTGCGAGCTCTGGTTTCGAAGACATGCATGTCAAGCAAACTGGAGATTCTAAATTGCTCCTAGTCGTGTGTGTTTGAATGCGATTGTCCTGTAATGGACAGACACCCCCCAAATGCACACCCCCACCTGTGACCCTGGTTAAGGATAAACAGTTTAGATGATGGATTAATGGAACTGCAGGTGGAGTAACAGACTGACTGGACTGAAGCAAACCAGAGATCATTTCAGTGTCTTCACATTAACCTCCATGCTGAGTTTTGTTCGAACGGTCTGCGTTTTAATTACCAGAAATTCATGAATACCAGACTTGTGATAAAATAACTTTTATTTCACAAGAATATGCACCGAAGAGTAATAAAACAGCTTATGTTGTACACAAAAGCAAAATATACTGTACATACATTTATCGAGGACTTCTATGAACTCTCCACCCCCTTTAACAGATAGACAGTAGCCCAATGTTTTACCAGCAACACAACACAGAAAAGGCAATGGTATCTGAATTTTTGTTTTTTTAACATGCTAAACAAGTGATGTCACAAAAAAGGGAAAAACAAAGAATCTAACAAAGGAGACTAAAATATGACATGTTTATCAAAAAGTCCTTAAATTGGGTTTTCTTTCTAAATGGACATCTTACTGACTTTTAGTTATAGCACCCCTTTCATTGTGCTGTCTGCTTCATTCTTAAGCTCCTGAACAGCACTACAAGCCGATTGAGTGCCGATTAAAAATAATTTTAGTGAAAGACCCCACACAAGAACACAAGACGATGTTCATGAAAGTCTTCAGTGCAAACTGACAACGTAGAGACTTGTGCAAACTTTGGGCATCCCTGGTTAAATGATGTTTTGGGGGGGGTTTATGTAAAAATAAGTACACGTCCTCTACTGAGAACACATTGTAGTGCACAATTACTGTTTATTTGCAAAATGTAACATCTTGGGGAAAAAAAAGTAATAAAATCTTTATTTATATCTATTATATAATTCTTTGTCCAATGGCAATCTGTAATATCTTCATTTTTTACTTTTCCCCAATATGTGAAGTTGAAAATACATTATAGAAACTGATTTGCAATTAAACACAAAACAAACGATGTAATTTGACTACATATATTACTGACGATATACATTTGCCCGTTGTATAAGGAGACTAAGAGATGACTAAACCAATTGTATCCACTTCAGTGATTCATTTCTTCCTTGGAAAAAAAACCGTTTTGCATGTACTAAAGTACACGCAAAGGCAAAGTTCGTACAGGAGTGTGTACTCAGCATGCTATCAATGTGCTTCCTTCAACATATTACGTACTTTCAGATACCAGCAGTGAACCAACACTGTCTGATCCCACCTGACTGCAGCATCAAGACCCTGAAGACCCAACATACAACACAACAACCCCGGCAGGAGAGGTACGCACAGACAGTATGCACATTGTTACAGTACTGAAGACTAAACAAGTTCAGTCATTAACATTCTCTGCCCTGACACATGAAAAGCTCCATGGCTGCGCAGTGCTGAGAAATGATATATTTTAGGAGGGAAAAAGAAAACACCGCCACCAACAGAAAAAAAGGCTTTCAGTGACTGTGCTTTTAAATCACCGACATAAAACGTCGTTTCCCGTAACCTGACATGTCTACTGTGGAATCAAAACAGTTCCGCCAATGTTGCTGGGATCAAAGCCGCCTCGGAGGTGAAATTAAAAGTTAAAGTCACGCAAATCCTGTCTGAGTAATTGTTTGGGGTAATAAAGTAGGGAATGCAATTATTCGTAATACACTGTGACTACCGGATTGAAGCTGCAGGTCTGAGATCTTTACGGAGATTTCAACTCCGAAAACTCCCAGATCTGCTGTTACTTCGGGACAATAATGATCGCAACGCCTGGTCTGAGTAAAATCCAGCACAATCCAATAGTGCACACTTGACAAAATTAAATCGGGGGCATCTAGTTGTTTTGAAGGCTGTGAGCTAATTATAAAAAAGGGACAGATTACAATGCCTGTAGTCCTAACTGTAAAAGAGAAACAAACATTTTACATACAACATAATTACTGATTCAGTTGATACAATGTCACAATATGTCTGTATCTGAATACACAGAACAGCATATTTGTGCTTATTTAGGATACATAGAAAAATACACCAAAAAAAAAAAAACAAGCAACAAAAGAAAAAGCACACATGCACGGATTTTAAGCTTTATGTCACTGGGAACGGTATTTTATAGAGACCTTTGTACAATAAAGATAAATCTATAACAATATAACTGCGAAGGTAAGCTTCGACTGAATATTCAATATTATGAATATGCATTAGCTTCAAAATAGATATCAGAAGTTCATTGTAGTCTTGGTATTTAAAGACCCAATCAGGAATCGCTACAGGTTTAGTCACCAATGAGAATTATGGCGACTCTGGTCTAGACCAGTAGCTGCACGTGGCAAGGCACTGGAAAGTTCACATGTACACTTACTGCGAACCGATCAGTGGGAACTGGACTGGTGGCTAAAGTTACTGGGAGATGGGAATGGAAAGTAAAGGGGGCATCTGGCTGAAGGTCTTATCCAGAGCAACGTACAATTATTACTTACAGGGACAGACCCCTGGAGCAACTGAGGGTGAAGTGTCTTGTTTAAGGACACAATGGTAGAAAGTGGGGTTTGAACCTGCAACTTTGTGGTCATGGGGTTTGGAGGCAAGTGTTTTACCCACTAGGCCACTACCAAAGTGAACTTTCTGTTATCAAATACTGATCGGTACCCGCTCAGACCACCTGATTTGCATCATATGAGACAATAACAATGGTGAAAACAGTAATACAGCGATCGAGCGATCTATTAAAGATACAGTATGGTCTGCTGACCCTATAAAGTGTAGAAGAATCCTTACAAAGCTCTCCAGTATTACACTCAGTGCTAACCCTGCTATGGCTGTGGTCCTGAGTGGGGCTTTAAGACCAAGTCATTACATTCACGTTCTGTTTCAATGCTCCGTGAATGCCTAGTGTCTGTGCCACTTCTGTTTTATGTGATCAATTACATTCTTCAAGAGCACCCATTTCGTTTTCTTTTTCTTTTTTTTTTGGTCTGCTGAATGCCAACCTATTGTCATGAAGGCCTACAGGGTAATTATTGCTGGTGCAGCCACAGACGCTGAAATAACAGATAATGCATTTTTAACGGCGATCGTTGAGTTTTAAAAGGCAACTTATGGTTCAAACCAAGCCAGATGAAAAGATTGTTTACAGATGTGTCCACCTGATTCGAAATGAGTTGAGGCTCTGTGCGAGAGCCCTTTAAAAGGTCAAAGCAGTGATGTAGTGAAGTAATCACCACTTCAATGTGAACGGGAAAAAACACACTCCTAAAAATGCTCAGCTTCCATCAGTGAAGTGTCCAGATGGCTGGCCAATTTTTTTCTTCTCGTCCGCGTTTAGCAGCTGTGTTCAGGTCGGGGAGGAAGTAACTGTTCACCACGCCCCTTCCCTTGCATTGAAACGTAGAGAATGCCAACTTTATCCATAATGCCCAGTACACGGCCCACGACTGGCTAACAGCCATGCTTCTTTTTTTCACAGCATTCCGAGTGTCACCGCAGCCAAATGGCACAAGTCTGCATGGAAAAGCTGAAGCTACAGAGAACTGAAAGCATGCTTGGTTTGAAATATGTTGGTTTTTGTGGTCCGAAGCTGGCAAGTCTGCTTTGCGTGTCAAAGAAAGAAAGCCAGGAAAGCCAGTTCTCTGTTAGGTTGTGCAAAGTTGAAAGTGTTCACAGTTCCTGGGTCTCGGAACTCCGCTGAAAGGAGCACCAATCCCCTAAGCAGCAACAGGAGAAAGCTGGAATTGTGGGTATTGTAGTCTGTTTGCGCTGCAGTGGCAGTGGTGATGATTCCCTATGATGAAGCCCTATGAGGGCTGAAAGAGGAGAGGGCCAACCTGTACATCTGAGAAAGAAAGAACAAGGGGAGATAGAATGGATGAGAGAGAGAGAGAACACACAAAGAGTGGAGAGAGAGGGAGAGAATAAAAAAGAATGGCGAGAAACAATAAAAAAAGAGTAGTGAGAGCAAATAAGAAACAGTGAATGGTGAGAGCAAAGAGTAAAACAGAAAGGAGAAAGAGAGGAGGGAGAGTGTGTGGGGGGGGGGGGGAGAAAAAAATGTTTAAGCAAAGGAAACGAGGGGAAAGACTCATCTTTCATAATTGTTTCAGCGTGCCATAGTCGTGGGCCGATTACAGGCTGCCACATTAATATAGAACAGATACACATTTATGATATAATCAGATTGTTTACACTGTCCCCCCGGAGTACACTGACGCAAATCTGGTCCTCAAAAACAGATCAGTGCTACTGACAGTGAGTTCCCTACATGCTCACTTCATGAAAGGTGTGTTATTTGCTTTGTTACTTTAATGACACATGAAAAGAGCCTCGGCAATAAAGTGAAATGTCCTGAGAAGGAGCAGAGAAGGCCTGGAGTGACTCACTTTAGATTGGCAAGGACTTCATCTTCACCATAGAGGTCAGTTCCTGTTTCGTCACATTGTCCTGCCTCCTGTTTCTTATCCTGCAAATATAAACAGTGAGAAATGTGTTGGGATTATACAGATATACACAGACAGAAGATTGCATCTGAGCGACCGTGAACTGTGTCCAAGCAGACACAGCTTTGCCTTTATCTTGTCTTATGACCTGCTTTGTTTGAACCATTTGTAAGCATGAAATGCACAGCCTGTACTGTTGTTTTTGCCTTCAGAATAATCTTCCAAGAATTCCTGTGTATGACTGCCACACTCCATTTTTGTTAGTAACGAAGAAACTGAAAAATCTAAACTTTTTTACTTGGATGTTTACTTGTTTGAAATTACTGTTTTAAAAAATATACATCACTTCTTAAATGTTTGAGAACCTAATACCTGAGAAATTACCTAAAATATCAAGATTTTTACCAAGATTTTCAACAAACGAGACGAAAGTTTATAGACTTTGATCTAATGATCCAATATTACTTACATATTTGTGAGTAATGAGTGCACATGAAACTCCATCAATATCAATTAATTGGAAGGTGAAATCAGAATGAGGTGTTTTCACAGAAATACAGAAAACGGTTCACAAACTTTCAATCATCCCTGTGAAACAAAGTCTGAGATAAATTTATAAAACGATTCTGTTATGAAAATACTCTAGTGTTTCAGCTATTTTTTATTTTCAGCTATGAAAAAATGGAAAAATCTATACATTGAAAAAATGTAAACATTAAACATTAAGTTCCAATTAAATTCTAAGTAGGAGGCCTTGAATGTCTCACATCTGGAGGCAGATGACTGTAAATAGATTATTACAGGATTTTATTTTTCTTTGTGTCCTAAAACAAACAAATATTGAATAAAACATCTTAAAATATCTTCTGGTATCATGCGTGATATCTAGTATTTCAATACAGACTGTTTGAGTTATTAGTAAATAAAACTATAGCAGTTATTCATATGACAAGTGATTCCAAACTTTTGAATGGTAAAAACCCTGTGTGGTAAAAATTGTATATAAACTGATCCGTCAGGTTGCAGTAACACTAGACCTTTGCAGTTTGCATCGCCATGTGACTATGGGCATGACCGAAGCTGCCTCTGGAAAAAAATCCTGCATAATAGGAAAGTTAGCAAGCTAGCTAACCTACTAACCATAAACAAAAAACCCACAAAATTGAACATAATTATTTCATATAATTATACACTTGCTACAGCTTTAGATCTACAGTAAATAACCGGCATGGCTGGTGGCAATGGGATGACCTGTGTGCAGCTTTGGTTAGCTTAGTAGCTAACATCACAGTTCGCAAGCTGGCTAACTCATCTCCCACAAACAGTAAAACCACAAAAGTAAAGATAATAATACAGATTCCTCACTGACTGTGTATCACACAGTCTGTCTTTCATGTGTTTATTTATAAGTCAGTGGGGAAGAAATGTTAAATGTGCTTAGACAAGGAAATTAGCATTTCCTCTGTTTTGAATATACAAAGGGCCACCCTTCAGAGGTCAGCACAGTCAAAACAGAGCGACTACAGCCTGAAGACACAAGTACGCATGTCAAAGTCCAATACAGTTTACGCTCTATTAAAATCTTGGGAAAATCTGCTGGCAAGCACAAGTGTGATTGGGACTTTCCTATAAGAGAGACCAGCTGGAGGATTTCAAAATGTACTACAGAAGGTAAACTTACTGTCGATTAATTGTGACTGACCTTTTGTGTTTCTTCACTGTAATTCATGGTGTTGAAATTTATTTAATGTTCTTGTCTACTACTGTCTGTTAAACGCTGTTTCTTGTTCTACGTCTGAACTATTTGTAAAGCGACTTTGAGCTTAAGAAAGGCGCTGTAGAAATAAAACATTTTTATAATTATTATTGGGGCAGATGGTGGCCTAGTGCTTAGGGAGTTGCCCCTGCAATCAAAAGGTCGTAAGTTTGAATCCCAGGACTGCCAGTGGCACCACTAAGGAACTAAGGTTCCCCACACACTGCTCCCCGGGCACCCCCGTTGGTGGCAGCCCACTGCTTCACTTAGTGAATGGGTTAAATGCAGAGAAAGAATTTCACATTGTTCACACTGTGTGCTGTGCTGTGCTCATGTATGACCGCAAGGGGCCACTTTACTTTACTTAATTATTATTACAAGCATAAAAATTATTTTTAGATATTAGAGACATGTACAGTCTTTTATGGCCTTTTGAATATGAACCTGTTCACTGATGATGATTCATGTCTGAACTGCAGAAGAGACTCACCATAGAAGGGCCGTGATAGTGAACAGCACAGCCACCATTACTGCTGCGAACAGGCCGAGAGCAATCAACAGACCCAGACTTCCGTTTTCATCGTCTGACGGGTCTAGACAGAAACAGAAGAACATAGCCCAAATATTATTGTTACACTGAATAGCCACAGCAGAAACCGAACAATACCAACGTTATAAAACTAACAATGACCAACAAGTGTTTTATGTTTTTGTGTCCACCTACATAAACAGGGCAACTTCGCTTAAAGCGTTGTTTTTCTTGCTGTTCTAATGGTAATAGTTTTCTCCTAGCATAGAAAAATGTCTAACAAAAAAATAATTGTGCCTCATTCAGTGACAGTAAGTGCCTTGCTTACCATAAACAAACAGATATTTGCATAGTCCTGCTATTTCGAGCCCACAGGTTGGAGATGGTTTCCGCTGAGCAGGGTTTAATTACTCCCCTGGGCAGCACAGATGCGAGCACACATCAGATGCTTGCAAGCCACAGGAACACATGGTGGCATTTTTATTTACTAAAACTCTAAAAAACTGTGTCAGTGTGTCACATCTGACAAACTGAGAACACATATTTCTCGAGATTTTTCAGCACTGTATTCTGATAATCAGAATAACTCTGTAGTTTCTGGAGCGTGTGGGGCTGTGTGTACGCTGAGAGAACACGTTTAGATCTGGGAAAAGCTGGAAACGCTTAGCTAATTAAAGCTGAGTGAGTCATGCCGGCGCCGGCCACATGGTCTGCATTTACAAAGGCTGATCTGCTCTGTGATTGGTGGATGCTGCGAGGTAAATATGGAGAAAGCCCAACCTCCACACCAAAGGCCAGAGCATCTGGATCAAGCAGAAAAAAAACACGTCTATCTGGACGAGATCTCAAAGACATCTAACAACGCGTGTTCGATCTGAGCCTGACTAGCGCTCTCTTCCACTGCCAAAACCCCAGTGCTTTCATCGGGCGAAAAAAGACCTCAGTGCGGAGGAGAAAGAGTAGTGAGTACATGTTTGAGTTTTTATCTTGAAAATTCTTGCCAGCTCTTGATATAACAAACAGGCCTGTGGAGAGTTTACCTGGAGACTTTTCCGTGGCCTTCACTGGAAATGTGGAAGGGAAGATTGGGCTGTCATAAAATTCCTCGGTGGTCTCTTCAGTATTGGTCAATGGGGCTAAAATCACAAAAGCAGATTAATTTGCCAAAGCGCCTCACACAACTACATCATTTCCACTATTAACAGCAATTAGGTGAAAACATAATTGGAAATAATAGGTAACATTTTTAGCACATTCTCGACAGTCAGGTATTGAGTAAAAAAGGGGACATGACGTAGAAGTCCACAGAGTGTATAACGATGTTTACAATCACCATTGCTTGCATTATAGCCGGAGTTTGTTAGTTAATAATGTTACAGCAAGCTTAAAACTGCAGTGACAGCCATCACGAAACAGGGACTTTATCCATACTTTTTTTTTCATATGTAACTCAGTGTCAGAAACCAAATAAGCAAGTGTATTTGTGGTTATTTAGCAATTCCACATGGCTTGAGGTCAGTTGGTGAGAATTAATTAATGCCGCTTGCACAATGCTAACTGGCAGCTATAAGTTTCCACTAGTTGTTAGCTACAATAGCATCCTTACATTTGGGCTAATGAGAAAGAAACGACCCCTGTAAAGTTTTTAAAGTTACGATGGCCAAACTGTCCTGGTGTGGAAGCTAAAAATAGTATTAATATTAATGTATGTAATTATGGGACGTAGCAAAGGAATACCCAAGTCATTACTCCAAACTTTCCAGTGAGGTTTTTTGCCATCCAGATTTAATTTGGAGCAGTGACTGATTCACTATGGCTTGTGGTATCAGTCACGAGTGAGGAGCTGTAACTTTCAGAAATGTGGCACTTTGGTGTGAGCTTTATCTCAGGCTGAGACTTCTCAAGACCAAAAGAGGGCGCCACATAGAATTCAAGTTTAGCTTTAGAAAAACACTGGAATATATTTGAGAAGGACGACTGTAACTGCATGCTGAGTGTGTTGTCTAAGAAAATGCTAATTGTAGGTGTCAATCAGTTTTGAGTAACTCAGTGATGAAGACTGTGTTTGGAGAGAAGGAAAGTCCAAATATTATCACAGTATCTTCACTGTGGGTTTTCTATGTATGTGCGTAAGTGTGTGTGTGTGTGTGTGTGTGTGTGTTGCTCACCACTCCAGGGTTGGGCCTGTACCACCTGACTCCACTCGCTCCACTGGCTGTGGTTAATGAAAGCATCCTGGGCTCGAACTCGGATGTGGTGCAGGTGTCCCACCAGAGCATCCATGATCGTCACAGTGGTGTCCTCTGTCTCCAGCTGGACACAAAATGATCCCACACACACTCACTGAACACAGGCACGAACACAAAGACGGGCACGTTTCCTCTATTGCTCCTGGCAAGTCTCTGGATTATAATAAAAGCGTTCATAGTTCGACATATTTTAAACATATGTCTAGGGTTTTTTTTGCAGTATGCTAATGCGTGCATAATAAGGCATTGTTCAATCTCAGAGATATGCTTTCCAAACATTTTAGTCTCCTGAGACTGATCTGTTTCCCCAGAAAAGAAAAAAAATGTTTAAGGCCAGTGACACACTACATGGGTCTGAAAATCTCTACGCCAAGGAACTGCTCACATTACACGATTTCAATACCAAATGTTTGACTTGGCAGTGGTGCATCATCCAGTTCCAGCATCCAAACTCCTGCGTGATAGTATAAGATCTGTCCTCTGATACAGCTGCAATTTTCTGTGATGTGTAACTTTTCAAGCATCACAATACCAGACCACACTTCTCCACATGAGGCAAGGACTGGACTTTCTGTTATTTGAGTGATTCTCCAATTAGGGTGCCACCTATATTACTTTATTTGATTTACAAAAATGAATGTAAATTAAGTTAAAGCCAAAAAAGATCTTTTAAATGCAGCCAAGTGTCCATTACGCAACCTTCTGCATCCAATGTGTCTTCAAATAAATAACTTTACAGCACTTATTTATAGCACATTACGCGTATCCTGGTTCACTGTAACTAAATGTTACTTTGTAATAGAATTCTTACAATTGTTATATAATTATATAATTATAAGTATATAATTATAAACATATTATCACACACACATTAATGTATTTGCTAATTCTTTGCTAAGTCCCTGTCTGCAAAAGAAACCTTGTAAAAATGGCATTTTGTCACAGGGCTAAAACAGTTTTTGAATGTTTATGCAATTTTCTTAGATGTTGTGTTGAAAATAATAAAAATAAAAGTTTTAATTGTTTGAAACGAAGCTAAATGGGACCACAATCCTGCATCTACACACACACTAAAAGGCTTCAGATGTAAAGTTCACTACAGGCCCCAAAATTGTCCAAAAATATCCACATACTCTTTACAACTAGGCTACTTTGAGGTTCGCCAACTGCCCACAAAAGTGTTCTATTTGTATAATTTCCAAAAAAAGGTCACTGCCAAGGGATGAGGATCATCCACACATGAGCTTACGATGCCAAGAATCACTAGATGGGTAAAAAGACCCCCAGCTCCATCCAGCACCTTTGGGATGAGTTGCATTTATGACCCAACACTAATCATCCAACACCTCACTAATGAGGTGACCTCACTAAAGATCTTGTGGCTGAACTCAATCCATTCCTCTCAACTATGTCCCAACATCAGCGCTGTTAATACAGCAAAGAGGGAAAAATCTCCCTTCCAGTACCCTTGATCTCAGAAGAATTAATTAACTGGACACTACAGCTGCCAAACTCTCCTGGGTCAGACATATTACTGTCCTTTATCTCTTGAAAAAAGTGTTTGCTTCCATACTTCTGGCCTATTGTGTAGATCTATATGTTGTGCAAGGACATATGGATCTATAGATCTGTATAGAGCCACAAATCTGACAGTAATAACGGGCTCAGATCATGTCATAAACACAGTGGCACTTCGTTTGGGCCGACAATGAATGATTTCTTGAATCTGGTAGCCAAGACAAATAAAAAACCACACACTCAGGTAAAAAACCCACAAAAGTCTCTGAAAGAGCAGCCATCATGGGGCAGATAGCATCAGCAGCTCCGGGATGTGTGTGGAGCTGCAGTCAGTGAGTGATGGAGAGACGAGTAGTGGGGGAGGAAAAGGAAAGCTGCTGGGACATGACTGAGACTCCACAGAACAGCAGAGCCTGTGTGGGAGCCAAGCTGGACGACGCCACATGTGACTGTGTGATAAGAGAGTGTGAGGAGAGTTGTTAGCTAAGCCTGCACTGTTTATCACTCACTCAGTGCAGGCACGAAGCAACCTGTACCGCATCAACAAAAACTTTAACAGCCTTAACCATCAACTCCAAGTCAGAAAGCAGACAAGTATTACTTTGAATTCACACCAGATTCGCTTCCATGTAGTAATTTTAAGTAATCGTAAATGCAAATAGTGGTGAATCTCAGAGCAAAAATATAACAAGATTCATGCAATAACACCATAGTTTTTTTTTCTGACATCTGAGTTGCAACAGACAAAAAGGAGCCAGTAGCGTCACATTTAAAAAAAATACTGTGAAAATGAATTATTCTGTGTCTCACACACTACATTGCACTTCATACAATGATATAGGACTAATTCATCTGTTTGTCATTCAACACGCAGTTGGTAAGTGTCTTAGAACTGATGATATTACGATATACTCAGAAACACGTTTTGTGAAATAATGTGATTTATCATGATAATGTTAGATTGCATTGTCATAATCCCCAGCTCTGAATACTGAAAAAGTGCTTTTATTCAAAATACACTCTCAGTAAATGTTAATGTTTTTATAGTAACCTACAATAATGTAGTATAGTGCAATTGTGTTCATTGGCGTGATGAAGCTCCATCTAATACCTCTGAGATGAGCTGAAGTAGTGCTTGTAATCTATAACTAAATATCCATCAGTACATGACCTCATTAACGTTCTCGTGACTGAATGCAATCAAACCCTCACAGCAGTGTTCCAACATCTAGTGTAAAGCCTTTGAAGAAGAGTAGAGGCTGTTACTGCAGCAAAGGGGGGAATCCCATTTATTCTAGTACCCCTGATTTCAGTAGAAACCTTGAAGGAGCAAGCGTCTACAAACATTTGGACATAAAGTGCCACCAGTTATACACAGGATATCTGTCAGCAGTTCTACAGACCTGAAGTGTTATGAAAACAGGAAAATGACAGTGAACCAGCATTATGCTGAACAAGTAAAACTATCTCTCATTTTACATTCTTTCTGTCTGTTTTAATGACCACAATTCTTGTTGACCTAATGTGTATTTTATATTTCAGTTTACCAACATGGTTTTCCTTAGTAGTTTTTTTTTTTTTTTAATAAAGTAGCCTTGCTTCTAAATAGCTTGAGTCAACAAACAGGAACTGACCTTGGACCAGAGGTTAGATCCCACTGGCCTGTACTGCAGCTCGAACTTAAGTGGAAAAGCGCTAAGGTCTTCAGGCCAAGACTTCGGGAGCTTCCACTGCACCAGCAGCTGAGTGGGCTGACCAAGCACTGCCATCCAAGTCACAGCTTCCGGAGTGTTAGGTTTTACTACGCATAGAGAGTCAGGGTCAGGAAAAAAGACAACAAAAACAGCATGAACATTTTTTACTGTGGTACGTGATGTTCTTAAGCCTGCACAAACACTACGGCTCCATAATTTAGCATTAAACCACATTAAATCTGTTTGGCTAACATGCTTACAGGACTTCTGAGGATCCACATAGGTGATGGTGGAATTGGAGCCCAGGGGATTGACTTCTGTGATGTTCACCAGGTACTTGGGCTTCCAAAACTCAGGATTGTTGATAAAGCACTCGTTGACATTGATGAGCTGCTGCTCACAGGGCTGCGGCCTTTCATCATTCACACTGTAACCATTGGATCAACAATTGAGAGGGATGGTTTCCTTCATTCAGAATGTCATTGCATTTCATTCAAATGTTAGTAGACATGGAGCCCACCAGGATGTGATGGATGAAAATAAATATTATGGGGCTGATGAACAAAACTAAGTAAAAACAGTAAACTGCTATGAGTTTAATAATTGTGTCAAACCTGTATTTAGTAACTAAGATTAAGCTGACAGGTGGCATAGTAACCAATTTCATCATGGGTAACCAGGCCCCCCCCTTCAGTATCTATTGGCAAATAATAAAATGTATATTGTTTTCTTAACATATGTTACACTGGATAGCAACCAATTAAGACTTTTTGGTGTCTATTACCATGTCTTCTCAAGAATTTCAGAATAGAGGTCTCTGTTAGGCTGACACTTATATTTGCTATGTATTTTGGATATTTGTGTTCTATTACAATTAGGCAGTACAGAAGCCACGAAAAAGCAAACATGCTTGTACTGCCTTACATAATAACCAAAGAACATAGGGAAGTACAGAAATGTGGAATTTCTCTTTAAAGGGCCCATAGAAAAGCAAACTGTCCTCCCTTTTTAAAATAAAGGTTACATGTAATATGAACACATACCTTTCACTCCCTAATCCATTCAGTTCACATACAGACAATACGCTGTAAAAACAGCCCGTTTTATCCTCATTGTTTTTTATAATCACATATTTACATACATTCAGCTCACAACCCTAATAAGGACTGTTCCTGTTCAGACTGTTTTACAGTAGAGTACAGTGCAAAGAGCAGAGGTCATTTACATGCTTTAGTCTTTTTTGAGGGATAAAGAGAGGCTGAAAATGTCATGAAAAAATAAATTGTGCATGTTTATGGCACATAAAAAATACACAAAATTATAACTGGATCTTCAGTAAAACAATAAAATATAGGAAATGTAACTACAAGACATTCTGTGTTTTATGCAATTCATTATTGTTTGACACTAATTGTTATTCTGAGAGAAACAACCGAAGGGAATATGTGCGATTCTACTGATTGCTCTGGATGAATGTAATCGCTAATCCAGTAAATGACAGAATTCTGCCGTGTGGCCCAACCTGTAGGAGGAGATGTACTTGGTGGGCAAGTGTGTGGTCACCCTCTGTGTCCATGAGCACCGGATTTCAAAGTGACTTGGCACTCGACAGGAAACACTGAGATAACCAGGAGGATCTGAAAGACACAACCAGAAATTCTTTCACACAAGATAGAACCCAACCAGACACTGCACACACTCCTGTCCACCACATTAAAGCTCAGAGATTTCCTTGGAAACCTGTAGGGGATTCTGCACGGGCTGAACACGAAAGGCTGAAATTGTGTACATTTGGATACGGACAATCTCACCCTTCCGAACAGGATGCTGGAGTGCTGTGATGTAGTGACTTCCTGTGAGAGGAAGTGCTCTGAATTCTACCACCACACACACTTATTGTCTCCAGCGGCCCCGGCCCCGCTCTGAGAGGACAACGCTGAAGTGCTTCCATTTTTACAAACAAATTTCCTGACACTCAAGCAATGCCCGTCAATAAAGGAAAACATCTAATAGTAGACGATGACATCTTAAAGAAATCAACAATTTAAAAGTTATCCATGTATTAATTTGAAGAAACTGATTCCTTGTAATTTTTTCTGTATATGAATGTAGGATATTGTTTATTGGCATGACTTTGATTAGTGATGGATAAGGTACAAGGTGTTTTCTTCTTTTATTAAGCCTCAACAGTGCACCTGCAGAGTCATTTTGTAAGTAATGTTATGGTGCCTTTTAACTCTCAGAAGTCCCAGTTACGGTCCTGCATAGTGGTTTTTAATTCTTTTTTTCACTCAACTGAGAAATCTGAGATGAAATTCTGTCAAGGGCAAATTCTAAGTGCTTGGACACAAAATGACAATGTTTTACAAATTGCATTATTGAATCCACAGTATAACTGCATTTGTCTGTAACATACTTAAATAAAACTGTATTATACTGCAACCATTGGCAGAATAATTGCAGTTAATTTCATAATATTTATGAATGTTTTTAATAATGTTTTTTGTAAGGAAAGATAACTGAGTTAATTGAGTTAAAGTTTAAAGTTGTCAGTGCTTCATGCTGTGCAGCAAATGGTGTTTCTGGGTTGCTATACTTGCCTAGATGCTATGCCAGCAAACCGCTACTAACATTTTTCTGTAGCAACACGCCATAAAACTACCATAAACTGCCATAAACCCTCCACCCCTGCGACAACAAAAATGCAGAGAACGAAGAGCTCATGGTGGGTGCTGAAAAACTATAACTAATCTCAAATTGTAGCCTTCTTAGGTGTATTTCAAACTCAGTAGCTATTCTCTGCATAGAGAACTTACTGAATGTGTAGTTTGCCAGCTAGCTATGTAGGTAATTGTCCACGGAAACAAAATTAATATTAGCTTGCTCTATTGGTGCTTTTCCCCTGGCACAAAGAACCTTGCTGTACCACGAACGAATGTTTTCCATTACAAATAGCGACCCGCTACAAGTTCAGTGCCCTTGCAGTATGGTTTAGATATAGCACGGTTCCTGAATGCCTATGGAAAAGAGCACTATGTTGGCAAACTAGCAATTTCTTTCACAAGACACATTCACAATGATTGCTAGGATAAGAATATCAGTACTAGTGCCAATCAGAGGTAGAAGGGTGTGTCTTTGCAGAGTGCAGGTGCAAAATACCATGCAGTCCACAGAGAAGGTAAATAAGTGTTCCTGAAACTTCTGTTGTTGTCGGTCACCCCCCCCCCTCCCACGAACTTCACCCTGGTTCTACACAAAACTTGTGGATTTTGATCTCAAAATGAGATCAAAATCTACAAGTTTTGCGGCAAGGGTTTTGAACCTCAGATTATGTACTTAAGTTTATCAGTAAAGTGCAATGACAATAATGAGCGTTAACGATTTCTTTGATGTCAGAACCTATGATCTGTAGTGTTGGGTTCAAACACAGTAATGGGTCTGATGTTCACTTACGGCCCAGACGGAGCCTGATGGTCTGCAGGAGGACCCCTCTCTGGTTGTGGCAGCTGTAGTTACCCTCCATGGAGTGTGTGGTGTTGAGTAGAATGAGGGTGCCGTTGTGTGTCTGCCTGAACCGCACTGAGCTCCCATTCTGCCGCCAGTGCACCGGTGACCTGCCGGACCATCCAAAACTCACAGTCATGACCTCTATCAATCACACTCAATGATTTAACTAAGCCTGGTCTGTAGCAGGGAAATTAGCAGCATCTGAAGCAAAACGGCACTTTCCTCCACCTATAAATGACCTGTTTGTGATATCAATCATATCTTTGGCAAAGGGTACTCAATTGGCTATTACATTTATTGGCAAAGGCTATCAATTTGGTCCAACAGGTGGTTTTCCATACGCTACTTTGAGTTGCCAAGTTGAGAGTCTGGGGAGTATATGCCCCATATAATGGTGAATGGACCCAGTGTGACTCAGCTATAGCGGCTTGGCCAGCGCCTCCACAGAAGGGTGTGAAGCACGCTGTTATCAGCGTTTACTGGAAGACTCGGCTCTGTTTAGCTCTTCTGTCACGTAGAAAGAGCCAGCGAGAGACGTACCCGTGTTGAGCACTTCCACAAGTCAGGGTGACGCTGGAGCCCAGGCTGCCATACTGGACATCTGAAACTGGACAAGACAGACAGGACACTGGCTGTAAATTATTAGGAGTGCAGCTTTATGACACAGAATAGAACATCTTTACTATGTCTTTACAAAAGGTGTAAAGGCTTAAGTCAACAATGTTAGCAAACAGTGCAATAAATCTGCCTTTAGTTTTTTTTCCACTGCTTAAACATGTACACTGAAGCATTAGGCAGATGTGTTTATGCAGAGCTACTTTTTTGAGTGATGAGTGTAGCATAAGGAGCACAAAAAGTCTCGCTCAAAGACTCTCATTAGCGTAACGTGGTGTGTTTGTCCAGGCATGGAATCAAACCCTCGCTAAGCTTATGCTTGCTTTTGTGGTTTCTGGCACTGTACGACAGTCATCTATAGAAACGGACAAAGCATCACATAGCTAAAACTGTCATCTTCAAGCCAAAATGTTCTCCAAATCTATTTTTACAATAGTATGTCACACGGTGTCAGAAATCACAAGTTTACTTGAGATGACCTAAAATTCAGTATGGTTTGCAGGAAAGATATGAATCTATTATGTATGATTTAGAGCCAGAGTTTGCACAGTGGTAACAGGGTGGGGCATAGACTTCCATTCCCTGTTGGTAGGGGGTTGTAACAGTTCACCCTGTTATGCGGTTTAGTTCGGACCTCAGTTTCTGAGCCAATGGTTTAGTTTGGTTCAGTTTGCAAAAACATGACCAACTAAAAAGGTCAGACCATTAAAAAAAAAACAATTTAAAGCAAGATATGCAAAAAAAACTATAAAACAGTATGAAACTCACTTGTCTGTTGCAGAAAAAGTCCTTGTATTCGTCATAACTGCAGTAGACTGTGTCTTTCCCAGAACACAGTTCTCCTTTTGTTTCTTCATTCATCTTTTACACAACATATGTTCTGAAATGAGGTCTGCTTGTAATTTCAAACCATGACTTGAGTACATTTGACAGCTACTGGATACCGGAGGTTTGAGCACATTTAACCTTGACAGGAATCCCGTGGCTCGAGCACATTTATCCGATACCCGTGGCTCGAAGATGTTTAACGGTGATAGGAATACCAGGGCTCAAGTACATCTAACGGCGATCGGAATCCTGTGGCTTACGTCCGAGTTGAGCACATTTAACAGCTATCGAATACCCTTGGCTGGAGCACTTTTAACCTTGATTAGAATCATGTGGCTCAAACACATTTATCCTTGTTCCGAATTCCGCGGCATGGCCATATTTAATTGCGATAGAAATCCAGTAGCTCAAGTACATCTGACAGCAATCGGAATCCTGTGGCTTGAGCACATTTAACAGCGATCGCAATCCCATGGTTTGAGCGCACTTAACCTCAAACGGATTTCCACGCCTCAGACACATCTAACAGCAATGGTGGCTCATACTCATTTACCAGCGATCAGAATCCCATTATAACTCGAGATATATTCAGGTTTCAGTTCAAATCCATAACGTCACTATTTGTAAGCTACATTAGCTCCAGTGCAAAATCAATGAGGAAAACCAAGAACATCAAACATGTCTTGGTGGATCAAATATGTTTAAACTACGTGTACACTTTTTCAGGCATAAGCAGCCATCATATGAAAAGAACAGTTTCAATTGGACTGCTTTCACCGCTGAATAGCACTGACGAATAATATTCCTGCTTGAATTTTATTAACGATATGCATCCGATATTGGCAAGTGTCCTTTTCTGTGCAATTTAAAATGGCACCTCATTGCCCCAATTGAGTGAACCAAGTCGAGGACCGTATAGCAGGCCAAAGACTGACTGTGTGCTGGAGCAGAAGCAGATTGGGAGTGTTTATGTTCCTGTCCTTTGCTGCCCCTTCAGACCACAGTATTTATATCAGGGGTGGAATAACAGGCATTTACTGCCAAGCGCTGGACAAAGACGGGCAAATACACACACACACAGTGTCTCTCATACACACACTTAGGCAGGTACACAAATGTGCACACACTCCTATACTCTGGGGAGTGGCTGGCCTCCAGCACCCAGGGTCTAACTGTACTGTAGACATGGTCGTGCTCAATGTCTGCTTTCAGGGAATATTGGCACAAGTATATTATTTAAAAACCCACCACATTTCTCACATTTCTCCAACTCATGCCAGCAGAATTACCGCCATTTGCACACACACATACACACTCACACACACACACATATTATACACATACCCACATACACACACACACACATACACTAATACACACACAGCTTGAATTAATTGTGTGAGCTGCATACAACACATGGGGGATTGCGCTAGACTTCGATCCTAAATGCAGATGTTTATTGTTCCTGCAAAATGAGAACATAACTGGATCCCTGGTTCCTGTTTCGGCTGAATTACCAAGACTGTAAATTTGAAGTCTGCTTCTCTTGGCTTTTATCAGCTGGTCGAGTACGATAAAAAGCTGGCTGGAGATGGGGGGCTGGCTAAGTCGGTCATGCTTTGGCTATGGCGGGACTCGCTATGGAGAGTTACTTTGAGGAGTTCCAGGTGCTGGCCTGGAGCAAGCAAAGCCAAATAACAGCAAATAACGTTTCTCATTGATTTGAGCCCTTGGGGTATTCTTTCGCCATTCCATATCGTTTATTAATCATTAATCATAATCTGTTTCATTAAAGGTTGGAATACCCAAATGTTTCTTGATAGTGTTTCTGTAGCTGCAGCAACAAAAGTCACACATTTTGGTCAAAATAATGCATTCCATTCCAAATCTAGCAATGTAATCACAATTAGCTTTGGGATGCCAACTGATATTATGGAATATTGCCAGAAAAGTGCTGAAGAACATGCAAATGAAACAAAAACTTCTGTTACTTTACAGCAGGCAGTAAAACAGATTGTCTAGAAGAGGGGTGCCAGTTTGCTGATTTTGCCACTCAGTTGATTTGAAAGACCTTCTCCCTCACTATAGACCACAGCTGAAATTTGCATCCTAAGATACTGTGCCTGCAACTGGCTCACATTGCTTACCAATAGTGTTTTCTGCAGACAGCATGTAACGATGTTGCCAGAAAACAATGTCAATTATAAATTAAGAAGCTGAGATGATAATTATATGGTAACTATAGTACTATTGTAAAAAAACAGCTGGCTGTTATAAAGTGATCTACTATAATTTTGCAAGCATGGTGCTGCTAGTAAACAAAATAATCTCAAAAACTGCTTTTTTATTTATGTCCTAATTTGGATCAGTGAAATCATACAGTTCAGTTTACTCAGTATCTGTCCCAATCACTAATGGTCCACTTTTAGCTTGATCTGAATGGTCAATACAAAAGAAGAACTTGATGAATTTTTTCAACTCTATGTACTTGGACTGATAGAAATGAGTAGGCATTCACTGCGCAACACATAGGTCTGCCATTTAAAGGGGACATATTATGCAAAACTCACTTTTTGCAACCTTTTGTATTTCCATTTGGGTCTCTACTGCTCCTTTAAACACTCCAAGTGCTAAAAAACCATCCATCCATTTTCTGTGAGTCAGCTGAAAGATTTTGGTGTCAGGAATCATACGCTTCTATGAGCCGCATGGATGGCTCCCTTATTCTGACGTCAGAATGAGGAAATTTGCATAGAACCACCCATCATCTGTCGAGCCCACCCCCTAAAATTAGCTGAAGATCTGCCATTTTTGTCAGCTGGTTTTACGAGCACTTGCATAAGACGCAGATCGCTACAGCTACAGGCGAAGGCAAGTCACTCATGAAGTGTTGTGTTCATCTCGCTCTGGGTCCGACTCAGGGGTCCAACATATAGGGCTGATAGCGCCTCTATTTTCTGCCATTTTCACGTGTGGTAAACGCACAGCGTAAACATGGGATGGGTGGGGCGTGGCCAGCAACAGTTTATTTGCATAAAAGTGACAGATCCCTTAAATGGCTCATTTTGAACGGGACTTATAGAGCTGCTGAGATCTCTTTATGTGAGAGTGATTTTGTGCAAAGAACTTCATGAGCATGTCTTGTAGCCCATAGACCTGTTATAACTTGTTTGAAAAGGGCTATAATATGTCCCCTTTAAAACATTAGAAAAAAATGGTCCCTGGTCCAAAAAACATGTACTTTGTGATCCCACCCCACCCCCACAACTTCTCACTGGGCTTACCTTCATTGCTCCATATCTCCGAGCTGATGTGGGCAAAGGAGAGAGTGAAGATCCCAATGACTATTAGACCACCAGGGCATGACACTAAACCAGGCATCTGTGAAGAACAAACACACATGTAATGACAGACTAGCAAGGAGACAAGCAATTTCAGGTAACTGTTTGTGATACACCACCAAGGTTCCTTCAGACTGTGCTTTACTGAGCTAGGTCTAAAGCTCTACCTGCCTGGCAGTCAGCAAGGCAACAGGCATGATAATTACAGGCAGGAGGTCCCTGTGACAACGCAAACAAGACATCCGTACCAGATGTGTGTATTTATCCTGTCCTTTCTCTATAAAAACAGCGCAGAGTATAAACACCATTGCATCGTGTATTTGATGAGGGAAGCGAAGCGTCCCACAACTGCAGTGTCAACAAAATTAACAGCGCGATCCCACCAGCTCTGAAGATTACAAACACGGCCCTCAAGATCTGTCTCAATTGAAAACATATGAATACGTATAGTCCTTTAGAAAAACAAGGCTGGAAAAAAATGGTCTCAAGGTTCACTGGAAAAATGAGCTCAAATCAAGCCTACTTGGGTGTGCAGTTCAGTTCATAAAAATGGCTCATGGATAATGTTTGCCTTGACATATTTGGGTTTTCTATGCTTGATTTATTTCAAGCACTGCAGTGTTTTAATCAGGCTGCTTCAAGCTTCATAACTTTTATTTGAACTACTTCAAAGGTTCCAGCCGATCCGTCCCGTTCCATGTGAGTAAACTGAAGAACTGAGGAAAGCTGGGTCTTACTTCCAGAGCGTGTATAAAAATACACAGTAAACTATTTTTTTTTCATGCCACTGCTGGATAAAGTGCATGGAAGACTCAGATACTGGAACCATTGTATGTATTGTATCTATTTGGAATTTTTGTTGTCAACCAGTGGTTAGGGCTGGATGCTGGATGTGTGATTAAATGTGGTTTTGATGGTCATGTTTGAATTATCCAGAATTGCCTCCTCCCCAGATGACCCTAACACCATGCTTAAATGATAACATTTTAAAAATGTGGGCTGTCACTACTAATGATACTAGTAATCAAATAATGCACTGAATGTTTTGATGATTAATCGAGTTATTCAAGCTTTAAAAAACAGCAGATATGAAAAAAGGAAAAAACTCTTAATTTAAATAAATATAAAACCATAACAGAGCAAACAAAAGATGAGCAGTATCATTTAAAACAAACATTA
Source organism: Alestes dentex (assembly GCA_037576975.1). NCBI lineage: Eukaryota > Metazoa > Chordata > Actinopteri > Characiformes > Alestidae > Alestes > Alestes dentex. Next base: position 2,885,399 of record JBBIGA010000035.1, on the reverse strand, counting down.
TTACTAAACAAAATACATGAAAAACTATCACTACTCTTACCAATAGTCTGTTTTTGGCACAGACAATATACAAAGCTGATATTGGCATAAAATATTACCAATTATAAATTGATAATGATATTGTAAAAAGTAATTATGATGCAATTATAAACTAGTACAATATAGTATTATTGTGCTACTTAACCACTAATCACTGCAGATAAGTACATATATATTTTGCTTTTGTTTTTTTATCAGATTGTTGCCGTCAATAAATACACATGCATACACAGATATGTCACATTTTTCACTGAGGCACCGTGTCAGGCTTATAGAGGGGTTTGAGAACAAATCAAGTGAACACATGGCTGCTCTTAAAGGAAGTCCTCCAACGAGTCCAGTTCATTCCAACCGCCACGGAGACAAGAGATTAAACCGTTGCTGTGATCAGAGCAGAAAAGGCAGAACCTTGAACCAAATACCAAAATAAAATTGGTGTTGAACTACAGCGGCCAAAACCGTTAGCTCCAAACAAACAGGAGGCCTGGTTTACAAGCACTCTCACTGTAAACTTACTGTCACTACGAAGCACATTACATGGTGGATGGCTTTCCAAATCAATAAAAAGATGATTGTGCTATGGGTGACAGGACGTACTGTACATGGGTAAACACCACCAGATTAAACAGTGGAAACTCTGACGTCCACTCCTCGCCTCTCTGATAGCGGAGCAGCGAAGGCGTTCTCAAGCAGTCCGCCCCAAAACCAAGAGCTGGGCAAACAGGACGCGATGTTCTTGATTAGGGACGTCAGAGCAGAGGCACAAAACTGGCATTTAAACGAGGTTAAAGTAATACAAAGAGTTTGGGTTTTTTTTCCTCAAGGGCATCACATCTGTGATCATTTACTTATTTACTTCTCAAACATATTTGTTTATCAAAAGAGCCACACAAGCCTTATTCCTGGTGGGTTCTTTACCCACACAACGGTGCTTTGCCAAAATTAGCCGAGAACCTGTCGGCTGCCTTTGCTTCGGGGGGGTTGTGGGGTATTGCAGGACACAGAGAGTGCTGGAAAACATCACAGTTCAGGAATTATGCAATGAGCATCCATATTTGGAGTGATTTCATTTGTGGTAGTTTAAAATTCATGCTCATAAAGACATAAAAGACGTCTTTCTTCAGTAATGTAGCCGTTTGGGCAGGAAACATCTCCAGCATTTAAACAACACATTACTATTATTCAATTTTTTTGTAATGACTATTACTACTATTATTGTTGTTGTTTTGTTGTTGTTGTTGTTATAATAGTAGTAGTATTAGGATTATCTGTATTGTTGTTGTTATTATTATTATTGTTGTTGTTGTTGTTATAATAGTAGTAGTATTAGGATTATCTGTATTGTTGTTGTTATTGTTGTTGTTGTTGTTGTTGTTGTTATAATAGTAGTAGTATTAGGATTATCTGTATTGTTGTTGTTATTATTATTGTTGTAGTTTTGTAGTTGCTGTTGTTGTTGTTACTATTACTGTTAGAGGAAGAAGACAAAAAAGAAGAAACATCTTAAATAATTCTTCTTCTAATCTGCCTGACAATGATTATAAGATGCAACTTCATTACTGTCTACACATTCAGTTTAAATAGCTGTATCCACTAAGTGGTTTCTTCATTATACTGAAACTTCAAAATCAGCTTGGTAAAGATTATCCCCCCAAATATTTTAGCCACAGATGGTGACTCTCATTATTACACTTTAATGACAAAACCTCCATCACACGCTATAAAACAACGGCAAGTCTACTTTCAGTGGCGAAGAATCAGATGTTCGCAGCGAGGGCGAGCATGGCCATGGTTTCACATGCTTAATGCAAAGGGTCCATTAGAAATGTGAGGCGAAGGAAAAGCTGAGTTCAGCAGAACATAAGCTCTCCAAACCACAGACTGAAGCTGTAATCCATCACCGATTTCAGCAGAAATACTCTGAACTATAGCGGAGCCACCATATGATCTCCTTGCTCTCACTTTTGGGATAACATGCTTTCGATCCAGCTTTAACCCCAGAACCCAACTGTCAGGAGAACGGAATAAAGCAATATCCAGTAGAACAGGGTGCATTTATATACAGCTATACTGAGATAAAGTTACATAAATTGCTGTCTGAGAGTCGAAATCATGTCTCTTTACTCTGATCTGTTTGGTCTATTCTACAGCCAACAGTGGCTCTTTGAACCATTCTGATATTTGAAACCTCTCCAGGTTTCTCATTCTCAAGAGTATGACAGATTTAGCAGAAAGGTGTGTCCACCCTCAGAACCCTCAAAGCCACAAACCACGTCTTTCTACCTGCTCTCTATACAGCATTCACACCAGAAGCCACAACACAGGAAATATGTAACATATCATCACTGTCAGACCAACACCTTGATAACTGCATATTTTTCATGACAGCTGGCCATGAGGAATGGAGAAACATAATTTTGTTTTTTTTTTGTTTGTTTGTTTTGCATAGGTGTGTTCTGCATAATTTAAAAATCAAAAAGGGTTTCGCTTGCTTAAGTCACATGCAGCTGGTGGCCTAGTGGTTAAGGAGTTGCCCCTGTGATCAGAGGGTCATCCCAGGACTGCCAGTGGCACCACTGAGGCACCCTCAGGTACCGTCCCCACACACTGCTCCGCGGGCGCTGTGTTGCTGGCTGCCCGCTGCTTCACTTGGTGAATGGATTAAATGCAGAGGAAGAATTTCACACTGTTCACACTGTGTGCTGTGTTGTGTTCACGTATGACAAATGGTCACTTTATTTACATATTGGTCACCAATTATTTATTAATTATTCAGTACGAGTCAAAAGAACTGTTAAATATTTTTAAAAAGCAGCAGAATTGAACCTGTCTCAATTTAACCTGATCTGTGGTGACTAGGTTCCTTGATACGCTAATGATAACTCAGTTAGCAGGTCAAACGTCTCACAAACCATAGTACAAGCTCTTTTCCAGCAAACTGATGCTAAAACAACACTTGTTTAGAGTGTATAAACTCATATCTGAGACCAAAAAAAAAAAAAGTGCTCTGTGATGTGTGTGTGTGTGTGTGTGTGTGTGTGTGCGCACTGAGAGATTTTCATCCACAGCTTTTCTCGGTCCCTTGATTATGAACTCCCAGACCACCAATCAGCGAGCCCCTCCCTTAAAATGTAAATAGGTGGATTGTGTTTATTTGGACAACTGGGTGTTTACTACATAAATGAAGGATTAACACCCTCATTTTTAAATATTACCATTACACCATCCGGCAAAAACAGAACATCCTTTACAGCATGTAACATACTTTAAGATGTTTTTATGACACTCAATTTGTGTCATAAAAAATGTGCAAAAAATAAACTAAAAATAAAGTATAGGTAAGAAACAATAATGGCATGAAGTGGCTAGCACCCAGTTACTTGTTACTATGCAGTCACTACAGCACTGCTAGTGAGACTATCTCCATTTTACCACTTTTATCTCTTTTTTATGTACGATTTGAAAAATGACAGCTTCCCTTTACAGTGTGTAAAAAATTCATCCCGGATGGACCAAGAGAAAGGGTTTAAAATCACTTGGAATAAAATATTTGGCACACAGTGGCCATGAACCTTTACAAACACTGGCCTTCAGTGAAGTCAAATACTTTCACATTAACAGTTAACCAGGTTACTTCCTTCTGAAATATCGACAACAATGACATGACGTACATAACGATTGTTTTTGATATTCCTGCCTGCAGGCATCACACCCAGAGAAACACGACACTACTTGATAAAGGAAATTTGCCTTTCAAACTCAAAGACATTCCAAAGCAGACGCACCTGCAGCTCTGAGCGACTACAGCGCAGCATGGTGCTGATTTAATGCCACCCACACCAACATTCCAGCTTCCCCCTACGACACCAAAGACTGACCTTCCACACCACACTGCTTCACCTCGTACAGTACTCGCCATCTCCACAGCAGAGAAAGGCTGAAGACTGTATGCTGAAGAAAAGGCCATATATAACTGAAATCTCAGGAAAATCTCCCACCTGCTAGGCTTTAGACAGAAGTGAGAAGCAGCTGTCGAAGGCAAACAAGGTTCTGCTAATCCTCAGTTAAAAACAGTTCTGAACAGTACCTTCATTAGCTTCACCTCCCACCATCTAACATTCAGCTCAGTGTGAGCGTGGGCACCGTTAGGGAGAACTCGAGTTTAAGGGTTGTGTAAGCGTTATTTGTATTAGGGGCTCCAGCCTGGTTGCACAAACACATGAGGGTGCTGAAAAGTGCCTCTGGCACAGTGAGTGGAGGCTGACACAAATTACTGTCGGCCATCAGATCAAGTGCTCCTGCAGGACAAGGTCACTAAGACCGCTATTAAATGTACTGGGTCTGAGCTTCAGTCTCTTTTGTACCCGCGGGCAAATTCTGGTACAGAGAAGATCAAATGCCAGGGTTGATATTTAACACATTCTGCTCAAGCAGAATAACAACTAGGGTGGAGACAATTTTAAAAACCGAGACAGTTTGATGAACAAATACTGTACTGTCACGTTCCAGCGTACTCATTCTTTGTTTTACCCTACATTTTTTCCTTTTATCAACTTTTATTTCAAAAAAAGCATTTAAAGATATTTCTTCTGGTCATCTTAGTCATTTTTCACACAGACTGAAGCAGAAGAGGGAGCAAAAGTAGTAGCGTGTGAATGTTATAGCTAATATGTGTGTGTGTGTGTGTGTGTGTGTGTGTGTGTGTGTGGACATTAATAATAATTAACAATTAACAAATAAGTGGTCTTACCTTTTTCATACCTTCAAACCATCTTTAAAAATTGCTTGGAGTGTTGGGTGGGAGACCTTGTGCCATAGAAGTAGGGCTGCAGAATCTATCATCTGTTAAATGTTATCGCAATATCAATCTCTGCTGTTCTGTCATAACAACTTCAATATGCAAATGAGCCTCTAAGCAAACAGCATTATTGACAGGGCGACCAATCACAACTCCAGGTGAGTTACTTAGTGTTCTAACGAATCAAGGTCTTCATGTCATTCAACAAAAGTCCAATTGTAACCACTGAAAGTGTTGGTGCATGAAGGGGCGGAGCTAAAAAGTCAGAGTAAGGACAGATATATTTAAATGTGTATATTTAAAAATTCACTATGATTTGAAAACAGGCTGGTTTTGTAGTTTAGTTTCCATATGGACTGCATAGATAGGGGAGTAAATCATTTGAAGCAATACTTTTAATTCCAGAAAAGTGATGATATGGGCCCTTTAATCTTTTGAAAGGGATCGCAATCGCTATATTTAACAGTAAAATCACAACCCTCTTTCTGCAAAATTTCAAATCTGAAAAATAGTTCGAACATTTTGTTCAGTTACATGATCTCCAAATGCTGGTTAGCCTTAGCTTAGCAATACTGTTATACCACCCAATCCTAGTACTAGCCCCACCAATAACATCAGAGTCTGACACTGTACAGGGCAAATAAAGCTCAGACTGTTACATGAGCCAGTTAATACATCATCCCACAGGCTCTGAACACTAATCCTAATACTGAACCCACAACAAGGCACAACTTTACATAATTACTTAACAGTTCCAGAATGGAACCTTACTCATGCTCCCCCTAGCACACAAGGACACTGATCAGATGACTTTACCAGCCGTTACTGCACTGTTGAACATTAATGCCTTGTCAATTTTAGGAATGCTATAAGATTCGTCTTTAGATCAGATACACATGAAAAGTTTTGCTCGTTGACAGTCCTATGTGCTATTCTACAGTGCAACCAAGCCAAAATAAATAAATAAATAAATAAATCAAATGTGAAAGCAGAGCAGAAGGACTTTTCCAACCACGAGTTCTCGTATTTGAATATGCCAAAAAACGAAAAGAAATTCATCATATCATATGCCATCCAGATGTGGGATCTTCATATGCATACCGAAATGAAAATTTATGCGCGCAGGGAACGGATGAGTGTCAAGCACTATGGTAACTATCAGATTTTGGAATGCATGCACGTGGATGAGTTTACCACACATTATGAGTCATCCAAACAGCCCACAGGTTCAGTGGCCATCCTCCAGAAATAGACTGCAGGGTCGTCCAACAAAATCAAGACTAATATCCCGACACCGAACAAACAGTAAGCCATCGTTCACCTTGAGCCCATTTCCACGCAGGCTTTCCATGCAGACCTGTAGCCCCATTTATTTTCATTTTTAATAAATCTACCTTTTATACTGATTTACAAGCACTTGTAAGACAGTTTTGAAAAGCAACTCTTGGCACAAGTTATGGGCCTTCTTCACAGCTCGGCTTTTTGTTGGAGAGAGGCTAATGCTCACCACAGTAACCTATAAATACCATGTATTACAATAGAGGGAAGAAAAGAAACAGAGAGACAGACAGAGAGAGAGAGAGAGAGAGAGAAAGAGAAAGAGAAAGAGAGAGAGTAGGGTAAAGGGCCAAGGACCTGAGGCCTGGGGTTGGGGGGGCTGGGCTAAGAGTAGGACAAACAGCTCGGAGAAGGCTGAGGAATGCAGAAACCCTGCCAGAATTCTGAGACTCCATTAAACTCAGACTCGGCATAAAAGGCTCGAGAACGTTTAGCAGCCCTCGCTTTGCTTTCAGCTTCATGCTAACTGTGTCATTATGGCTCACTGATATAAGGTCACTGTGGACACCCCCTATTGCGGCAATATGCATGGCTAGCCTTTTACTTCTGCTTGCTAGGCCTCATTTGGGAACAAACGGAAATATAAAGGTCAGCTAAAAAGGCAAGGTGAAGGTGGCTTGCGAGCCAGCGCGAGGTGACCTTGTGGGGGATGGGATGTTAAACTTTTTTTTGTACCGCAAGAATACAAGAGCAAAAGAATTTGTTTTGGCTATTCTAAATAATGACAGCTGCTTTTTTTATTGATTCATGAACTCAATCCAGACATGTTCATCCCTGCCTGATCTTTGCAGAGTCACTTATTAGCACCCTTTCAGTGCTGGGCAAGTCTAAGCACAGCCTCCAATGAGTCATGGAGAAACACTCAATGGGATCCTTTTTTACAAGGGAAAATGTGTGGAGGGGCACTGAAAATAGACAGCATCCCTAATTTGGCACATTCCTCCGCATACAATGCGGCCCAGTGGAAAGAGAGCTGCGCGACGCAGGGTAACGTCCGCTGGAAAAACGCCCAACTTGTTGGTCGCAGTGAAACAAAAAGTGTTCTGTGTCAGTCCCACGCTGATTCACACATACAAGACAGACCTTCTGGACAAACAAATCAATGTGAATGGCATTTATGCCTGCATTATTAGCCTGCAAAAGGTCAGCAGAAGGTAATGAAATGACAAACGCAACGATGAAAGCTGATTTAGCCTGACCTCGGCCTGCTTAATGAGCCGAACAAATAGGAAAGTATAATGTTCCTGAACTTTAACGCTTCAATAGCAGCGCATTAGGTACCTGGTGTGTCTCCTGCAAGTCTGCAGAGCAATTTATGCAATGCTAAATATATTATACAGAGCTGTGTCTATTCTGATAAAGAGTCTGAGAACAGTCTTAAATAAAAGTATGGCAAGTACAGTGAGAACTGTGTGTCACAATCTGTCAGCTGTTATAGTGCATTATTTGAACACACGACCCGGCCTTAAGCGTAGCAGGGTTTCTTTGTTTAACTTTCCATTTTTTTTTATTTCTAAAAAGCAATGAAGCCGACGCATTGACCTTCATCAAACAAGAGAACATAATAGTGCAGTCGAGTACATTTGTCACTGCATATTGTAATCTTTAATTTGACCATGAAACTGTAACTGATCTAGTGAGAATGAATGTGACACAAACTACTGACTGAGGCTGTGCTGTCTGCGGCCTAATGCCATGGTCTTTTAGCCTGATGGCTAATTCACATCAGTAATAATTAATGGTGTGTGCATTGCTAAAATGAACAGTCCCCTTAAAAGTCTTGTGAATGAAGACGAAGAAAAAAAAAAGGAACAGCCAACGCAGGCCTGTGGAAGGAGTCTTTTAAAATCCATTTTAAAAAACAGACAAGATCTCCTCCTTATGCCCTTGTAAGAACTAGATGAAAACAAGATGCTGGTTTCCCAGAGTCCCCTGCAGCGCAGGGCCACTGAGGGTCTTCACAGGGAAAAAAGAGAAAGTTGCTGTATGCATCTTCACACAGAGAGATTTAGAGCGACTCAAAGAAAATAAAGGAGTAAGTAATCTTCCCTGTTGTTTGGATAGGCAAAGCTCACTAAACAATCCAGGATGTGGAGACAAGGGGGAGCCATAGCCAGCATTCTCTCCTTGTAACTTGAACAAAGACCACCCAGCACTGTACAGATAATGGTGTGGCTTACAGCTGATTGACTTGCAATGCCTGCAAAAATTGCACCCAAGTTCACTGTTTTGATTTGCAGAAGAGCTAAAGCCTTGTCCTTCTAGGTACACGTAAAGAACCCAGTTGGATATGGGGGGAAGAAGTAAAGACTTGTTTAGAGATGTACACTTTATCCACAAATTATTACTTGATATGATATAGCCTAGAATTAAAGTTTGCAAGGTTTGGCAAGAGTCGGTAGTTAGCAGTTACCAGAAGAAAGACTGGAATTTTGTTGTCATGGGAACAAGATCTGTACTGAAATTATGTGGCGCACATTACTAACTTGCCATAGGCAGAAATTTAACAACCAACGTTTTCGACAGGGTGGAAGAGAAAAGACAGCTGAAGGTCTTGTGGATTCAGGAGACCAGCTCCTCTCGGATTCCATTTTGCATATAGCATGCATAATTAATATCACATGTGGACCGCTGTGGCAGGACCTCTGCAGAGGGAAACTTGGAAAGAGGGTAAATTAAATCATGCACCAAGGCTGGGTTACAGAACGTATGACAGCTGTGTATAACTTAGGCAAAGTGGTCCGCCAACAAAAGAAAGATCACAACAATGCTGAGGTAGTCGAGATTTCGCACCACAGACGATGTACCTCACAGCTCACCCTTCACGCAGTTCAGCCACCAGAACTGTCCCTGAGGAAGTGTAGAATTAAATTTAGCTCAAGCAACAACACCGCCAAGCAAATAAACAAGTGTGCAAATGGAAGTCTGGATGAAATAGCACAGTCAAAGCCTCTGTGCAATAGCCCTGCAATATGAGCATGTCAGGGCGATCAACTAAGGCTGACTGAAAATAGTTCGCGTCCTTGGCTCTTCTGAACGCAGTATTTATACAATCTGACAGAAGCGGACAAAAGGCTGCGCCGGAACATCTGCCATGTGCGTCAGACGGTCCGCTGTCTTTACTGGGACAAAGACTCTGGATTTGTGCTCAATGGATTTGAAGCCCTCATTCATTCTGAGGTTACAGCTGAAACAGAGGCGGAATGTATGATGTTTCGGAGCTTACTCGGGATACAGACATCAGTTATGACATGAAACAAACCGGTCATACAGTGGATAAGGCCGCGAAGCACTACCCTGTACTCAACCTATCACAGCCTCTCATCCAGAGATCCTGGAATTTCCTTCAGGCACTGGCTGGGACAAGATGGCTACCAGATGCCAGCTATTCACTAAGCTTTGGCTGCCTTCCCAGGATAGTTGCAGCCTCAGCCAGTTGTGCTAGAAGGTAGACTGTGCTTGAACATTTAGGTCCTCTTAATTCATCACGGGATTAACCGGAAAGAAAAGAAAAAGTATCCCAGCCTTATTGACTTCCTTGTTCCATGGTTGAAGACTTGGCCAGAAGTCTTGATTACAAACTTACAAGGCAAAAACTTGCAGTTGGGAGTCAGCAAAGCCTTTCATGGAAATGCAGTTGTTCAGAGCACTTATCCGTCGGAAGAAACGGCGGTGATTTACATCAAGCAAGAGGCCAAAGTATACCGGCACTGTGAGTCATGCTTACACCAAACCTGGAACCCCTTGTTGATCTAATATCGGTGGCCAGCGATGCTCAGCACTCACTCTGCAGAGCCTGGCAGAATTACGAGCTCTCTCTGCAGTAGGGCCTCGCTGTCAATGACAGCGCTAACCCGTTTCAGTAGACACCAGGCTCAGCAGCTTGGCATTTAACATGGCGCCATGTTACTGCCGCACATAATTACAGAGGTGGTCCAGGGCAGATTTCTCTCTCCGACATGCTACCACATCACGAACAGCGTGAAAGTCCAAAAAACAAACATGTCAGCCGTATTTGAGCGACTCAAATCAATGTCAGACTTCACTAGGCCGTCTGGCGAAGATCAGAGTTTAGCTGGAAAGTCTCTTGCCTTTGTAACATAATTGGCACAAGGAATACGGAGCTCAATCTCTGCCGGCTCATTCGATTTCGGCTAGGGGCCAAATGAGTCATGAGGAGAAAAAAAGGTCCAGGAATGACTTGTGAGAAGCTTAGAATAGGTTGTAACACCCTCATCTTTCTCTGGCAATCAAACAATGACAATCAATTACGATCTTGGTAGCACTCTGAGAGAACAGACTGTGGCTGCAGTGTTCTGTGTGCTGTAAACTGCAGGTTTATTCCAAATTCTGAAGTGAACCCAGATCCACTGAACAGACAGTAGTCTCGTGTGAACGTTAACAGGTGCCTGGAGCTCTATTGTATATGATTCCCAAACGGAGGGGCGCTCACTCCAGAAGATAAAGTATTCTGCCCCCATGAGTCATAGATGCTGGGAAGAGCCCGAGTATTCTATTACCGCTGTTCCAACTTGCACGGCTCATGCACAGCTTTAGCCACAGACACGTCTGGAGCGTGCAGCTCTGAGCCCTCTGCAAACAGAGCCGCACTTTAGCGCAGCCACTGATACTCGCTCGGTCTACCTGAGGTTTGTTCTTAGTCTGACTATGCACACCTTGCTGTGCTCTGTCCCTGAGGAGATTACGGTCACTCGTGACTCCTTTCGCTATTCTTGCGGGAGAGAGATCTGTTAGAGATAAAAGGCTTTGGGCTGATCAAAGGAGAAGCCAAAGAAAGCCTCAGCCAAGGCTGAAAATATCTAACTGCCTACTCTTACAAACAGCTCTCCAGAGAAAAACCTTAAATGGTGTGTGCTTTAAAGGGATAGGGGTTGGTTTGTTCATCTTTGAGGTAAGCCAGATAAACAACAGACTGCACAATGTAGGTGTCTCCAAAAATTGAGCTATTATTTTGGACTGATAATGTTCTACAGCCTAGTCCCTTACTACACAGCATTATGAGTGCATTCTTTTTACCTGTAATCTGAAAGTAGAATCAAAAGATATTCATGACTGACAATGAGGACAGAAAAATTATGAATGAAAGAAGGTCGTTGAGCACCCTTCATTAAACAGACTTGAGAATAACCCAGTTAACAAACCCACAAAGCCTGTTCTGGGCTTTATACTGCCTAGTTAACTTACCCCAGTCAAAACCAAGCCCCTTCAAGTAAGTCACACAGATATATACCATAGTAGCATTCAGATTATACTGCAGCTCATGGTCAAGTTTGGCCAAAGATCTGGGCCCGAAAAATAAAACCACTAAAGACTGGCTACAACAAGCCTAGGCCTACAAATCACACCTGAGACTGGATTTCAAGCAGTACAACTCACAAGTCAACATCTTGCGAGTATATTGGAGAGGCCAAGTTACTCATATGGTGTTACTGCCCTGCTGACCACAGTGTACTCTATCAGCCCTCACAAACCCACATAAGCGTGTTTCCTTTAGTTCCTTTTAGACTGTGGGCAGAAAAGAACCAGATCAAATAAAAAAAAAACTGCCTGGGAAATTTAATCATATTTACGATTTGATGCCCACAGCTTCCATGACTGACCTGAACCTTTAGGTCACTCCATTACATGGATGTACACAAAGTTTACAGATGTCGGTGATTCCAAAAATGCTATTCCATGAAACTGAAAACACATCTGTTAGTGAGGTCTGTCACAAATGTCCTCCAGAGTATCCAAATGCGTAGATTAAACAAGTCACATGAATACATGGCATTTGCTTGACACTAATTGCAGGGGGGGATACTGGCAGGAATTTGATGCACTTTACATGGTAAATAATTACTACACCTTATTTTGTGTGACAGACAACACTGTATATGCAGTATTTCTGTCTGCCAAATTGTGAGGCCTTTGATGTCCACATGCATGGTGAGTTATCAGGATAAGGCAAAGTTAAGGAGAGATTTGCTGCGGTATTATCAGCTTAATTCATGACCCATGCACGCTTATTTTTTCTTTATTTTTCCCCAAATCATGAATATATCATGACACTACTAAATCTCAAGCATGTATTTCTCAAATAATGTATGTATGTATGCAATCCAAACATTCCACAGCTGAGCTTATATTGTCCCAGGTCCCAAATGTATGCATTACAAAAGTAACACTTGTTTTGATAGAATGTGTGTGTATGAAAAAAGACAGCTAGACCAGAGACACATTTTCTGTGGTTGGCTGACAAATTAAGCTGATAATGTTTCAGCAAATCACTCCTTGAATGCAGCTTGACATTGCCATGCCCTGATAACTCACCATGCAAGTGGACATCAAAGGCCTCAACTTGAAGCCTCCAATTTTGCCTAATTACCCTCTGCAAAGCTTTCCTGTCCCTGACACTTAAAGCACATAAACAAAGCCCTAACGAAGCTGCACTCTTTTACAGTGACTCATCATCGTCTCCGCTCTAGTCATTATTTCTTAGGACACCCGTCAAAATCACTTCGGAGGACAGAATGCATAAGTAATGAGTAGTGTCGCGTACAATTTCCAGCACTTCACAATAGGACAGCACCGTATATTGTTTGTAAATTGTTGTTGTGATTTTAGTTTCTGCAATATTGAAGGCTGCAATATGTAACTGAGCCTCTATGCAATCAGTGTTTTTGACAGGGTGACCAATCAGAGATCCAGGTGAGTTACTGGGTGTTCTGATAAATCGAGGTCTTTATGTAATTCGACAAAGTTAAAATGATTTTGGCCAGTCTTTAAAGACACTGTTTATAAAGGATCCATATTCTACCAAAAATACAATTCATAATTCATCATAATGTATTCTTACGTGACCATTTTTCAATCTCTGTTTATCTCTTAAAATTAAACAGCCTGTTTTTGTTACTGTGCGTTTAGGACTGTAGCTCACTGAACAGGGCACAAGCGCTCCTTAGAACTTCAGCATTAATGGGCTGCTGTAGTCTGAAGAAGGAGATTTAAGTAAATGTGTTGGATCTGTGACATCACAAAAACTGGTGATCTAAAAATGGCCGGTTTTGAAGCTCAGTTCACATATATGGACTGCGGTGTTCATTGAATGGCGTTCACTGAACACGTTCCTATTTTTTGTGAATGCTGAACTGAACGAGTCGGTTTACAAATTTTGAATGTAACCGTGAGTGACGTCCACTCTCGCGAGACTGAACACAGTTCATGTTTTATGCTTGCGGCGATAGTGATGGGAAGTTCGAGCCGGCTCTTGTGGCACGGCTCCCAAAGAAGAGCCGGTTCTTTCGGCTCCCAAACGGCTCTTTTACTTTTTAAAATATTTTAATCAAACTTTTAATTTTAACACTGCAAACAAATCCACAGAACAAAAACAGAACCAAACTCAGTAACCAAACAGTATGTCCTCAGTGCAGGCTGACATTCAGAAAAATCAAATGCCTCAGTTTGGATGGGCTCATGCGGTTTCTCCTCTCAGTTAGTGTCTGCGGACGGATGAACAACAAACGCTCCACCTGACTGTCGTGTCTGTCGCCCTCTCTGTTTTCACATAATGGTATGATCCTTTATCCTCACATGTGGATTGCTGCCAAACAAAACGAACAGATCTGAGCCACAGAGAGTAAGAGCTGAGCAGCGAATTGAAATAAAGTGGTGAGCGGCTCTCACTCGATGGGAGTCAGCTCATTTGATTCATTACAAAGAATCGGCTCTTAGAGCTCTTAGAGAGATGCTTTTGCGCATGACACATCACTAGCAGGCTAGCACAAGAGCATGGCTGGAGCTGCAAGTTCAGATGCCTCGGCAGAAATACACATGGGAAATAAGCTATTATAAGATATTTATGTTTAGTACAGCTAAATACTGGATGTTTGAGTTTTAGAGCTGTACAGTTTCACTAGTTTGATATGGTTTAAAAAAAAGACAACGGCTGTTAGTTTATTTTTAGCTATGTTCTTTTCTGAGCACTTTAAAAGATATGTCTTTGTTTTAATGTTTTCTGAATAAAAATTCCAGATACAGTATACCTGCACCTCATTTTTTCCACTTTCACCACAACATGATGTGTTGCGTAAGTGGTAAGATCCATTCTCAACCTCAAAATTGGTTTTTAATAATGTAACTTATGTCTGTGGTTGTTTAGTTGTATGACAGACAGAAGGAGAAGATTGAAGGAGGTTCTGACAGAAGGACGTTGAATTGAAAATGTAAAAAAAAAACCAAACAAACAAAAAACGAATGTGAACTAGTTCATTTTTTGAGCTGTGACCTTAGTTCAAAATTTTTTTAAATGAACTATGAACGTGAACTAGCTCATTTTTATTTGAATGAACTGTATTTTGAACTAGTTCTTTTTCAGTGTGAACTGGCACAACACTGATGGACTGCATGGATGGGAGAGTGAAGATACATTTTGAAACTGTTACAATATTTATGCACTCAAAGCCTTTATTATTCCAGAGAAGTGATGATATGGGCCCTTTAATATATCAAAAGGCATTACACTATGTAGCAGCATAATCGCAATATGACAGTTTTGCCCTTACCGTGCAGCCGTACTTCACAAGAACTTTGTGAAGCTGCTTGCCTCGAGGAAATGGGCTAATACGAATTTCTTGAGCAACACTGGTGCAGCAGATTAAATCCCAACTTGGGCCTCAAGCAATTTCAATCTCAGAGGTGCTCAGAACACAGCATGGCGTCGACTTGGCAGCGGAATCCGCTCTTTCCTTTAAACGAAGACTTGTCCTCCCAACAGAGAACAGTCGAGTTTAATTTGAAACTGATTACAGCCACTCCAAAACGTGTGCTGAAACATGCGCTGGAAACGAAAGCGTTCGGCGCATGAGAAATTGGACTTGGCAAGTCAGGGAAACTGAGTAAGATTCTGCTTTTGAGAAGAGGCTTGGGACGAGAGCCAGAGGCTTTAACGGAACAAACCACTGGCTAAACTCCATCTTGTGGCAAATTAATTGGCAGGTATGCTTCTCTCTTATTCGATGCTTCTAAAAACCCAAATGTCTTATGTTTGCATTCCTTGCTCTGCTACGGACCAAGTGTCCTCCACTCTAAAGCCGAGGAATGCACATCTGGATAAATGTTCCTCCCATGTATATATTTTCCAGTGACAGCTACTCTACGAGAACATTTCTCAGTTGCGCTCAAAAAAGCGAAAGCACTATGAAAAATGGGCACAATCCACAAACAAACCAAGACTTTGGGGTTTTCAGATAGCAAACAAAACCTGCTGAGGCAAGGTTTGTGTGCAACATGGCTTCGATACAGACGTTTTAAGTGTTCCCAACAGACTCAAAGTCCAAGAGCTCCACAAGTGATTATAAGAATTAAGTGCTTCATTCCTACCAAAGCCCAAAAGGTTCAAAACAACGCAACTCTGGGCAACTAGATCACTGAGGTGCTGCAACAACAGCCTGGCTGCTGGAACAGGACCCCTATGCCCCCCATGCAGGTAAAGAAGGGAAAAATAATGCAGGGAAGACATAAACAAACCAGCCATGAGGGCACAGCTCTGATTTCCGTCCACAGACCACACAGCTTCCCAGCTTCTTCATTTCAGTTCAAGTGACCATGTTTAGGACGCACTAAAAAATATATTGAATCCAACCTGTATTTTGGGTCACTGTGGTTATAAGTATGTAGGTATATATACATACACACACATATACATACATATATACATAAACAAACAAACAAATAAATACATACATATGTACATAAATACACAAACACACATTTAAAATGTTTTCCTAAGAAGCAACATAATACAGTGTGGGTTGATGGATGGGTCTACGGATGGATAGATAGACAGACAGACAGACAGATAGATAGGTAAATAGATAGATCGTCTTGTTTAACTTCAGTGCCTGACCTCATAAATGCTATACAGAAGGAACAGGCACAAATTTCCCACAGAAACTCCAAAATGTTATGGAAAGCCTTCCAAGAAGAGTGAAAGCTGTTCTAGCTGCAAAGGGGGGGCCAACTCTATATTACAGTCTATGTATTTGAATCCAATAACATTAAAGTCATTGTTGGTGCAATGGTCAGGCGTCCCAATACTTTTGTCCATATCGTGCAGATAAAAAGTGTTATCCTTGAACAGTGGCAACACAGTCTGCTAGGTGAGTTCCAGGTTAGTCCAGAGTCTACACATTTTCACACACCCACCAAATACATCTCGTCTATTCATCGAATGTCACTTTCTTCACATAAAATGATAAGATTTATTGAGATTTTCCCACGTATTTGCCTCTGGGACTTTCCTCCAGACCCACAGTGAGACATTAACAGAGGCAGCCAGTTCTTGTTAATGGTTATTTTCTTATTGCGTGACAGATATGGACCTTATTTATATAACAGAGAACTCGTAGTAGTGAAAGAACAGGTAAACAAGAAAGACAACTACAGTCTTAGACTTAAAGAAGATAGTCTATGCCGTTCTGGACGTCATAAATGCACAGTTTAGTTCCACAGGTTGATCTTTTACTGGGGGAACCGGGCGAGAGTGGGTTACTCTCCCTTTGGGAGCCCAAAACTTTTTCCCCCTCTCCCTTTCCCTGGCCACTATTTTCACTTTTATCTCTGACTGTTTAGGACTCCAGTTTAAACCCTCCGTACCGAAGTTAGAATGAAGCCTTACCTTATTTTTCTGTTGGTGCTATACAGGCATTTTGACTCGTTGCCCCTCCATTGCTTTAGCTGGATACAAGTTTGTAGACTCGTAGTAACAGATCGGGGATTAAGGACACCTCCTTCCTGACTTCTGATTGGCTGAAGCGCCTGTCAATCAACCAAAGACGGCCCCCACGTTTCCTGTGCAAGGATGCTGAGTCCTAATTAACGCAATGAATACAAAATGGCCTGGATTCTTTCATATTTACGTACACTACATGAACAAAAGTATTGGGACGCCTGACCATTTCACCAACGGGGACCTTCATGACATTGCATGAGTTTAATATGGAGATGGTATCCACCATTGCAGCTATAACAGGTTCCAATCTTCTTGGAAGGCTTTCCACAAAATTTTGGAGAGTTTCTGTGGGAATTTGTGCCCTTTCATTCTGTAGAGCATTTAGGAGGTCAGGCACTGGTGCTGGACGAGAAGGCCTGGCTCACAATTTTCGTTCCAGTTCATCTCAAAGGTGTTGGATGGAGTTGAGGTCAGGACTCTGTGCGGGCCAGTCAAGGACTTCCACACCGAACTCATCCAACCATGTCTTTATGGAGCTTGCATTGTGCACTGGGTACAGTCGTGCTGGGATAGAAAACTGCCTTCCCCAAACTAATCTAAAAGATGGAGTTCCATTTCTCCAGAGAATGCAGCTTCACTGCTCCATAGCCCAGTGCTGGGGGGCTTTATAAGCCTCTAGCTGAGGTATGTGATGACCTTAAGCTAGTGTGTGACTACTCCAGAGCATCCCATTCTACTGGCAGCTTTTCTATGGGGATTATAGAAGCACTCTCAGCAATGGGAGCACTTTTATGTGAGTAAAGTAAAGTGGCCCTTATAGTCACCCATGAATATACAATAGTACAGCACACTGTGAACACTGAAATTCTTTCTCTGCATTTATCCCATTCACCTAGTGAAGCAGGGGGCAGCCATGCGATAGAGCACCAGGGAGCAGAGTGTGGGGACGGTGTCTTGCTCATGGGTACCTTAGTGGTGCCACTTGCAGTCCTGGGACTCAAACCCACAGCCTTCTGATTGCAAGGGCGACTCCCTAACCACCAGGCCACCAGCTGCCCCACATTCAGATGTTGAAATTCCATAATAAGGGTGCAGTCACTTGGATCATGGTGAACTTAAATCTAGTTGCACTGACACACTTGGACAACAGACAGCAGATGCCTCGTCTCACCTTCGCCCTACATTATGATGTTTTCTCATGAACATGTGGTCGCCAGAATGTGATGAGAGCAGAATGGGCAGAGGAGCCAGGTGTCCTTTCCGTGTTTCTGGCCTGTTTACAGAAGTGGTTCCTGATACTGGACCATTGCCCAACATGGTTTAATGTTTTCCCTGCTCTAACACCCACATTTAACCTCATGAAAGAATGATTACAGAGCTGATGAGTTGGTACAGGTGTGTTAACGTGGAGAAAACACTGTGAAAACGCTTTGCTATTGTGGTGTAGAGAAACATAACAACCTGAAATAGTACAGTCTGTACAACTGCAAGTGTACATATGTTTAAACCTTAAACTGCAGTGTTATTATTCATCAGTTAAACTAATTAAATGCAAAACTCTTTATTCAGTGAGACTAGTATGAGTTTTCTATAATATAATAAGTAAGGTAGGTATGATGGTGAATAATCAAAGTGTAGATCCAGATATGGATCCATTAAGAATTTGAGCATTAATCTGTGGTTCTTTATATCTTGTTTACAATATCTTTTCCCTAGCATGGGGACACTGAGGAACAACTGCACAAGAGCATGCAGAAAATAATCTGAATTTAATCAAATACAGTCAAAAGTAGTCTAACTGGATAGATAAATCAAAATAAACCATGCATGGTGTAACACCTTGTCTGCATGGCTGCCTGACTGTTCTGCATTTAAGGAATAATCTGAGGGTCAGAACAAGAACGTTCCCCCTAAAATTTCTACATATTCAAAACTCCAAAAGAAAGTCATAGTAGATCATAAACTTGAAATTTTAGGGGGGAACGTTCTTACTTATTATATTATAGAAAACTCATACTGTGAATAAAGATAAAGAGACTTCCATTTAGTTTATTTAATGAATAATAAGACAGTAGTTTAAGATTCACACACACACACACACACACAAACACACACACACACACGCATATATATATA